>CAVNZL010000022.1:1185000-1785000 GCA_963693355.1 Pontia daplidice
CCCCCCCCCCCCCCCCCCCCCCCCCCCCCCCCCCCCCCCCCCCCCCCCCCCCCCCCCCCCCCCCCCCCCCCCCCCCCCCCTCCCCCCCCCCCCCCCCCCCCCCCCCCCCCCCCCCCCCCCCCCCCCCCCCCCCCCCCCCCCCCCCCCCCCCCCCCCCCCCCCCCCCCCCCCCCCCCCCCCCCCCCCCCCCCCCCCCCCCCCCCCCCCCCCCCCCCCCCCCCCCCCCTCTCTTTTTTTTTTCCCCCCCCCCCCCCCCCCCCCCCCCCCTTTCCCCCTTTTTTTCCCCCCCCCCCCCCCCCCCCCCCCCCCCCCCCCCCCCCCCCCCCCCCCCCCCCGCCCCCCCCCCCCCCCCCCCCCCCCCCCCCCCCCCCCCCCCCCCCCCCCCCCCCCCCCCCCCCCCCCCCCCCCCCCCCCCCCCCCCCCCCCCCCCCCCCCCCCCCCCCCCCCCCCCCCCCCCCCCCCCCCCCCCCCCCCCCCCCCCCCCCCCCCCCCCCCCCCCCCCCCCGGCCCCCCCCGCCCCCCCCCCCCCCCCCCCCCCCCCCCCCCCCCCCCCCCCCCCCCCTTTTTTTTTTTCTCTCCCCCCCCCCCCCCCCCCCCCCCCCCCCCCCCCCCCCCCCCCCCCCCCCCCCCCCCCCCCCCCCCCCCCCCCCCCCCCCCCCCCCCCCCCCCCCCCCCCCCCCCCCCCCCCCCCCCCCCCCCCCCCCCCCCCCCCCCCCTTTTTTTTTTTTTTTTTCCCCCCCCCCCCCCCCCCCCCCCCCCCCCCCCCCCCCCCCCCCCCCCCCCCCCCCCCCCCCCCCCCCCCCCCCCCCCCCCCCCCCCCCCCCCCCCCCCCCCCCCCCCCCCCCCCCCCCCCCCCCCCCCCCCCCCCCCCCCCCCCCCCCCCCCCCCCCCCCCCCCCCCCCCCCCCCCCCCCCCCCCCCCCCCCCCCCCCCCCCCCCCCCCCCCCCCCCCCCCCCCCCCCCCCCCCCCCCCCCCCCCCCCCCCCCCCCCCCCCCCCCCCCCCCCCCCCCCCCCCCCCCCCCCCCCCCCCCCCCCCCCCCCCCCCCCCCCCCCCCCCCCCCCCCCCCCCCCCCCCCCCCCCCCCCCCCCCCCCCCCCCCCCCCCCCCCCCCCCCCCCCCCCCCCCCCCCCCCCCCCCCCCCCCCCCCCCCCCCCCCCCCCCCCCCCCCCCCCCCCCCCCCCCCCCCCCCCCCCCCCCCCCCCCCCCCCCCCCCCCCCCCCCCCCCTCTTTCTCCCCCCCCCCCCCCCCCCCCCCCCCCCCCCCCCCCCCCCCCCCCCCCCCCCCCCCCCCCCCCCCCCCCCCCCCCCCCCCCCCCCCCCCCCCCCCCCCCCCCCCCCCCCCCCCCCCCCCCCCCCCCCCCCCCCCCCCCCCCCCCCCCCCCCCCCCCCCCCCCCCCCCCCCCCCCCCCCCCCCCCCCCCCCCCCCCCCCCCCCCCCCCCCCCCCCCCCCCCCCCCCCCCCCCCCCCCCCCCCCCCCCCCCCCCCCCCCCCCCCCCCCCCCCCCCCCCCCCCCCCCCCCCCCCCCCCCCCCCCCCCCCCCCCCCCCCCCCCCCCCCCCCCCCCCCCCCCCCCCCCCCCCCCCCCCCCCCCCCCCCCCCCCCCCCCCCCCCCCCCCCCCCCCCCCCCCCCCCCCCCCCCCCCCCCCCCCCCCCCCCCCCCCCCCCCCCCCCCCCCCCCCCCCCCCCCCCCCCCCCCCCCCCCCCCCCCCCCCCCCCCCCCCCCCCCCCCCCCCCCCCCCCCCCCCCCCCCCCCCCCCCCCCCCCCCCCCCCCCCCCCCCCCCCCCCCCCCCCCCCCCCCCCCCCCCCCCCCCCCCCCCCCCCCCCCCCCCCCCCCCCCCCCCCCCCCCCCCCCCCCCCCCCCCCCCCCCCCCCCCCCCCCCCCCCCCCCCCCCCCCCCCCCCCCCCCCCCCCCCCCCCCCCCCCCCCCCCCCCCCCCCCCCCCCCCCCCCCCCCCCCCCCCCCCCCCCCCCCCCCCCCCCCCCCCCCCCCCCCCCCCCCCCCCCCCCCCCCCCCCCCCCCCCCCCCCCCCCCCCCCCCCCCCCCCCCCCCCCCCCCCAGTGACAATAACCTGAATACAAAAATAATGTAAAATAAATTACGTGGAGTTTGCGCTTCCATTATTCCATTCTCACGCGAACTTGTGCCCAGATTTATCCGGCTACAAAATTACAATTAAAATATCGTCAAAGATAAAAAAATAAATATATAAAGGTACTTATAGAAAACCTCTTTTAGAAATATATTTGAAAAAAATAATAATTATTGTGATATAATGATTGATATTTATCAAACTGAGCTTTAATAAAGCTGATTAGTCTTTACAATAAAAAAGTTTTACTCACAAAGGTCGTGGTTCTCAATACGTATACTTCACTTTAACTTAAATTTTTATCTGTTAATAGTTAGCAGTTCGCTGTGTCAAACCCCCAGTACCTCTAGAAAAGAAGCTGCATCACCACATGTAACCACTACACATTCAGGTAAAGTTGTATTAACGAATAGTCTCATATGATATTGACTTTTATTAACATAAACATTACTCATTTAAAGAAAAACACTTTCTTAACAGATAAGTTATGGATTTTACAAAATTTAAGCATAGTAATTTTAAAAATTTTCCGAAATTTCGCGTGCTTTACAGCGTGCGTGGTCAGGGTAGACTGGAGACAAAAGGTGTTAATTGTCCAAATAAGTGTCACAGCTGCAGAGAGGTTATGTGTTATCTGCATTTAATGCCCCGGAGTTGATATCAACTCAATTAATTATATATATAAATTAAAATCAATTTATATTAAGTCTCATATAAACCTATAAAAATAATTTACTTCGATTGTAACAGGTTATAAAAGGACATGGTGAGTTCGGCCAAATATAAGCTATGAGTTATGGGTACTAACATAATAGAACTACTTAATTGATACAAATTATATCACCCATTACTAGTACTGGTTGGCTATTTAATGTGTTATTACGTTTTATAGTAAAATATTTTGTGTAGATTCTTGTTTATTATAAGAATAAATCAGGTGGTCGTCGAGGAGCACTGCAGCTGTGGCAGTTCTTGGTTTCTTTATTAGCGGAGGGGGCTCGCTGCGTCGCATGGACCGGTCGGGGACTGGAGTTCAAGCTTCACGAGCCTGAAGAGGTAAGATACAGAAATCTATAATGAGTTCTGGCAATAATCAGTGTCTTTTAAGTTCACAAGAGATTAGATTTTTGGATTATGTCAAACATAACAAAATGTGGAATGGAGTTAAAAAATTGTTACGATATGCTGATAATTAAATATCCTTCGGCGTTTAGCAAAGTGATAAGTTAATTACAGAATCACTTTATTGAACGATGATAAAGTATATTGAATCATATTAGGTTGCCAAATCGATATATTTCTGTCATTATTTATTAATGAAAATAATTAGAGATAACTTTATAGGTCGCGCGGCGCTGGGGCGCGCAAAAAAATCGACCAGCCATGAACTATGACAAATTATCTCGTTCGCTGCGGTACTACTATGAAAAGGGGATCATGCAGAAAGTTGCAGGTATATTTTTATTTGTAAGCGAAAAATTATGTAGTAGGCATAATTGTTGATATTAACCACCGTCCTTACCCTCTTCCATGTTTCACCCTGAGAATACCAAAGTATCTTCTAAATTTAAGAGAAATCGTCGACTCGTCTCCATTACACACTTACACAGCGTTCATTCATATATTTATGAATAAATAATAATGTAAATAATAAAAAACAAACAAATAATTAATAATGCATTTTATAGAAAGCCAATCAATTCAAATGTTAATTTCCTTTTCTATAAGAATTGTTAATTATTTCTTCGAAGAGTTCAATAATTTGTCATCTGTCTATAAATCAATATATCCACGCGATATAAAAAATGGTGGACAACAACTAAAATGGTCGGAAATTCCAGTACCAGGCGGCTATCTGTGGATCATATACGTAGTGTAAACATAGTAGGACAGTTATAACCATTTTAAGTCAAAGATTACTAAAATTAATAAAGAACGGGTTAAAATGGTTGAACCTATATTTTTTTATTACACGTAAAATCTATATTACCCAACATTTTCTGCATTTTCTTTGATACAGTCTTGAGAGCGAGCAAAGTTTAAATAGATAGTGGATTGTATTTGACATTATATTTTTTTACAGGCGAACGCTACGTCTACAAATTCGTTTGCGACCCCGAGGCTCTATTCAGCATGGCCCGGGCCCCACAACCATGTGACGTCATATCCCACCTCTACTATCCCCCCTACTTACCCCCCACTAGCACAACAAGTCCGGAATACCCCACAACTAGTCTTGGAAGACGGTTTTATGAAAACACCCAGTTTGATAATACATAATTAAAGAATATAATTTTTTCAATTAATTTTAAGTACTCTTAACTAGTCATGTCCTCGTGTCAGAGATTTGATGTTTAGTTTATGGTACATATTTTTATAATATAACCTAATTTTTTCTTATTCACACAGAGCAACGTGAGCAATATCAATAAATTCATTGCGTATTATATGTAGTTTCTTTGAAATACGATTGTAAATATACGGTCAACAATTCATAACGTATCGTAACTGCAGCTTAAACTAAGTAAAATATTTAATTTAAATAACTTAAAGTGTCAATTCAAATAAAATAAATTTTTTTGTTTTCACTTTTGTTGGTATCTATAGACTGTAATCGATCGCTTAACATTTCAGCGGTACTTATATCTATTATTATATTATACTTAACATTCCAAATATTAACAAAAAAACTGAATTTCTGTACTGCACCAAGACGTATATTGAGATAACTACGAATATATCAAAATTGCATCAAGAATTGCATTATTGATTTTGATAAGATTCGTTCTTGAACATTTTTTTTCTACCCTTATAATTAGTATAATAACCAAGTTGCTCAGTTATTTTAGAACGTTCTAGCGGTAGATTTACGTAGGAAATCTACTACTCAGATAACAATACGTCATTAGGTACGTAGTTAATATAATTTAAAGCATTTATTGAAATGTTCATATGGTCAATTATAGCTCCTCTGGAACTGAGTTCGGCAAAGTTACATATACATTGCTGTTAAATTTAGACAGATTAATTATTATTCTTTTCAAATGAAAATTCACTCCAAAATAACAAATCTTCAGTATTTATTGGGATACAGCGTATGTTTGTATTTTGGTAACACTAATATACGTCATGACTACGTTATAACAGATTATATACAAGCACTTGCTAGCAAAGCGTTATTGTGATCTCCTCTAATTGAAGAAACACAAATGTTTAAACCTCAACAGTACAATAGCAAAGCTTGTAAAGTGTATTCTTTGTTGGAGTTGTCCTATTAAATAGAAATAAAAATAAGCGTCATTTCTACTAAATCCATTGTGTGGTGTCTTACAAGATTATTGGATGGATCTTGTCGTCATCCTACTTATATTTCGCTTGTTCGCATTATTCCCGTTTGTAAATGAAATGATCTACAGTCAGTTCGTTTGATTTATATAACATACATTGTAATAGTTCGGCATAAAATATCAATTCTTTTGTAATTATAATAAGTATCGTATCTAATTACTCTAGTCAGGTATAATAAATATATCTAAAATAATTTGTGCAATATTGTTATTCGAATAAAATGTAATAATTATTGTCAATAAAATTATTTCGCAATTCAACTTTAGTCTTGTCTATTATGGGTATATATATTATAGATACATTATAATATTTATACTCAAATGCACATAAATCACCTTTATAGGCTCATCTGGGGTGTTACAACACCCCAATTCTATTACAATAATGCATATTATTCTGTAATGTCCAAGGTGCAACTTAGAGGGGTTTAACATCGAGGAACTATATCCAAAGATATTAGTATAATCAAGGATATAATGTTGAACGACCGTCAAAAGGCAATGTTTTTAAAATTTTGTGCCAGCGTGGCCACCAAGGCCATAAGTCATCAGCATTCTACGCTGATTTAAGAGAGCGCTGCGGTGACTTCTCTATATCTTAGACTAATATTGTCTTTTATTGACATAGCAATTACTCATTTAAAAAAAACACTTTATTAACGGTAGACCGTGACCACGCACACTGTAAAGTACGCGAAACGTCGGGTAAATTTACAATAATTTAAAATATATTTAAATTTTGTAAAAATACATAGCTTAATCCGTTAATAAAGTGTTATTCTTTAAGACTTAATAATCTAAACAACGTCCCTAGGACTGTGCAGGTTAACTCCGAATCAATTACTTAAAAAAAAAAACAATTCTACCCACCACTAAGGCTGTTGTAACTTTGTTAAAAATCTGATAAGCACTTTGGTGTATTTAATATTACCTCAAACTGGAACACGGTAAATAATTCTGCGCCAATGCATCATGAACTGGTACAGCATGTATAGGTGATCACTAGTCAGCCTTCTGAGTGACCGCGTCTTTCAATTCCAACAATTTTTATTTATCACGTCAGGAAACGAACTGAGGACCACGTCGCGCTGTTAATATTATCACAGTCCTAAACTCATAAATTAACATCCAAAGTAAAATTTAATTTATATATGAGACTTGTTAATAATTTGAGAATTGTCAGTGAGAAAACCTTCATGATTATTATTATATATCAGAAACAAGAGGTCAGGGTCTTAGAGATAAGAAATAAAACACGGAATTTTGTAACGACTCCTACAAAATTACAAAAGGCAAAGTATATTCTTACTTTAAAACAATTACAATTATTTACAACTAGACTAGAAACACGTTACAATAACAAGTATATTTTATGATTTACTTAGTGCTCAATTCAAATAAGAATACGATTTCATATATGAAAGAAATAACAAGAACTCTATAAAAGTTTAAATATTTTTAACATCGAATAAAATGAAACGTATGGGGCGCTCATATTTTATATTTCTCAATACAATAGATTAGAATTTCGCATTATAATTGACAATTAGCAAATGGAAAAGGGTCATGAAAAAATTAAAATGTCAAAATTTCACACAAGCATAAGCTACAACTATGATTTTCCAACCATACTTGATTCCCATATTATTTTTTTTACTTTATACATGTAATACAATTATAACTGTCGAAATTAAACCAATATTTTTTTTTTTTCCCCCCCCCAAGCAGTATATTTATGTATAATTTTATAAGACCAGCGTTACAACTTACATATACATTATCCAGACAAAATGTCTCCTCTAAAGTATTCATTTATACATTTAAAAACTTCCAAAATTCTCTACCAAAAAACTTTATTGTCATATTAAAGTCTATTACTGTGTATTTGATTCAAAATGTTAAAGTACTAAATCCTATTTCATTGATAATTATGGTTTTCACACACATTATATTTCGCCGTATGCTTATACAGTGCAACCTCGATATAACAAATCGGAGGGGAACAAGAAAATATTCGTAATATCAAGTAATTCGTTGCACTGAGGTTTGTTATGTTGAGGTTAGATTGGTCTAAAATTCGTTATAAAGAGGTCTTTACAAACAAAAGCGTGTCGAAACATGTCGAGACATGAATCACATAAGATTAAGAGTTATATTATTGGTGGAAACTTTATATAAAGGTTTTGGGTTGGCAAAATTTATTGAGGTATGAATACTTTTTCTTGATAGTTGAAAATTCGTTATAAAGAGGTTGTACGCAAAGACAATGTCATCGCAATGTAAAGGTATATTTTATATTGACTCGTATGGACGATTCAAGGGGATTACGAAGAATTTGTTAAATCGAGGAAGTCGTTATATTGAGGTACGTTATATTAAGGATGCACTGTATTAAATTTAAAAAAATCAATACTTACAAATAAACCTCGTCCCTGACATAGTAAGTGGTGATATAGATTTTTGAAATTATTGTTTGAATATAATTAAATATTTTCCACTTTGCGTTTTCACTATTTCTAACTTTAATTAGTCGAATTCTTTTCTGTTTTATTTGGTTCCAATAAAATAAATATTATTGCCTGTAAAAGCTACAAAAATGGACTTGGTACAATTTAAAGATTTATAAGAAGAATCAAAGTTAGCACCAATAAAATAAAAAGCTATATATTCATATAATTGGACTTTTCTTCGTTACTTAAAAGTCAATATTTTTTAAGTATATAAACTTTCCACGGAATTATAAAGCAGTTTATATTTCCTTGTCAATATATGGACCTTTTCGTTTCTTTGTACTAAGCACGAATTGGTTTGCAGTGCTCATGGATTTGCAAAATATTAATGTTATGCCCAATCTGACAATTTCCCCGAATTAATAGAATCAGGCGTTACTTTGCGGAAGTCCATAGTACAAAATCCCAATAGACCAGTATGAAAGCAGTACTCCGCGAAAAACCCACAACCACCCGACGCACGTTTCGCTCCGACACCGGAGCATCATCAGGATGTTGCCTCTACGAACAGCGGTCTTGTAAATGTTGACTCATCGAACGCTGTTGTATAACGCGAGTACTGCTTGTATATTGGTCTATTGGGAATTTGTTAATTTCCCCGAAATTAACTCATTTCAATCCGGTAAAGCATATACTATTTTGATACTTGTCGCAATTTTAATTCAGCTACCTGAGACGAAATATAAAATAGAGATTCTTGCCTCGATATATCGTTTCTTATTTAAATTTTATCACAAACTACAAAGATAAACACTGTAATAAAACTACAAATAGTACATCGCAAAAATATTTCAAAACTACCGAAAAGAGAATCGATATATTTCCACTTATAACAAACAACTGTAAAGGCAAACAAAATTGCACGACTCCCATATCACAGTGTAAACACTTACAGTACACTAAAATTGTGCTAATCAATGTTTTTAAATGGCAACATTACAAGTTTTCCCTGAGCGAGGAGAATGTTAGGGCGATCTCCCTTAGGGTCGCTTTTATGTGGTCGTATGTTGCGAAGGATATTCCAACAGCTATAGGTCCCTTAATCCAGTTCATACTGAGACCTTTGAAGAAGGCCCGCCAGCCCTCCGTCCTGGAAACATTTTAAGCAATTTATCAAATATTACAGATATATATTAAGTTTTAAATATAGAGCTAATATATAAATAGTTGTGTTTTGTTATGTATCTGATAGACATTCAAATCTCAAAGATAAACTTAAAAACTTTCGTCTGTATATTTCCATTACACTTGAAATACAAAAAATAAATATCTATGTAATAATATGTAATATTTATCTATAATATATAATATTGTACCTGTAAATATGAGCCAGGGTGGGCAGTATGGCGGGGTAGGGGTAGGTGCCGTCGGGCGCTCGGCGCGCAGTTTGCATGCGCCTGCGCACGATATCGAGCGGGTAGGACGACGTTTGCCCCAGCGCCCCCGCTATGCCCCCGAATAACACGTTCGTGAAGCCGTGGGGGGCGGCGCCTGTGTAGTCTGGAAAGGAACATCTATGACTGAAATGCATCTACAATGAATCTCTTACTGACTCAAACTGATGGATAAGCTACTTCCCGTATTTTTGTACCCTGTATATGCAAGAAGAAAAAGAATCGTTTATTGCCATTGCCATTATTAACTTATACTTAATTAATCTTAAAACTAGACTTAATCAACAATCATATAGTGGAAACTACATAATAATGAAAAAAAAAAACAAATTTATAATAAAGAAAGATAAAACTTTAAAAAATATCATTAAAAATAAGGGAGAGAAAGAATATGATTGTTTCGATCTAAAGGGGGGCAATCAAGCCAGACTCAGCTTATAGCTGTTTGAGTTCTCAAACAGCGCTGTTTTTCACCCTGCTCCTGTTATATCGACGAAACCAGAATATATATATAGAGATATAATATATAATGGGTTTAATAATATATAATATATTAAAAATAAGAAAGTATAAATATAATAAACAGAAATTGGGAAAAAATTGGGATAAATATAAAAAAAAACATAAAAAAAAAGGAATATGCAGAGTGATTTATACATAAATACTGAAGTATAGAGCTTTTTTTTGTCAATATAGTTCTTCACACTTGTATTTAAATACAGTATATATCATAAATTTTAACACGTCAAGAAAAGTCATTATCCAATTATCCAAGAGTACATAATTTAAATTTGTCTATATATGTTTTTGTGGTAAATATAATTTTCTTTGATTGGTGAAACCAAGATCTATCAATTCCTCGAATTTGTCTGTTAAAAAATAACACTGTATATTCTTATATAGATAATATATTTTATCTTTAATATATCCTATCTATATAAGAATGAAAAATGGTTGATTTATTGCTCTCTTTTAATCATTATTGCGTCTCATATAACATTCAATTTTATCTACGCTATAACGAAAAGAGTCATCTACTTTAGAGTACTTTAGCTGAAACAATGCAATGGAATGCATTTGTAATTAAACAATTAAATACTTAGTAATTAAATATTACAAATATTCACTCACCAAGATACCAATGCTTCAGTGAGTCGTAAGTGAAGAATGAAACGCCGGCGTAGGGAATAACTCCCAAAACGGTAGCACCGTATCCTCTAAAACAAAGATATTAATTTCATATAATAATAATAAAGGCCTAATTAAGATTTATTGGGTACTATAATATCAATAGCGGCCCACTCAATAGAGATGAGCCGCCTCATACTAACTTATAAGAACTTGGTACCTGTATAATGTGAACGCGCCTTCCTCCCTCAATATCCTCGCGAAGACCGCTCGAAGAGACCTGTAGTCCGCCACGGCCATTCGTGCCCTCGCCAGGTCCAAGGGGTACGTGGCGCTCTGCGAAGTGACACCAGCAAGCGAGCCCGCTATCAGGTGGCGGAGGGGCGCCTCCCTGTAATGTGCACTCGTTTTTGTCAACCATAAGAGTCCTTTAAAATATTGTCTATCGTTTATGTCAACCATAACAGTCCTTTAAAATATTGTCTATAGTTTATGTCAACCATAACAGTCCTTGAAAATATTTTCTATCGTTTATGTCAACCATAACAGTCTTTTAAAATATTGTCTATCGTTTATGTCAATCATAAGAGTCCTTGAATATATTGTCTATCGTTTATGTCAACCATAATAGTCCTTGAATATAATGTCTATCATTTATTTCAACCATAACAGTCCTTGAAAGTGTTGTCTATCGTTTCTGTCAACCATAGCAGTCCTTGAAAATATTTTCTATCGTTTATGTCAACCATAATAGTCCTTGAATATAATGTCTATCATTTATGTCAACCATAACAGTCCTTGAAAGTGTTGTCTATCGTTTTGTCAACCATAGCAGTCCTTGAAAATATTTTCTATCGTTTATCTCAACCATAATAGTCCTTGAATATAATGTCTATCATTTATGTCAACCATAACAGTCCTTGAAAGTATTGTCTATCGTTTATGTCAACCATAACAGTCCTTTAAAATAGTCTATAGTTTATGTCAACCATAACAGTCCTTGAAAATATTTTCTATCGTTTATGTCAACCATAACAGTCCTTTAAAATATTGTCTATCGTTTATGTCAATCATAAGAGTCCTTGAATATATTGTCTATCGTTTATGTCAACCATAATAGTCCTTGAATATAATGTCTATCATTTATTTCAACCATAACAGTCCTTGAAAGTGTTGTCTATCGTTTCTGTCAACCATAGCAGTCCTTGAAAATATTTTCTATCGTTTATGTCAACCATAATACTCCTTGAATATAATGTCTATCATTTATGTCAACCATAACAGTCCTTGAAAGTGCTGTCTATCGTTTTGTCAACCATAACAGTCTTTGAAAATATTTTCTATCGTTTATGTCAACCATAATAGTCCTTGAATATAATGTCTATCATTTATGTCAACCATAACAATCCTTGAAAGTGTTGTCTATCGTTTTGTCAACCATAGCAGTCCTTGAAAATATTTTCTATCGTTTATGTCAACCATAATAGTCCTTGAATATAATGTCTATCATTTATGTCAACAATAACAGTCCTTGAAAGTATTGTCTATCGTTTATGTCAACCACCACAGTCCTTGAAAATATTGTCTATCGTTTTTGTCGTCGTTTATGTCAACCATATGTCTATCATAGTTCATTACATCAGAAACCATTCTACATGAAAATATTTTTTTGGAATATGGTAACACAGGTCAGCCACACAATCAAAGAGGTATTATGCTTCGCAAACACAATATTGAAAGAGTTATTTTATAAAAGTTGTACATACTGAGCGGTATGCGGCGTGTCAACAGCGAGCAAGCGTTTCCATTGCTCGTGAGCTGTGAACTGTATCGCGGCGTATGGTATAATGCGAGCCATGGTCGCGCTATTCCCCCGCCATAACGCGACCCAGCCCTCGCGAGACACACTGTTTCGCACGAAGATGATTACTCCGCGCCATGTGTATGGTGTATTACTGAAATAAGGCAACACATTCATAAATAACTGAAACGTACAATACAAACATTGGCAATGAAACTTGTAACCTATTTACAACATTCGAACTATTTCTACATTAATTTTTAACACGAAAGTAACATTTAAAAGTAAGTCTAGTAGTAGTGATAGTTTAGTAGTCTTTACTTTAGTAGTACAATACACACTAATCATTATCAAATGCAGCGAAACCAATTAATATTATCAAGAATTATTTCCAATTTTATACTTTTATGATATACTTTGATGGCTCTTTTCCAGCAGTTTGTACAGGGAGTCTTTTCTTGAATAGATTAATACTCGCTTAGTTATAAGTTAGTATTGATCTATTATAGATTAAATAATTAACACATCGCTTTCTAGTATGATGGTCTCTTTGAAAATTTACATAAAAACTTCTTATTTAGTTGAGGGCTAACGAGCAGGCGGGTAGAAGAGACATGGGCGGCGGTTAGCACTTAGAGTAGTGCTAACAGCCGCCAATGGACACCTGCAATATCAGGAGCTTACAGACGTGCTACTGAGCTTTATACATGCGAAGTTATTAAGATTGAACAACAGAAAGAAAACGAAGCCGCCAACCTCAGATTGCGAGTTTAGAATATGCCTATGAAATTAAAAAAGCGGTTTGGTACTTACGAGATCTGAAAGTTGATTTTGGTACGATCGAGAGGGGCGATGGCCGTCTTAGCGAGGGCGCCCGCCGTTGCCCCCGCCACCAGTGACGTCACTACTAGCACTCCACCAGACAAATTAGGCCCTGATAATGCAATTTATATCTTTATATTCGTAGTTTAATGCAGGAGCCGTATAGCTAGCTGCTTTTTACGATAACCGGCAATTGTTTCATGATTGCAGTAAAATTAAAACAATTATTGTAACCTGTAACTGCAGTAGGTACATTTAACAGATAACACTGTTTAATGAATGTAACAAATTGTTTGTTTTTTTTTCAAACGAGCGCTTAAAATAACGTAAAAGATCCTTTTAGACTAACTTCTTCGAGTGAAAGGCAAAATTGGCAAAATTCCCGTATGCACTCTTCTTAAAACTTTAGAAGATAATAAAATAATTGTCTTAATAGAATAGCAAAAAATTAATAGTGTAAATAATATTATGTTATTACATATGGTGGCATCCGTTTAACTTATAAACCAAAATTACGTTTATCAAAGACAAGTTCTGTTGTCTTATCATGAGCGTTAGATGTAATGAGGCAATATTCACTATCTGATATCAAGCTTTCCGAATTATCAACAACGCTATTAATAAACAATAAGCGGCTGATAACACGTACGTAAAAACCATAAACAAACATTTAATATAATCACCATTTTTCTATTTTTCCAACTCTACAATTTTATAGAGTTTCTATATGTTTTCAAGGTGAATGGTTTATGTCAGAACTATAACTCAGATACGTTCGCGAGAACTCAATAATGTTTCATTATCACTTTCAAGTCCCTCAAAATTTAACGACGATTTTATTGTCTTTACATACATATTTCTGTTTTGATTCTTCATTATTTGACATATGTAAATCGAGAAATGATCGAAGAGGCTTATCCAATTATGCACGATACACCATAATATGTCTTTCATTTGGCTAATCGTTATGAAGCGAAACTAGACATGGTTTTTCTTTTGTTTTACGAGCAAATTGCCATATAACTCTAACCAGTTTGTCAAACTGGGTGATTTAATGTCTTCACTTTATATAAAATATTTGTTACAAGCAAGTATAACTTACCATGATTTGCGCCCGTGGCGCTATCTGCTGCCATCCCTCCACCCTACTCCCTTGACCCTTACATGGCGTAGAGGTCCGGAAAATCTGAAATAAAATTTATAGCAATTAATTATATGAAATGGCGTAACTGCATTTCATTATGGTGTTTTTCAAACGTATAATGGACGGTTAAAATTCGAAAAAATAACCTCGAAGCTTTTTACAAAGCTTCTTCATATGACAGATTATATGCCATCTTACACCACATTGCACATACTATGTCTGTATTCAGATTAACTTGCAGAAGGCGGAATAATTCCGGAAACAAATATTGCGAAACACAATATTAGTATAACAAATTGGTTTTGTCCGATAAGAAAAGAAGCAGTAGTTATTAATGTTAACATAATTACAGAAGTCTCTAAAATCTATTGTAGAGAAATAAATGATAATTAACTAATACTTTAATACAATATTCTGCTGCAATTGTATAATTATAAATATAATATTATGCGATCTGAAGAGGTGTTTTAGAGATACAAGTAATAAGTAATAGAAATAAGTTGTAATGTTAGCGCTACAGTTCGGGGTAATATTAGTCAGGTAATGAAAAATAGCGCGAGAGAATAATAGAATTAGAATTGCACGTTTACTAGGTTAGGACTGTTGGAGTCAAATAAATCTAGCACAATCATTATGAAATGGCTAAAATTATTTAAAGTAATGTTGACATTACATAACTACTTAATGAAGGTATTGGAAGTCAAAACGTCCACAGAAATATAATGAGATTTTATGTTGTAAGGTCAATGCTAAAATACCTATTTTGTTGTTGACAATACTGTTCGGTCATTAACACGGTTGACAGTAATGCTTTATGTACTTGTAAGAAAAAAATATATATTTTTAATTTATTTATAAGACAATATACAATTCTAAGATACTGTCGCCTTTTTAAGTAGCTGAATGTGTTGTATAGGTAGTAGAGCACTGCTACTGTATTTTATTATCCTTATTGGAAAATATTTGATAACGAACAAAGTTATCTTAACTAATAAGTTAGCCATTAGTGGCATTTTTATGCATTGACATATACCAACTTGTTAGGAGTATAAAACCTGTATAGAACATTAAATTTTTAATCGCACAATAACTGCTTCACGATAAAACAATCGGAGTCAACGATCCATGATCCAGTGACGATGTAAAAATAACAACGCTACTAGCGCTTATCATCTTAAAACTGAGGATAAAAATTGTGTATAGTTTTTATTATTTGATCTATTTCGGTAACAATTTAAAAAAGCAAAGGTATGACGTGTTCGGCATAATTCATGTCTCTTATAAGTTGTATGTAAATTTCCATCTCAAAACGTTGCAGCTATACTGATGGATTGCAACGTGAAGCCAGCGTGGTTCAAGTAACTATGAATTAATTACAAAAAAATTAACTAGAGATAATTCCCAAATGATACTATCTAATTTTATCACACAGTATCAGGTTTGCCAAACCGAATTCAAAATGAATCAAGATTAAATTTAATATCTTTGAAAGCAGGAGCATTTAACTTGATCTGAAATCCAAATAAAAAGAATTTACCAGCCATCTCAAGTTACTCACATTAAAAACAACCCTTCAGAAAATCAAACATGAATTGCAACAAAACATTATTTATCGGGAGCATACTATAACATAATAATAGATATAACAATAGCAGTATTTGTATGGACTTTTAATAAGGAATTCTTGTTATCAATAAAGACATAACCCAACTTGGGTTGAATCTATGAAATGTTAGACAGACATATGTATCTTATAAGATTATATAGTTACTTAGAACAATAAGTGAAGATTTAAAGTTCACCTAATATACAATTGGAAGCTTCAAATCGGGCAGATATAAAGTTTTGTGACTGAGTAGCAGTTTGAACATATAAATTTAAATTTACCATCAGATATGGATAGATGTCAGTATATTTGTTTAACACCCTTTTTTGTTAAAAAGTATATTATTATGTTGGAGTACAGAATTAAATAAACAGCGAACAAATAGCATTTTACTAATCACAAAATCAATCTTAAACCACACTGTTAAAGAAATAAATTATTACATTAACATACATATTAAGTCATTTATATATATATATAAAGCAAAATATAACATGAATACTTATTGTTCAATGGCACTACCAATAGACTATAGCTGTTATATAATGTGTTTGGCTAAACTCCAACTTATACAAAATTTTAAGCATTTTTTAAATTTAGAGGACAGGCTTTTTTATTTATATTGGGTAACAATGTAAACGCTGGTAAAGGAAAATTATTAAATAAACCTCAGAAGTGTATTACTTGGGGAAGATTATATTTAGAGATATTTAAGATTCTAATGTGCAAAGTAACTACTTTGGTGACTTGTTGCAGTGGTTGTGCTAGTAAACTCTAGATGTACGTTTATTTTAAATTGTATGGGAATCAAGTAAATAGTTTACAAGTATTTTAACAAGATCTGTCAGGTTATAAATTTCTCGCAGATAATGATTTAAAATCGAGTTGGTTTGAAAGATTTGGAAATTTACAAGAAAATGTTAAATTACATAGCTTTTGGCGGATACAGTATAACGAACTGCAACAACATATTATTGTATTTCATAATTATATTTAAGTTACGATATTAGAAGGTCAAAGTACAAATCCTCACCTTGGCACAAAAATACTAGTAAAAAAATAAATGAAGGATAATATTAACTAAAAATCAACTTACTGAAGTTTTGTATTAAAACACGATTTTTTTATTGATTCATGGGTAAATATCACTAACTTTTCACTTTAATCACAACTTTTAAGTCAAGGTAAATTATTTTCAAGACAAATAAATTATCTCAGACTTTTTAATAAAAGCTGACGAGCCTCAACTCTTATACTTTTTTCTATAACTATAAAAACATACTAAAATCTGTTAAAAATTCAAAACGCGAACATAAAAAATACCATTTATGATTATATTGTGAATTAAATAGAACCACTGTACGGCATGAGCTCCTTGGCGAATTAGATTCTGAATTCTCTATCTGTCTCCTTGCCCTAGTTACTTTGATAGTCGACAATTGACAACTGACATTTACTTTGCTTCCTACTCTCATACACATATTACGTCATTTGACAACACAGTTCAATAATGATTAATTCGAATTAATTCCAACGGATCAATTCGATTAATCGTTGCTACAATATAAGCAATAGCCAATAATCATGGATATTTCTTATTAGAGGATAGATTTTTGTTATGTATTCACAACACTGAATGTTGAATAAAAATACGAATTGAAAATTGCAACCGATCGCGTCACTTTCGAGGTTAATCCTGGTTTATATGTATGTGCCAGATGAATAGGCATTTGTATATATATATTAGACGCGTTCCTAAAGTGGAACAATACAAAATGTGGTTTTAAATACTGTCGTTATCTTTTGTGGCTTTTCTTTAAATATCTATAGATATTTCCACCACACTTAGAGAATTAAAAGATGAGTTATTTATATATCAAAAAATAAAAACCTATTAGGGTTTCGCTCATAAATACACACAGCATGGGACATGCTTATAAAATAAAGATAACATACAGATATATCTTTCAAAGCGTGTATCATCACCGTTCTGTGGATAAAAAATATAACATAAAATGCAAATCATAGTATAATTAATTTATTAACTTGGTAGTAAATTTTACACTTCTCCAAAATTTCCTTGCATTACAATAAGAACTCTTATTTAAACGGAAACATCAAACATTTTCTCTCAACTCAGCCTAAGAATAAATTTGTTAGATAAATATGTCACGTCTATTATTATTCCCTGAATCATATAATATCAACACAAATGTGTATAAATAACACTTTTGAATTTTATTGTAATCAGTGCCCAAACACTATTAAATAAATATTTTATAGTTAAATGAATCCGGTAAGCAACTCCTTAAAAGTACTACAATTAATATAGCAGTCTTTATAAGTTTTTCCCTAATTAGCGCTAGAAACCTTTTTTTTTAATAATGAATATTTATAATGTTGGTGAGATATACCTCCGTAAATTTAGTTTTATTTCTATTATGCGTTTTTCATTATGACATGATTATAATAACGACATTCGGGCTGGCATCCCGGTTGGTACCTGGGAAATGTCAAATGGCATCTGTGTGCGATAGGTACATCAGAAAACTTAACAGATAGACCACAACTAATAAAACCAATGCTATAGATGTCCTTCCATACATGATATTAAAAAATTTAATTTAATCTCTTTAGAATCTAAGAAAAAAATCTGACTGATACCAATTTTATCAGATGTTTCTTTTTTTCAGTTGTTTTTAATCAGTTAAATTTAGCTAATAATTGAAACATAAATATGTGTAGCAAAATAAATTAGAATTTAATTAACATAAGGAACATTAGTGGTACATTGTGGCCAAAATGGCAACCAAAGACATTTCTTTATAAGATTATTAAGCATTTTGCCATATACAAATAGCATTAGTGAATATAACTTTACTGAAAATTTCAACAAAATCTCTATATCTATCAATCACTAAGATCGGAATCTGAGTCTTGTCTCCCTCTTATAGTCTTCTTACTTTGAATATGAATGGACTTCTTTTTACCCTCAGTAGGTGGTGTTAGAATGTCACCAGTGTACTCTATAACTTCAGACCTAAAACAAAACATTCACGATTATAACACACTGATACTAGTTACAAGAACAAACATATTTACTAAAAGACTGTTTGAAGCTGGTAACCCCAAGCCATATACAAATTGTCAAGACCACTCACTTGAGCTTATTTAACGGCTAACTAATTTATATGTACAATTTAAGGTTGGGGTTGTAAATAACATTGCTGCTGTTCACTTCTTACTCGTATACTGTTGCTATCTACACCAGTCTATGGGTACAGACACCAACAAAAAATCATTATGATAAATGCCTATGTTTTTCCTTACAAAACAATATATGGAATTATTAATTTTATTGATTAAAGAACTAAAAGTCTATTTTTTGAGAAATAATTGTAAAATATAAAGTTATGTAAACCTGGCAAGCCTCCACTCTAGCATATCTGTTGAGAAGTCATCTCGATTGCCAAGATCAGTAAAGCCAACCACAAAATCCTTTGTCTTGTTTGCTTTCACTAATGCCAGCGTTGGGATTATGCGGATCTTAAGACGGCCTGTAAGAAAATTTAATTTGCAATCTTAATTTATGTATAATCTGTCAATAATGTCAATAAATCCCATTCAAAACTGCTTTTACATAACATTTTCTTTCAGCACAGGAATGATTGCAGAGATAATATAGGATAGGACTTAGGTAAAATAATTTTAGTATACTTCTTATATAGATTATCAGAAAATAATACTATTTGAGCCCGATAAATGAAAGGCATTTAGATCAACATTACTAGATTAAATATAGTAAGAGTAGTTGTCTTACTAACACTTATGAAATTTAGGTTGAACAAAATAATTACCAGTTAAAAAGGGTGCTTTTTCAGCATCCATCTTAATAAACCGAGTCTCAATATGTTTTTTGGCTAAGATTTTCAGGTGCATGTCAAATATGCGACACCTTGGAGAATCATGTCTATAAAAATGACATACAAGATTTTCACTCTTGTTGCATGCAGTAAAGAATTCCTTTTCTCCATCTATCTCTGTATATTCACCATGACCCTGAAAAAGATTAAAGTGTGAGTTGCTATTCCTTTTGTGAATATTAAACTAAATATGTTAAAATAAATATGTTTAAACAATTATACAATTTTAAAGCCTCTATTACTCCTTCCTGCAGTTATTTTTGCTAGCAAAATATGGGAGTTATGCATTATAGAGTCCACCTTTATCTGTATACACTCTATTCACTATTTAGCATAATGAACTGAACCTCACAGGAACCTTCTTTATAATTTATATGTATCCCTTTGTACATACATTTGACATCCACTCCTGTTTTTGCTTAGCACGTTGTTTCATCTCATTGATGCGCTGTTGACGAATTGCTTCTAGGTCACTACTGTCCAGGGCATCTAGCCTGAAAAAAAAATGAATTAAATATTAACAAAAATATATTATAAATTATTCATTTAATTGTATAATTCAAGCATTTAATTTTATATTTCAATTTTATAATTTAAAATAAATGCTATGTACAAAAGGCAATTTTTAAATCAAATTCAGGATAGGCTGGAAAGAGGTGAAAAAATTTATCTAAATAGATAACTATTTTTTTATAAAACATGGGGCTAACGGGCAGGAGGCTCACCAATCTAAAAAATAATGCCAGAGGCTTCACAAGTGCGTTGCCGGTCTTAGATTAGAAGGTCCCTATGTCATATTAGTTCGAAAACACCGCTATTGGTAGCTGGTTCCAAATAGCGGTGGTGCGCGGAGAAAGTGCCTTCTGAAGCGCTCAGTTGTGGAACGGCGGACGAGCTGATACGTATGAAATTTCGTATTCTGTCTGGATATTAATATAAATGGTCGTATAAAGTAAAACACATACTTATCCAGCTCCAGATCAAGCTGTCGCTCCATAGTTTGGGCAATTTGTTGTATTGCTTGCTCCATGTTGTCTTAAAATATAAAACAATATATAAATTCAATTAAATTAGCTAATAACCACAATCAAGATAATTTGAGATAAATTGAGACTTGTATCTGAAATTCATATAGCACATTTAAAGGAAATTCAAAATAAGGCGAAATAAAAAAGAGCCGATGACCTCATAGCTTGCACATGTTTTTAACATTCACAGTATATAGAATACTTACAAAAAAAATATTGTGATATTAGCTCAGAGATATGTAAGCAACACAAATTTTATAGAAAAGGTATCTAAAAAGTGCGTTATTTTTAATTATAGGGTATACTATCGTTAATTAGATTTTCAAAACAAACTTTAGAAAACACTAACACAAAGTAATATGTAAACCACAAACGTCAAATTTGACGACCACAGACTAAGAATTCTTCACAGACAAGACTTTTTCTATTTTCATTTGTGTTTTTAAAAAACACAATATTTTATATTTAGTGATGCACTAGCATACTGAATATATTTTATCAACTATACAATTTTAATCCAGATCAAGTACGATTCTAGGCTTCATAGTTGGCCGGTGTTTGATCCCCTAAGTAAAATTTTATTTATTTTATATATTTTTTATATATTATTATAATTATATATATTATAGATTAAGCTTAATTTTTATAATGAAAAAAAATTGTTAAATTATTATTTTGTATTTTAGGTTAGTCATAGGAGGCTTCTCTTTACGCTATAACCATCTATGTCTGGTGGATCCTGTTTTATGTTGCAGCTGAATATGTTTTTGTAGATAGATTTTTATTTCGATTACATGAATTGATGATAAGTATAATATTTTCGTTTTTAGTTTAAAAAAACTGGACCTGTCCGAAAAAGTACATGTTACACTTGCGCATAATAGACATGCGGACAGACGGATAGCGAAGTAATTAATATATATAAAAATAATTAAATTTTTTTTGGCAAAAAAACCTAAAAAATGACTACCCAAATTACAATTTTATTTGTTCTATGACAAACATAATATGTTTTCTGTTTTTTTGTTGCTAACAAAAGTTAGTTGACTCTGAAATAATATTTCTTCTTTAAAATACGAACATAAAGTTTATAAAAAAAATATGAATGTTTATGAAAACAAATATAAAAAGTAATGAATGCAAACGTCTGCCAGTGTATGAGTGAATATGCTTGGTATGTATGTTTAGGATTCCTATTGAGTGTATGTGATTATGATATATCATGTAATAACAATGTTTTCAACTCATTAGTTCTCTGTCTATCAGATATCTCTTATTATTAGACTTTTTTTGAGTTCCTCCTACTTAGTCAAAGAGAAGATGTGAAGAATGGACCTTTTTTTCTAAAAAGGCTGCCTGCAAATTACGTCCAGCAAAACTCATCCTTACTGGGCAGCTTATAAAAATAATCGTTGTCATCTTTCTAAGTAGCGTCATATAAAAAATAATGTGAAGTATATACAGCTTCTTTACTGTAGTAGATGACTTATGGTAAAAGTCTCCTGTTGGAAACCTGTATAGCAAAAACTGTATAACTTTCAGTAAGGGACTGTGACCTCGCCCCAATTCCAGACATTTGTTTTGCCCGCCCAGCCCCATATGTTAATTAACTTACTTAACATTTTACATTACTGAATACCCACAAAAAATGAAGAAAGAATACTTATAATAAACAATATTATATATAGTATCTTTGGTCTTGGTCTCAATAGCTCGTACCTCTTACACTTACCTTATCTCGATACTTTTCAACTTTGGTTATGCAAAGGTGAGCTTATACTAATTATATTAGGTCATTACATATGAAATTGGCGTTTTGTCGTACTGGCCACTTTGATCTTAAATATATCCTCTTTGGTTTGGAATTACAAATTCAAATTTAAACAGCTATTTACTCATGTATTTGTGTTTTGAAAACCGTAATTCAGTTGTTATTTTCTCTTTTTTTTCTGCGTTACTCATTTTACTAAATGGAAAACTTAAAATATCGCATTATTTACGAGTATGAGTTCCACCGTGGCACCAGTGCTGCAGAAACGGCTCGAAGGATTAATAATGTGTATTAATGGGGTGGTGTCGCAAAAGAAAACACGGTGCGTTTTTGTTTCAACGCTTACGTTCTCGAAATTTTGACCTCAAGCCTACGGCGGGAAGGTGATTATGAATTGAAGGCTATTGTGGAAGCAATCCATCGCAAACCACATCATAGTTAGCTGCAGGCTGGATGTTAGTAACAAAACCTGAAATCCACTTGAAGCAAATTGGGAAGGTGAAAAAGCTTGAAAGGTGGGTACCTCATGAATTAAATGAAGCAACACAAACGCGCGTCGACTGCTGCGTTACATTGCTCAACCGGCACAATAATGAAGGAATTTTAAATCGGATCATTACATGTGATGACAAGTGGATCCTGTACGATAACTGTAAACGCTCATCGCAATGGCTGAACCCTGGTGAACAAGTAAAATCTTGACCCAATCGAAAATTGACTCAAAAAACGTTACTTGTAAGCGTTTGGTGGACTAGTGCCGGTGTCGTACACTAAAGCTTTCTTAAATCTGGCCAGACGATTACGACTGATGTCTAACGTCAGCAACTGCAAACCATAATGGAAAAGCTCGCTGTTAAACAATCGAGACTTGTCAATCGCACTACGCCACTGCTGCTTCCAGACAACGCTAGACCATACACGGCTCAACAGACGGCTACCAAATTAGAGGAGCTTCATTTGGAATGTCTAAGATATTCACCGTACTGTCCGGACCTTGCTCCAACAGATTACCATTTTTTTCGAAATTTGGATAACTTCTTGCAAGGAAAAAAATTCAATTCCGATGAGGCAGTCCAAACCGCTTTTAAAGATTTCATTGATTCCCGTTCGAATGGTTTTTTTAGTAAAGGGTTCAATGAACTACCTATAAGATGGCAAAAGTGTATACTTAGATAGCAATGGTACATAATTTGATTAATAAAATATATTTTTATATGAAAAAATCGCCTTTATGTTCCTCCCATACAAAACGCCAATTTCTTATTTACGATAATTAAATTAGTTTTTTTCTTCTGTACATGGGCCCGCCGAAAGATCGACGATCTTCACCCATTCTCTCAAGCTGGCTAAACCATCGGGGCAAGCCACAAGCGACACGTTATAGCGCATGATCGCCAAGTCCTACTTTGGATCGTTGCGCTAGCGGAGTGAGTAATGTGCATAAATATTCAATATTAATCTTAATCATATTTAATGAAAAAAATAAAATGATTAAGTTTTTATGATTGTCGTCTTTTATTTATTAATTTGCTTCTTGTACGGAAATAATTTTAATTATATGCTAAAACTTAATTTTAAGTATACTCTATAGTAACATTTTGACCAATCCCGTGAAATCCCAAAGAAGGCTCCGAAACATATCCATACCGAAAGAATCGTCCACGCAGAGGACAGTGTTTTGAAACAAATGTACGACATTACAAAAACTTCTAATGACGCAATCTTCATACTTACTATTATTAGAGGCCCAATTTTGTTTTAGGTGTAACGAGCATTGTTTATATGTTACAAAACCTACTTTTATAATTTTCTAGCTACCCCGCGCAATTCGTAACGCCTTACAGTCGATTCTGTTATTATTAATTTGTTATCAAATATAACCATATTTGATAACAAATTAATAGGGAATTGGCGAAGAACCTCTCCACTAATACTTGAAACTTTATGTAAAGGGGTATTAAAGTTCAAAAAGACTTGTAACGAATTGAGTATACTTAGAAATCATGTTTTTAGACTAAACTTAAATATCTATACGTAAGAAACATTCTCGTACTTAATATTTCCGCTTAGCATCACATTCATCGATTCATTTTTATATTATAGATAATAAATACTCGATTTTAGAACGAAAGAAAAAGCCTTCAAAAGGAAGAATTTTTCTATTAAATAAAAATAATACATGAACACTCCGCTGGTATAAATAATTCTTTCATGTACAGAACTACCCACCAAAAGTTATTCGATTCATATAACTTTATCCTTTTGCAAAATTTGGGATTTAACCTTTTTTTCTTCAATGGGAAGGGTTCGAAAAAGTTAAAAAAAAACCTCGTGTTTGATGAACAACCCTTGTCCATAACCCACTTGGTAGCTGGTGTTACTAGGTTCCATCTGTACTTATTTTTGTAGGCTACTTGGCTTTAGGCTTCAGGATTTAAAACAAACTACAAGGTGAATCCTCATCAGTTTAGTTAACTTTTGTACAAACATACATATTATATTAATTTATGCGTTTCTATGCCGCACTTTATATCTGATAATAATCTAAGAAAAAAAAAATGACACACAATTTTAAAGCTTCTAAAACAGCCACTTCCAAAAATAAATATTACAATGAGGTATGTATTTAAACAAACTTTTCCTCTCAAAGAAAAAGAATCCTCTCTAACAAAAATGATTCTAGTTCTTTTGAATAGCAACAGTACATAAAAACAAAATCTTAGACGGTCAAATACCATTTCCATTCTTTTTAAATAGCACCTGAACTCTCAAGGGTCAGATCTCAAGTTTATAGTAGAGTTAATTAAGTGATATTAATGTTAGTAGATTGGACCTGTTCAAAAAATTCTGTAACGTTAAGTACATGTTATTAAATAATAAAGTTCTGTTGTATCATAATCAAATTTTGGAATGTGGTGAATCTAAGCACATGGACCCGCCCATGATAGCGCAAGAACTTAATTTTAAGTAAAGGTTTCATCAAATAGCTGCTTTCCAAATTCAATAATAACCCAATCAAATAAGGTATAGGTACAACTACCTTAGAGCATGCCATAAAAGAATCTTTGATTGTCTTCTGTGGACTTCATTCATTATAACATAGCGAAGGTTCAAAATCTTGTTTTAATTAAAACTTTGTCGAGTGTGGCTGTAGACAATCAATTAACCCAAAGGCACTTAGTCATATTTTAACCAGACTTAAAACATAACAAATTTAATTACAACCTTCTGGTCTGTCTTTATACACAAACTAAAATCATAGTTAACTAGACCGTAGTGAAAATATGATACATCATTCTTTACATAACACAGGCTTGAAAATACAAAATTGTTGTCTATCCTAGGCAATAATTAAATGCAAAACAGTCTTTACAAGGTTCAGTAGTCTTTCTGTCAGCAATTGGTAGATACTGCTTTGTACAATCTAAGTCGAGAGGCTGAAAGGGCTGCTAATACTGTGTCACCGTTCAGTTGCGCCGCACATACATCTAAAGCAGGCTCAGCTGCAGGAAGAGACATTGTTCTGGCTCCATCTAGTCCATGTAAAAATAATGCTGATTCACTTTCTGAATGAGCACCCACCCAAGTAGCTCCTGGTGCAGTTACCCATGCCGCACGCGACATTGATAATGTGCGAGAAGATCCGCTGAATGTTTGCTCAATATCAAATGATGCTTCATCACTGTTAAAAGTAGATTTTAACTTACACAGTGTTAACTTTGACCGTTCAGCTCCACTAGCCCTACCTGATACTAACACTTGATGGGTTGCCCCATTATAACAGAGGGACATAAATGGACCATCTACTGGCAGAGGACGTGGCTCCCATTGTCTTGCACTACTCACACTCCATAAATTACAAGAGTTCAATTGGCACGATAACAGTCCAAATTCTGTTGAACATAGTGATACCACTGGTGAAAGATCTCCTTGTATTGACACTTTATTTATATGTGTATTAGGGTTACGCACATCATAATGGCAAATGATACCACCAACACCACCAACATAAAACTCATGGCTTCTTAAATAGTCCCAAGAGCATGACCATAAAGGTACACCACACTTAATTGTAGAGCTGGGTATTCCTCTTTCTACAATTCTTACACAACCATCCAAGCCAGCACTAAGAAGTAAATCTCTGGGTTGAGAATAAGTAATATCTCTGATTGGTTTTGGATGTAAATGCATAAACTGTCCTAATTTGTAGTCAACACAACTTACTTTTCTGATTCCATAACCAGGAAAAAGGTAGTTGGAACTTTTTTGTGATATATAGAATTCATATGTGCGACAATTGTATGTAAGCACCCGACAATCGCCATCTTTACAAATTTCCAAATTCTTTTCTAAAGCAAACCTCCATGATCGTCGCGGTGTTTCCTCTTTACTGACTTGCTTCTTCAATAGTGCCTTTCTCAGCACTTCCAACTCTAATAATCTGGCACGATGAGCAATCTTTGATGTTTGTAGCTCTAATTCAACTCTATTTTTTTCAGCCTGTAAGTTATCTATTTGTGTTTGAAGAGCAGTTATTTGTGTAGTATCTGCTGCAACTAATCGTCTGGCATATATACATCTAAGATCTTTCATAGATGCTTTACGTTTACATGTAGGACATGACCTATTCTTAGACACTTGTGACTTGAGCCATCTTTCAACACATTTGGATCCAAATAAATGTCCGCATCTGAGTGCAACAAGTTTATGGTCACCTGAGTTTCCCCAGGTGTCTAAACATATTGGGCAAGTTTCTCCATCACAGTCATCACTTTGTTTTGTTGTACTTAACCGTCTTACTTTTGAAGGTGGCTCTTGGCAATTTTCATCAGCCTTATCTATGTCTTGGGGTGATCTGCTTGTTTCTTCAATAACTGTAGCTGGGTTACTATCTTCAGATTGTTGCAAATTTCTAGATTCATAAGACCATGGAATGGCAACATAAATATTTGTAGGAGGATTTACAGGTTCATACATTGGTAAATCAAGGTTATATTCAAGGGACGCAGGATGATATAGAGAAGTCATAAGGGAATCATTTGATGAAAGGATTTCATTTAGCGGAGCAGGTTCATAACGTGGAAAAAAATCATAGTTGGGTATGTCTTCTTCCAATACATCTGGGCTCCCAGGCCCAGCAGTCTCCAGGCTGTTGTTTGATGAATGCTCATCTACAACATTAGGACTGCTGCCTGAGCTGTCCCCCATTGCAGAGACTATTCCTGAAAAATATGTGTAGTAGTTGAAACATATAATAGAATAATAGTATGCATCAGTCTCCATCCAATTAAGTATTTTTTCCACTGCAACCAATTAATATCTACTAATTAGTTATTATGCCACATATATTACCAACATTCGTTAATTATTTTAATTTGCTGCTGTAAGAGATTTGGATGCTAAAATTTTATTTCAATATGCAGATTAAACACAATTATTTTTTTACATGGACTAAATAATAATGAAAATTTTAAAAGAATACTAGTTTGTTAGGCGTAGAGATTTCGTAGATTAAATAAAGCCATCTTAATCAAATGTGATGGTAATTAATAAATTTACTTTAATACTTACTTTCTTTAAAAATAGGATACAGAAATAACTTATAATTGATCAGATACTTCGGAAAATTCTATGTAAACAAACAAACTATAAAAGACAACTTTTTCAATATGAAATCAAAAAATATCAATAAAAATCAAATAATTATTAAATTTAAACATCTTGAAACTTAAAATCTCATATCAGATCAGAATAAATAATATATACAGACTATATTATTATTTATTCTGATCGAATCTGTGGTGTGAGTCTGATTGAATATCTGGATTCTGGCGTAGATCGACTTTTTACATATGCCGAACGAAAGTTTCAAGTCAAACAAGTATGTTTCATTTAAGTTTTATTAAGTGTAGCTTATATAATTATAATTTGGAAGAGCATTTAAATAAATAATTTTTAACAAAAAAATAACGCTTCCATGTGGAAACTAAAAAAACAGTAATTAATATTTAACAATTACGAATGTAAAGTAAAATATTTAATTGGTATAGGTATAATGTCTTTGTATAAAATACATACATGGATTTGGCGTAGTAGATTTTATTTTAGATTTTAGTTTAAAGTTCCAGTATTTTATGTCAACAGCGCTACTGCCATTCATTAAATCTAAGACTGGTCTTATCATTGAGATATCTCCCACTAATAAAGAAAATATATATATTAATATTTATAGTACTCACAAAAAATATTGAAATGTTGGTTTGAGAAACATTTCCTTTTGGTAGTAGTTTCAAAGAAAAAGTTGGTGTGTTGGGAAATCGTTATAACAAATAAATAGTTTATATATATAAAAGTTCAACTCGATAATACTATTATTTTGGCATACAGAACGACTTACGTCCTTACTACTCGAAAGCCACGGCGATCAAAGCTACAGAAACATTCCATAGTAGCCATTATTTTATTTCTAGTCTTTAATGACGTACTAAATCCTTGCAATATTGGAATTGAGAATAGTATCGAATATATAATAAAAAATAACTGTGACTTTTAAAATTCAATCGCAGAATAATATCTGTGGTCAGATCAGTAATAAAACAAAACGCAACTGTCAGAAATATGACTGTCAGAACTTCAGAATCTGGAACTCGGTAGGAACTAGGAATAACGGGTTCTTGTAGTTCCTGTTTTCGTCTTTTTATTGAGTTGTCTAGCTTTGATTCGTGTCAGTGTAATTTATAATAACAACGGTTTAATAATTACAGAAATTTCGTTTCGATGCGAAGAGGTTTCTGTAATAATGCTGTGATGTTTGATTTTGTGTATTAAGTGAATGTTTTTAATGGCGGCTTACTACGAAATGTTTATATGAGAAGTGATCAAATCAATTGGATTTCATTGTTGTAATGAATAGAACCGTTGGTGAGAATAAATTTTACGTTATATTAAAATCTGTAACTTTAAGAATTTTCTACTGATGTAGTCATCGTCCTCGGAGTTGATAATATCGGGTGTCAAATGTTTCATGATAAAGATATAATGTTATGCCTACTTAAAACACATTTGTTTACTGCCTAAGTAGTAAAAGTAAGTAGTTGCCTAAGTTGAAAAAAGTTTCTAGGCCAGTGTTAGTCAATATCGCGCTCGAGGCGAGCCCTGTTGACATTTTAATGCATATCGCAATAGTGTTTCGCAAAAGGGAAGTAGGTCATGTGAGTTCTGGGGGCGGATTGCGCGCGCAATGACGTCAAAACATCCCTTAGCCGCACCCCCAAACATTCACTTTCAATGTATAACTGATAAGTAAGTAGGCCACCTACATAGTACATATTATCTACTATCTGATAGGCTGAAGATGTGACAGTTGCTACTGTTTACATTGCATATTTAGTTCCCTTATTTAAATCCTTCACAGTTTTTTTGTTTTGTAAGCTTAAGCTTAAGCTTAAAGTAAGCTTGTTCTAATTCATACTAATTTCCAATATAATGAAATTGGTTGATGTTGTAAATTACTATTACAACAACATTATTTTTCGTTCCTTTAAATGATATTGATAGTTAGCTTAAGTAAGAATGTAAATTATAAATATGAAAAAAGCAAATAAAAACAAATACTTAATCTGTTAAGTTAAGGAAAAGGTGGAATAAACATTTTATATATAGGTTGTTGTTGAAAATGAAATAAAGAGAATCTATGTCATAAATTTTTAAAATGATTTTTATTTGGAAAAAAATATGAAGTGTACGATAGTTTTTTTTAAATAAAATGTTATAAATCTTGTCATTTTCACATTACTATCAGTGACCCTTCTGTCAATAACATCCAAAACTTCATGTTATAGGTGTAGGTTAATAAATAAAATGGCTCTTGTACTCAAACCATGTTCTAAAAACAATTACTATATAAAAGTACTAAATGTTGGTAAGTGATAGCTGACATGATCAATATTCTAAATTCTGATTTATGGCACATAACTTGAATTCTATTATATTTCTAACAAGTAGTTCTTATGGGAATTAGTGTTTATTATAATAACAGTGTCCAGTTTCTTGTAATTGCAATTTGAATATATTTTTCTCAAATAAAATCTTTGGCATTGCAACTTAATGACTTTTAAAAGTGAGAAGAAATATAAGAGTACATTTATAAAGAATTGATTGTTATATCTTGTAGCTACGTATTACCGTGGGTCGGGGCGGTGATGGCGGGTAAGACGGATGGCGGGGGATGAGCCGGCTGCTGTGCTGTCTGCGCGCGCGTCACGACATGGGCGCCGCGCTCTCGCATCCGCAGGTAATCCTGTCTATAAGCTATTACTCTGCAGGGTAAGCCTAAGCTGTCTGTTCCCTTAATATCATGGCGATTTTTGGCCATTTTGGATATATATGTAATAATATTACTGCATAATTTTAGGAAGGGGAGGCGTGTGACGGTGGCGGGCCCGCCTCGCCGCCCACCATGGCTGACGTGATACGGTGAGTGTCAATAACCTTCTGGAGGGTAGCATGCTGTTTACTCTTTAGTTATTTTTTTATACACTTGGGTCCAATGAAATCGCATATATGTGTTTTTTAATTAAAAACTATTTTATAATTTGGGAATTGAAAGTCATAAATTTTGCTTATTATTTGACACCATGTAAGCTTTCTGCAGCTCGCAGCGTTTTTTTGAATAACTGAAATGCGATTTAAATAGTTTTAAATAAACATTAGGCTAAAGTTGAAAATATATTACTTTTTTGCTGATGTATCGGAATAGTTGGTATTCGCATTGATAAAAAAAATAATGAAAACGAAGTCCAATCGTGATTTGATTGAGACGAAAGGTTGCCAAACAAATAAAACGAAAATATGAAAAAAAAAAATTCACGTCAAACAACATGTTTTCGTTGAAAAGCTATAATGATATTGTCACTCTATAGTAAGATTTTCGAAATTGTTTACACACACAAAGATCTTTATATATATTTATAAGTTGAAGTTCAAGCAGTAATGTTAAATTATTGGAACTTGTTTGTTATTCCAGTGAAAGAAAGAAGAAAGCTGGCGGTGCAGGACTTGGAACACTGAGACGGAGAATAGCGGCTGCCGCACGCAGGCCACGCGATTGTCGGCCTGATCGTGGTAAGTGTCAGTTTTTTGACAAATGTAAATATTATATTCCATTATTTATTTTTTCACATGCAAGTAAAGGCTGAGTGTAACAGGCGGCGGGTAAATATATAATGGTTTGCACGAGATACAAAATAGATATTAGAATTCTTTGTATACATAATGTTTGACAATAGGTTTCCAACTGCGATCGTTTAGTCATGTAATCGTAATCATAAACTTAGTTCTTAGTTTAATCGTAAACATAAACAAAACCAAAATTGTTCAAAAATATGTCGTATAATTTATTACCTTATTTTATTTTCTTTTATATCTGTTACACCACTCACTACACTTGTAATAAAAAGACGAGCGCTGCAACAGAATGGTCATTCGTTTGTTTGCGTGTGGATAGTGAAGAACTATTATTGTGTTACTCTTTAAGTAATAAAAGTGATTATTCGATAATGGAAGTGTTTTTTTGTTTTTGTGTTCTCAAGTAATGGAATCTTTGTACAACAATGAAGAAAACGACCTCAGCTACTTTAAAAAATTAGACGATATTATTTGGCTTTAAACATATTTGACCATTTTCTTCCTCAGGTTGCGAGCACGCGCGGTATATCCGGTCGGTCGTAAGTGGTTGGCGCGTGGCAGAAGTTTTTCTGCTATGCGCCGAGTTGGAGGCGGGAGCGGCCCTGCGTGACTTGGTCACGCAGGCGGAGTTGGCACGCGAGCCGGCAGCAGCTTTGCACGCAGACTTGGCGGCCTTGTTGCGTGACCGAGTGGCCTGCGATGTGGAAGTATGCGGCGCGGGCTGGGCCCTCCCAGCTCATCGGCTTATATTAGCTGCGCGGTGCACCTACTTCAGGGATTTGATGCATCGCTATCCTAAGTATGTGTTACTATTTCATTAAAATGTGTGCTTTTGTATATTATTTGGCGTAGAACCAGGTGAAATTATTCTACAGTTATAAAGCTACTACAGTATCTATATAAAAATCTACTTTCTGTGGGTGGCGAGACTTAATCAACAATATTTTTTTCATTTATAGATGTATGTTGAAACGGTGACGGTACATTTTATTGCGTGGAATAAATACAACCCACTCATATCTGTTCAGCAATGTCTATTCTAAATCTGTTCCGAAATTCTATAGACCAATTTAGTAGCTATAAACGAAATCCCGCTTGATTTTATAATATATATCGGCGCAATACAGCATACCGGCGTAAAATGGCAACATTGTTGCGCGTATTGGGGTCGCCCCTCTACTACTACCACCCCACTACACTTGTTATAAAAAGACGAGCGCTACAACAGAAAGGACATTCACTTATTTGGACTCGGACAGTGTAGAACTATTATTGTGTTACCCTTTATGTAATAAAAGTGATTATTTGATAAAGAAAGTGTTTTTAATGTGTGTGTGTTGTCAAAAAAAAGGAATCTTCGAATAACAGTGAAGAAAAATGACGTCAGCTGAGCTGACGTCACTATTTTTAACAATTTACTTCGTCATATATTATATTTGTCCCGAAATGTATAAGTTTTTGTATTTATTATTTGTGACGTTTATTTAATAATAAAAAAATATCCACATTTTGAAGTTACCAGTCTATTTACTACAAGTACATCTCCTATAACAATATTATATTGTTGTTTGCTTAGAAAATGTTGACCAACAATAGTATGACGTTTGCAGGTCGAGTCGAGTGCCACTGGAAGGTGCTTGTGCAGGGCTCCGCCGGGAAGAGGGCGAAGCCCTACTCATGGCGCTGTACGCTGGGGCAGCTCCGCCACCCTCGCCGCCCTGTCCTGCTTGTCGCAGTAAGAAAAGCCTTGTTGTTGTTGAATGTTACATGTCAGTTTTGGTTGGATTGAAACATTTAAATGTTCGCCAAATCCAAAAAAAACGACGAACAAATTAAAAGAAAATTAACGAATTAAAGTAGTTTATATGAAAATACTTTTGGTCTGTGTTATTAATGTCTAACCATTTCATATTAATTGGATATTGTAACTTTCAGAGTGGGAGCGCGGAACTGGCTCTGAAGTTGACCTGGACATCATCAGTGTTGAGAATACGGCTACGTGTGAGTATAACTGTTGTAAATAATTATAGTAATATTGTCTTTTATTATTATAACTGATACTCATTTAAACAAAAACACTTTTTAACGGATTTATGTTATGTATTTTTTTGCAAAATTTAAATATAATTACATTATTTAAAAAATTCTGACGTTTCGCGTGCTTTTCAGCGTGCGTGGTCACGGTAAACTGAAGACAGAAGGTGTTAATTGTCAAAATAAGTGTTACAGCTGCTGAGAGGTTGTGTGTTATCTGTATTTATTGCCTCGGAGTTGGTATCGACTTAAATCGGAAGGATTTTTACAGAACTGGCTCACGGTGTCCTCCATTTTCCCGGATTGTTTTTCATGATTGATGATGATGAATAATTATAGTGACAAATTATTAGCATAATTATTATATAAGATTATTAGTATAATTTTTAAATAATATTCGAATTTTTGCCTAACAATATTATATGACTTTTTCAGACCGTCGTTCCTGCTCTTGTCGCCGTGACGTGTCGTCCATACGTCGTTTGTCTGCTATACTTGGCTTCTCACTGGACTCGCTTTATAGAGACATTAAATATCTTCTGGATTCTGGTATGTGAAAATATCGAAACAGCATCTGACATAGTGACACCTTTATAATTCAAAGATGAATCAATTTTATTATATGCAACCTGTTTATTTGACTGGTTCTTACATTCCAGGCGAGTCGTGTGACGCCCGTTTGTCTTGGCGATGCGAGGGTGGAGCTGCGTACGGCTTCCGCAATGCCTTGGAACTGCCTTGTCACACTCTTCTCTTGGCTGCGAGGTCACCGTTTTTCCGGTGGGTACCACAGACAGAATTACATTTTGTATAAATTAATCAAATCTGATTTCAGTATCTATATCAGAATTTCAATGCATAAGTACTTGTCTTTTTAATTTTACGAGTAAGAGGGCTAATAAAGGGGAAATACATACATCATCGCTGATAAACTTGTTTTCGCAGCGTTCATTGAAGCAACGCTGTTCATAGTGACGTGTGTTTGACGCCATTTTCGCCTAATATTGCTAATAAAATGGTCTATTAGAATGTTATTCTATGGAGTTCCACAAAATAACGTCCTGATTCCATTTATTAGTAATTTTCAGCTTATTTGTAAAACAGTGGTCAAAGGCAATAAAATTCGATTGAACTGTACTAAGAATTAGTTTTATGTTTCAGTAGCGTGATGTGCCGACGCGGCTCGACAGGCGCAGGCGCAGGTGGAACGGTGTGCGTCGATGAGAAAGTTCTGCCTCGGAGGTTCGCTCAGGCCTTGTTGCACGCCGCCTATACTGACCAGGTGATCATACTCCTTATATCCCATTATTATAGGTACCTACACACACACACTGTATAAATTTTAAGATTCTTTTTCTTTCTAAATTTGTACAATTTTAATCTTTAATCACGGTTATAGACATGTACCTTATAAATTTCGACACCAAATTCCTTAGTACTTAGTAGGAAAGTTTGGGAATCTTTCTTAATGTAATTAGATCATAAGTCTCCAGTTATAAATATTTATATTTATAACTGAATGAATAACTTTGTATGAAATAAAATTATTACTATTATATCCTCCTTAGTTATTCATTATTCCTGCGTTCATAAAAACTGTGCGGAATTTTGTTCAATTATTTGCTCAGGAATACTAGTATTGTCTCTTGAATGAACAATTAATTTATTAACATGTTTTTATAGGTGGATCTTAGTCTGATAAGCCGCAACACATCTTCGCCGTCGACAAGCGGTAGTGCAACCGGGACAACGGTAAGTGTGTCTCAAAATAAAATTATTTGTATGATCTAATTGAATAAGTCCTATGTACTGTATGAACTGTGATGAAAAGTGACTCTAGTTAAATTATATATTTTATTTTAAATGTTGCGTATCTGTGAATAGTCTGTTTTATTCATAAAAATCTACAGAGGTCCGACTGAATGAAGTCTGTGCTTTTGTTTATGTATATGTCTGACTGGTATATTTTGACGTATTTAAACAGTCGCGCAGTGGTCGAGGCTCAAATATGTCGCAGTTGGACGACGCGTTTCAGCTCTACGAAATAGCGAGGTGATTTTTCTATTAATTGAGTTAGTTTTCAATTTTAATGTTATGCAAATCCAATAGGTGCTCGGAATCACCGGTCAAATATTTATGAATAATAAAACTGAATCATAGAATTTAAAAAGAATCTCCTTTGCCAAAATTTTTCGTTTCTTAAATTTTAATGATTCCTGTTATTGTTATTCCTTACATCAAAATGCAGTTTTAATTGAAAATATATTTCAGGTTTTTAGAGATGGCCATAGTATCTCAAGGGTGTGAGGATGCAATAGTATTCGCGTTGTCGCCTGAGACTTTGCCCCATGTTCTGCGATGGTGCGCACGCTCACGCCAGTGCTGGGTCGGTGCGTTCATCGCACAGTTCCTACACGCCAGTCGATACCTCTGGCAATAAATACATAACCTCTCTGCAGCTGTGACACTTATTTTGACAATTACCACCTTTTTTCTTCCAGCCACCCGGGCCCACACACGGTAAAACGCGCGGAAACGGCGGAAATTTTTAAAAAATTTAATATATTTTTTTTTTTTTTAAAAAAAAAACCACCCCCCCCCCCAAAAGGGGGTTTTTTTTTTTTTTTTTTTTTTTTTTTGTTCATAAGACAATATTGTGTTTTAACTGAATTATTAATCTTTCTAGCGCCTATTTTTATAAATTGAAAGACTAATAACCTTGCATAAACGGTTATTGGAAGGTCCTAAAAATTTCAGAATGATTAAATTTCCAGGCAAGCAATGCGTTACCTTCGCGACGAGTTCCCCACGATAATGTCCTGTGCTGCGTCAGCGCGGTTGCCAAAGGCCGCCTTAGCGGAGGCCTTGTCGTCTCAGTTCCTTCAGGCCAGCGAGCCTCAAGCGTTGAGAGCGGCCTTGCGATGGGCTGAACGGGCCGCAGATACTAGGGGTACTTTAGAATATATTTATTATTCTATATCTATTGTTGTAGTTTTCTGTACGGTATAACGTAAGCATTTATTTGAATGAATTTTAATGAAAAGAACAAAAGCTTGTCTGTCAAACCAAACAATATCTAGCCTTAAAAACCATTTCAAAGAATATGGTCTCACAGTATACCAGGCTCATTAAATATAAGATTGGTTTGCTATGGTTTATCACATCCAGTTAATACAGCTATTTTTACATATTAGGTTAAGTTCTGATCGCAATAAATTTAGCTAATATGACATATTGTTTCCGGCTCATTGTTTATAATTATTATAATGCAATGGGCCTCAGATCTATTTCTTAGATCATTTTCATGTGAAGTTGATCAGATTCTGTAAGATTCATGTCACTTCTTTGTCTTTTTATTTTTGCACTTCTGTGTCAGAGCCCTCTTTTGTTTGCCTAAAGTTATAATAATAATAGCTTTATTTAATTCCACAAATACAACATCTTCAGAACAACATGACAGCGATATAAAAATTATAAAAAAAATAAGATAAAAATAAACATGTTTGTATTAAATGGACCCCATCGGGTAAAAACCTCCTCCAAAGAGTGCCTTGTCTAAAGTTACTTAAGTATAAATAAATAATGTTTAGATGGGGGTTCGTGCGAGCCGAACGTTGTATGGCATACGGCGCATTCGGTGTCGCGGCGCGCTCGTGGCGGGCGCCGGCGTGACGTCAGCGAGGCCGGCGTAAGGGATGCGCTCGCGTCGCTGGTTCCGCACCTGCGCACTGAACATTTGCCCTCCGACTGTGACTTACTTCAACAGGTGTGTTTGTCTGTACCAAGTGTATTAGGATTTTTTGTGACAGTGAAAAAGACTGAAGAGCATAAACATTTATTATTAGTATTATATTTTAAAAACATTGACGTAATAAGGAAACGGAAATCATGCAAGTTCTTCTTGAAGTTCAATTAAGATTCGATTGTGTAGATTGTATATTTGACTTTTCATAATTAGATTTTAAGTTGTTGTTGCTATTTTTATTTTTGTATGCCCTATAACTGATTGAACTACCTAGACTTATACATCTCTGTCTAGGCCGCAATGACTGCAATTAAAAACATACAACAGCTATGGTACTTTTTCTATTATATGTCCATAACAACGTAATAATCACAAACTAAGGTAGTTCCGAATTACAGCATTAGAGCGCATTATGCGGTATAATGCTCAACGTTGAATGTTCCAACTACAGCAACGCTTCGCACAATTGAGCATTTTCAAAAGTACTGCTCGCGTGATACTCGTATTCAATACCAACTCGGTGACAGAAAATTGACAAGTGTTTTTTATTAAAGTTGACATTGTTCGAAATTTTGTTTTGTTAAAAAAATTGTAAGGCTTTCGTTTCGTCGTAGATTTTGGAAATAATCTAAGTATATGTGTATATAATTTTCTTAGAACTCATTTAAAAAAAAATACTCAAAACGTAAAAAAATGATAATGAAATTATCAAAATCCAAATTAACTATTATTGTTTACCACATTATTTATACATTAATGGGGTTGCTAACTCTATGAATATTTTTTTTTTCAACACTGAACTTGCCCACTCTGCTAATTCATGTTCCAATTAAGCTTCAGCATAATTCGGCATTGTGCGACTGAGTCGCACTATAATTGGAAAACTACCTAAATGATTGAACTTATTTTTCAATATTGTTCTTTAAATTGCAGATGATCCGTCGTGGTCTGATCCCTGCGCCAGCGCACTTGGAAAGTGGCATCAACTCGGCTGACGCATGGTTAGGCCGCGGGGCCTTTCGTCCCCCACGCTGTTTTCTGCCATACCTTGATGAGATTAAGGTATTTTTTTTTATTTTATGTATTTAAAATTTATATCAAAAATAGCAATAACATTAAAATGTAGTACGAATATAGCACATTGACTAACTTTTAACTATACCTATTATTTTATTAAAAAAATTAAGAATATCAATAATAATCAAATTCACACACGTTTCATATAATTATATTATTTTGTAATTTGTAGGCGCTAGTCAGCTCCCAAACTGCCCCAGCCGCAGAACTGGCCGCCGAGCGTCGCGCGCGCATGTTGCACAGAATCCCCGACGCCCTATACATGTTACGGGATATAGCCCCCGAGCCACGCGCCAGCAGCGAGCACGCGTGCATCCCGCCCAGGCTGCTGTCGCGTGCGCGTGCGCGTGTACGTGAGTTGCGTGCGACTCCCAACGCGGCGCGTGCGCTGGCCCTGCACTCGGACCAGAGGCCCGTCAATAGGCAGATTGCGCTGCGAGCCGTTCGGGAGATGTCCCTGCCTGATGGATGTGCCGAGTTGCTACTGGATGGGGAGGATAGTGACAGGTAAATAATCTTTTAATCTTAATATTTTGTAAATAAATTTTACTTTAGCACAATAAAAACAAATAGGAAACTCAAAAATAATTTTACCCATCCCTAAAGGGCCGGCTACATGTCCGTAACGTATGGGAGGTGTCCTTGGGCAGGGGTTAGCACTACTCTAAAACATCTCGTTTGAGACAGTGGGGTCTCAAAAAAAATATAATAAAAATAAATAAACTATATTTAAATTTGTTTTCACCTTACTCGGGCTAGATTTTCACGACATTCTGCGATTCTGATGTACAGACTCTAAACTAAAAATCTCTAAATTTAGCTTTAGACCTGTCAAACAGTTTTAGAGAGCGTAACCTATTCTGTATATCTCTAAATTGTTAGCAATAAGGTTTAAATTGTCAATGTAGAAATATATAGAATAGGTTACACACGTTTGACAGGTCTAAACCTAAATTTAGAGATTTTTAGTTTTAGAGGTGTCGCCATCAGAATCGCCACAGATTCATTAATGTCCGTGCCGGTAACGAAGCTCTTGTAAATATTATAGGGAATCGACTGTTGCGAGTGTCGTCGAAGGTCGGAGCGAGTCTAGAGGCGCGGCTTCGGCTGAAGTTGAGTGTTGCAGGTAATTGACTTAATGTAACGGATTAAAACATTAACGTTCGACGTTCGGATGCTTTACAGAATCGAGATTTAATCAAATTATTTAAATGTGAGATACTGCCTGTAAGTGTTTTCTGTATATATGTAGATGGATGTTCGTAAAATTTATCATATTATAACTACCCACAGCTGAATCGATATTTTGTATGATTAAATTAGATTTTTTTGTAATAAGTGTAGGGATTTGTCGTTACGAAATAACCTATTTTTTAATTTATTGGCTAGTTCGATTCTGCCATTTTCACATGGATTTGACTTACAAAACCAATGCCGCATTATTTTTCAAATTTTTATTCCGGATTTTTCAAATAATTTGTGTCTAAGTTTTATCTATCTATCATAGGTCAAGTACCCGTTGCGGTTCAGCCGGAAGTCTTAGAGCAGCGCCGTCATTGCACTTACCCACTGGTAAGTAGATTAATGATGAAGAATTATAAGAGGGACTTTTTTTTACATTTCGATTAAATTAATCAGTTTAACAAATGTCTAAAACCTGAGAATATGGTACTTACTTAAAATAAGTTTCAGAACCGCATAGCACGGGTTCTTGTCGCCGGGAGTTACCCGCTCGACCTCCTGACACACCACACAGGTAATCATTTTCATCACTCCGTTCTTCATGTATTTTATTCTATATGCCAAAATTCTTCATATTAATCATCTTATTTGATTATAATATCAATTTGTATTCCGAGAAATTTTCCAATAAGCACTCATCAGTAAAATTTCACTGCGTAACTGACTTTAAGAAGCAAACTACGATATTATTAGGAAAAACGAGTAAGCTATTAATAACGGTTTAGTATCAACAGGTTTGTTAGTAGTAAATTAATAATTATTTAAGTTAAACTCCTAAACTCCGAAACTTCAAAACTCGTTACAATATTTTTTATCAACTTTGTTTTTCCTATAGGTCAACCCTGGGACGTCTCTCAGCAGCTGTGCCAGACGTGGCGATGGCTCCAAATGGCAACACCCACTTGCTGACGCCCCACTATCTCTACACGAGACATGCGCACGCGCAGAGACCAGGTTTAGTAGTACTTTTGAAATATTTCAAGCTTTAATGGTACGATCTAACTCTTAAAATATCTTATAACTCAAATTTTTACTGCGTTTTCACTCATGTTTATTAACATATCCATGCCATGCTATTGTCGTACATAAATAGTTATAAATGTAGCATAATTGTAAATCCAGGTTGTCAGCTCAAATTTTATTAAAATCGATGCAGCTGTTTGCGAATGAAGAAGTTACAAACATATGCATACTGTCAAATTTCTTGTTTGATTGTAAGAAACAACAAATCTATAATTCAGTTTACACTATTCAGTGATTAAATAAAAAGGGGACGCACTATTTATTAATGAACTGTATTTATTAAGGAATGAGCTAATAGTAAAACGAGGCTTATGAGTTTGGCTTTGGCAGAATATGGCGGTGGCGTGGGCAGTGCGGGCAGCGCGGGCAGCGTGGGCAGCGTGAGCAGTGTGGGCAGCGTCGGAGCCGGACTCGTGCAGCTCGACTTAGGAGATGGTGCGACTCACACGCCAAGGCCCGGTTAGTCTATAACACTGGTTATAGACGAAATCTTTCTCCACTATATTGTTAAGGCGTGACATTGGATATATAATATCACACTGTGAAAAATGACTTAAAATATAATAATTAATTGTTAGCAGTTAGCATTTAGTTAGTTAGTTAGCAAATTAATTAGTGAGTTAGTTAGCTAGTTAGTATTAGTTAGAAGATTTGTTTACGGTGAGCAAATATTAACTGAAGAATGTTGCAATGAATTAATATTTCCGAAATATACTTATACAGACCGAATAATACTTGTATAACGGGACTCATCAGAATCGTTTTATTATTAAAAATATCAATTAATTGTAACTATTAGCTTTTTTGAAGATATTAACACTATATTTATTTCAGGCTCTCGTGCGCAGCGAGCTGCAATGTCTGCGAGGACACACAGACAACACTTACAGGTATTTATTATATATCTGAATTATATAAATATATTTACATTGTCAATAATGTGATACATTATTAGATAATGTGAGAGTTTTTAACCGACTTCAAAATGGAGTATTCTGGAATGGAATAATAAACCGATTTGGATGTTTCTTTGTTTTGTTGTCGGAAAGGAGTTAGAGTCTGATAATAACTACGTACTGGTTTGAAAATTACCACAGGTTGTTTAAACGCCCATCGAAAAGGGAAAGGTGGAATAGAGGGTCCCGCCATTTATCCCTGGTATGGTCAAATGTTACAGGTCATATTACAGGCTAGAGAGAGAGAGAGAGAGAAGAGTATTTGAGTTGCTATGGTAACGTACTTTACATATAAAACGGACGGAAAAATCTAATTCGGTGTTTTACTTTTTCAGAGCTCTTCCTGTAGTCGCGGTCGAACCACCGACGATGAAGATCTTCGTGTCGCTATTGAATTATCTGTTATCAGAGGTGAGCGTCACTACAATTATAATATTTCTAGTAAGAAAAATTTCTCACCAATAGATGGCGTTAATATTATTATAATCAAAATTCAAAATGACATTTTTTTTAATGAAATTTTATTCTAAACTAGCTGACGCGGCGAACTTCGTACCGCCTTAGCGTAGCTTTGATGCACTATTTTATATTGTATAGTTGACCTATCTTATTTCGTATTATAAGAGGGAAAGAGATAGAAATAAGCCACGACTCTCTCACTCTCATGACGTTGACATTCGTTCTGCGCGTTTTTTAATGCAATATTAAATGTATATTTTTTAATATTCCTGAAAGATTTTCTTAATATTTTTTTCCGTAAGAACCATCCTTGGACTTCCACAAACATTTAAAAAAAAAGAATTATCGAAAATGGTTCAGCCATTCACACATGATGCCGTGACAACGCGAAACGGGTTTCATTTTTATATATATATAGATTGTATTTTGATAACTTTGTGCCAGATATTTGCCACAATTAGATTTTTTTTTGTTAATGTCCATTAAATTAATAAAAATTTCCTACATTTAAGATAATATTTATATATGTCAAGATACAGTTATTAATATCGTGGCACTAGATCAACTGAAAAAATGACTAATGGATAGAACCCACCTCGTTCTGATTTATAAAGTAAGATAGTTAATAATTATATTTTTGTTCAATATGTGATGTGGATTTTACTTAGCTAATATAAACTTACAGCGTACGGCTCCCTACAGGCGAGTGGTCGTCGCGCGGATCTTCTCCCAAACACTGGTTCGTATATTGGAAATATAAATTTTGCTAGAATTTAGTTGAAGTTATTTCGTATGTGACATGATGTTGTTGGCGTTTGCAGACTTCGCAGCGCTCCGCAGCCGCGCTTCCCCCGCGCTGTCGCTGGAGGGAGCTGCGGCGGGGGGGCAGCGACGTGGCGGGGGGGCAGCCTGCAGCGGGCCAGGCCTTCGCCCCACGCGAGGACATGTGAGTCCCAACGCCCCTTACCCTATTAGCCCCATCACCTCCCTCCACCAAAACCTTCGCTCCCTCCTTGGCCTGGTAACAGTTCCTCATCCAGGGACGGTTCTCCTTTTATAAAAGCAACAAAATTAATAAGATTCGATTGGATCAACAAACAATAGTATTATAATAAATAGTAATGATTTGACGATTGTTTCAGTGTCCGTTAGCGGAATAAGCGGAGTGGGGGGAGTGGAGCGGATTGGTACGACTGGCAGAGACTACGATAGGCAGAGGTATTTTATTACCACATACACTTATTTGACGGAAGCCATATACAAAAAGTACTTTTTAATATTGCACCGATATGAAAATTAATCTGTGTGAACACTCTTATATAATATTATAATAGCGTTTTATTTTTCTAAATTGCTTGGGAAATTTAAAACGGACTTTTGAAATTACAGAAAAAAAATTATGACAATAAAAAATAGGGTTAGCGATAGCTCATATTTCCTTTCAAAACCTGATTTACACAGAGTAGTAGGTATCAGTGCTGCTTGCATTTCATGTGATGTAAAATTCTTAATCAGTGGGGAAAAATCAGACAGAAATAGTATATGCAAATGAAAATATTTACATTCTGCTGTATAATTACCGGAATGTTGTTAGTTAATCTTCTAATTTCTTGAAAACTGACCCTATACATATTAATACTTTTTTATTTACTTACTTACTTAATAAACAGGCTTTGTATTGGATAATGATTATTTCTCTCAACTAGCTCGACAAACGTTCTGTCTCAACAGAATGCACTGTTTTTGAATTGATTAAAAGATACATTTGTTTTATAATTTTTTTTTTTAATTATTTTAATATTTAGCAGGGAGGGTGGCGTTTACAGCGGAGAAAGCAGCGTGAGTCGTGGGAGGTCGCACAGCCCTCTTTACCGCTCCTAGCGCACACACACACCCGGTGAGACTTCCCCATCATCTATTACTCATATTTTTCATATTTCCTTTACTACTATAGACCCTTCTAAGTATTTACTTATTTTTTTATTAACCCAAACAGCGCTACTGAACAGATAGTATACAATCTAAATGCCAAAAAAAACAACATAGGATTACGATATATATAATAATAGATTAAAGGATTTATATATGTCACGCCTGTTTTTGGGGTAGGCAGAGGCCACAGACCTCCACTTGCTACGATCCTTGATTACATCTCTCGCTTTTTCCGCACTCATTATATTCATCATACAATCTCGTGTTCATTGGACCTGCCCTTTTCCAAAACATAATACTGATTTAATTCAGGCAAACGGGCAGGAGTTCCACCCGATCCTTAATGATAAAATTGCCGCTAAACGTAAATTTTTTTTTTTTTTTTTTTTTTTTATTTGATGCCCCTGCCTACTTGGCCTACCTCCCCGGCGACTCACGCCCCGGGGCCGTGGAGCTACGAACCCACCCCCGACTTATGCATATCAGGGACCTAAGTTATCTTTATTTTTTTTTTTTGTACAGTTTACATTCTTTACAATTTTCCTTCCTTTAAAACATATTAATAATACTAGATTTACATAGAGTTAACACATTTTGAGTTCGTTTTAATATTTAGCTTTTCGTTATTTTCTTTTAGTTCATGTTATTTATACATAATATTACCAATTTACATTTATAGTTTGCATTTACAGTTTTCCTTTTATAATTTATCTTTTCATTTAAATTTGCATATTTTTCATCTAGAACCACCTCAATTATATTCATATTACATTTACGTATTACCAATTAATTTTTATACGTTATATTTACAATTTATAATTACTTTTAAAATTACATTTGTTAACATTTACCATTCCTGATTTTAACTTTTCATTTACATTGTTACATATTATTATGATCTAGAATTATCTCCAAATTCATCCCACAGCCAAACCACGAGGTCATCGAGTAGCATTATTATCAGATCTTTCATAATTTCTTTACCAGAGTGGGACGGTGTGTTTCTCTGTACTTTACATTTGGCATGTGTGTCGTAAGTGTCTGTGATTAGTTGTGTGTATTGGACTATAGTGCTTATACGTGGTCTAGCTGACAAAACCTGTCTACTCTCTATATCAAGCTGCGCAGTTATAGCGCTCATAACTAATCTGTCATTCTGAATCATTTTAGTATAGAGAATATTAGTTTTACTCTCGCATTAGATATCTTATGGGGTTAATATTTACTGTTACATGTAATAATGCCATTGGCGTTGTAACTGTGTTCCGAAAATATCTAAAACAGTTCATATTTTACCAGCATTGTATTTATCTCAGAAGAATGTTTTGATAAATCACTAGTGAACTCAAAGTATATTTATTAAAATTTCAACTAACTTATCTGCTATTTCACCTAATAATTAAGATGTTTTTCTTTTCAGACATTCGCCGGGTAGACTGACGTCACAGCACGCACCTCAGGACGAATAGACACACGCACTGACATCGATAATTGTTCAGCACTTCATGAGGTGTACTAAAGACTTTCAAGTTATTATAATTGTTAAGAATGCTCGACGCACACTAATCGTAGAATGCAAGTGTTTGGCAAAACACAGAATTGTTGTATTATGAAATTTGACTGATTTGGTGAGTTTTAATATTGAAATCACGAATCTAGCTCTAACCACGGTTTCTAGTCATTTAATTCAAAACTAAATATTATTAATAAAATGCAAGTGTAAAAAGTATATTTTACATATTCACCTAATGAAATAATCTATTTTAAGAGACCACCTACATTTTAATTCATTAACTTTGTTAGTGTGCGTCCAGCTATTGTATTATATTATGTAAATATTATTTGTACATATGCTCTATATATAAATTAATTAAATATTAAAGCTCCTTCTCTTATGCATTAGAAAGGGACACGAAATATTTAAAAAAATAGCATGGACTATTTAATAAATGGAAAGGTCAGTATGACAACTACTTTTCTAAAATCAGGTTAGCTGAATAATAGACGAAAGTCAAAATGTCAGCTGTCACATTTGACAGCTGACGTTTGAGGTTTTTTGTGTTTTAGATTATATCGGTCTCTTTCTATGCGTGAATAAGAGACGGAGAGCACGATAATGCAATATAGTATAGTGGTTGGGTATTATACGAGCGACCAAGATATAGTATGTACAATTTATTTACTGTCGTCAAATTGTAAATATCGCCTCCATAACAATTCAAATTATTGACACAAGTAATTGATCGCCAGCGTAATAATTAATTTTATAATCTTTACATGGTATCATAAATCTGATATACATGTGAATTTGAAACGTGTTTTTCATTAACATATAAACAAAAACAAGATATTGATACTTAACCAATGTTATGTTTTGAAAATTGTTTTATTAAAAAAAATGATTACAAATTGTAATGAGTAGTATGAACAAATTTAAACAAAACTTAGAATGTTTTGGACATTTGACACATTTGATGACAGTAAATACTTAAATTTATGCACATATGTTAGTTTACTTAAAGTGATCGGATTGAAGCAATAAATCGTTTTGCGTCGCGCTCATTCCCTATTGGAGTGAAAAGGACGGCAATACGTCGAATAACCGAGTTAGCAGGACAAGTAAGGTACAGGCAAATGTCAAATTTAATGATAGATTCTTATTCATAAATGCCAACACAGCATTTTAGTATCACACAATAGTGCAATTAGATTTATGATAATTCGTCTTCGATTTATTAATATTGATTACTACGGCTCCCAATTATTTTGAAGACATTTACAGCTGAAATATTTAACTGCGTGGTGTTGACCAAATCGGAAACTTTGATGATAACAAAACTTCTCGAAGGACTCGAATTTTTTAAAAAAAATCATTAAAAACTGTCTTTGCCAGGAGTCGAACCCAAAGTTTATGATGAAGACGCCCACTAAAATTCGCTACACGCTTTCACAGAACAAACTTATCTTGATAAACACGGTTTGGTATTTAGTATTTCGAATCGACGACCCGTTCGGTCCTTTTCTTTTCAATATGACATGAGCGAGATGTTCAGAAATCGGTTTCTGTATTCATAACATTTGCATTTCATAGATTTTTCTGTAGATGCATTCGACTGTCGTGTACGGCTGGTTAAGTATGGGAACCGGGCGATAGCCAATCCGAATGCCATCACATAATACTCAGTAAAACTTATTGGAGGATTAAACTTAATCCCAGAGGGGCGGGGGCTGATAGAGCAAACAATATTTTATAAGCAAGCGCCAATTTTGCTTCCAACCGAAATTTTCCCCCGATTTTTAGTCGTTATGGTTTTATAAAAGGACAGGATGTTCGACTATTTTTATTTTTTTATGTATATTTTAACATTAGCTGAAACTTGTTCGTACGAAACGGGCTACATTTATGGCTTTATACGGTTTTCTCAACATGGGTAAAATATCTAATTTAAATATTTAAAATCTCATCCATTTGAAATTATCATATTTTAATCCTTTGAAACAGTTTTTAAATTTTACCTTTAACGTTAGGGCCCGAATATCCTGACCTCACTATTTTAAACACTGTCCAAAACCTTTTTTTGATATAAAAGATACATCAGCGACATTGTTAAGTGTTATGAATTGTAAATAGTATTTAAGGTTATGAATTTTTAACGTGTTAAGGATCGCGCAGAGACACGAGAAACGTCTAGCACAATACAAAATTTTATTTTAATTACAATTCGTAAATGGCTACTATATGGACTTTCAATGATTTTAATGCAGGTATGTCATCTAAAATTTCAACTGTAAGGTTTTTTTAATATCTTATAATGTTGCTTTGGTACTTAAGCATTTCACGATGGAATTTACTTTTACTAATAGAAATCCAAACGAATTCTGGACACGGACGAATTTTTCTATTATGAAGAGATGTTAAAATGACCTCAGTCCAACACATATTAGGGCCCAATTTTGATTCGTACATTGCCACAATCACTCTTACATAATAAAGCCTCAAATATAAAATGTTATACAACTCAAATTGTTTGGAATTATTGTATAAGCAATAACCGTGCCAGCAAAATATTATAACATTAAAAATCTCTTAAAGTTCATGTAACAGGAAGTTTGCTATATTAAAATTTATGAAGCTTCAATAAAGTAATGCATGCATGGGAGTCTGTCCTATGAGAGGTGTGCGTTCCCATGGGGAGACTTGTGGAAGAAAAAAGACTTGTTATTTGTGTTCGATTGTTGTTAGTCGCCCCTTGTTATATTATATATTAATAAATATTTATTCACATCTATTTAGTTTTATTTTATTGTTTCATGAAAAGACGGCAATAAATTTAACAAAATTAGTTAAGAAAATTCAATTGAGTATGGTTTTTGGAAACAGAAATCTATTTATACAAACAAGCCTCTTATAAAAAATAATCGATTTAATTGCACTCCATAAATTTTGAATGTATTTTTCGAATACGTAACATTTACCAATAGAAGCGGGTCATTGATTTAAAATTTTGCAATATCTTTCAACGTGTTCTGGATTTCCCTTAATTTATACATAACTTGTCATTACCTCATTAGTAGGTAGGTTGTTATCTTATATATAAAATTCTCCTGTCACAGTTTTCGTTCCCATACTCCTTTAAAACGGCTTGACCGATTGTCATGAAACTTTGTGTACATATTGGGGAGGTCTGAGAATCTGCTAACATCTATTTTTCACCCCCTATGTAAGGGTGGTCCACCCAAATTTTTTTTGGACAGAATTTCTTATGTTTTATTTTTTTATGATACAGCATACAAAAATACATACAATCCTATATTTTTACCCTTCTACGATCAACCCTTACTTTTTTTATTAATTGAAAATTGAAATCACATGTATGGCAAAACAACGTTTGCTGGGTCAGCTAGTACCTAGTATATATTAAAAATTGTAGCATTCAATTGTAAAAGTTTAAAAAGATCTAAAAAGGTAGACATAGATAACGTAATTACACGTTGCTTGTAAAAAAGTCAGACTATCAAGCCACCTAGATGAAGTTTTCTTTTATTCAAGTTATCGGTTGATTCATCGGCAGGTATTTTACGTTGCCGTCCGTACGGTGGTTTCACGATAACGTGGAGAAGTCTGCCTACTAGTGTTTCGTTAATTGAAACGGAGGGGGATAGACTTGCTGCAATCAAAATAAACTACAGGGGTATGCTGAAAACGCTGCCTTAATTTAATAAGTGTGTAATCTGTATATGTATTTAAGTGAAAGAATAAATAGCAGAGCAATAATAAATATTAATAAAAAATAATAGCCAATGATGGCGCTTCGTGGCATTTCGTCCGTAAACTTTTTAGATAAAACCAATTTGGCGAAATGCGGGAAGTTGAAGTTAAATCAGGTAGAATGACTTATTCAAGTAGTTATAGCAACAACATTTAGGTTATTAAACTAACTAAGAAACAGAAAGGCACAAATTCAAATGTAAGTTTCTAAAATTGTACTAGCATCATTATATTGAAAACATCTTAATTTTTTATTAAATATACGAATTGACGTATTCTGCTATCGTTAACATGGTGATATTTTGTACATGGGATATATTAACCGTTTCCTAATAAGTTTTTTGAATATTGTTTGATTATCATTCCCAGCTGTAATAATATTTTTTTATATTTGTTGCCATTTCTACAATAAAGCTAGCCGACAGGGATGTCGATTAAAGTTTTCCATGAGATCCAATACGTTATAATAAGAAGGGAAAATGAGTATAAGAAATAATAAGACAATTAATGAATTAAGCTATATTAGAACAAAATTTGAAAACCCACATTCGGTTGTGTTTCCGAGTTTAAAAATAAATTCTGTTACAATGACACTAAGACTATTTTATTTAACACACGTCTAATCAATAGTATCTGCGCCGACTAAAGTCTCCACCGCGTCACCGCCGTCCGGCTGTAAAATGTACAGAATATAGCTTAAGTACTACAAAAATAGCATTTAAAACTTTATCGAGAAAAACATAACGATCAAGATTTTGCGAAACAAAAATAAGGTCCAAAATACTAAAACGCCATGCAATATTCTTTTTTTTAAAGTAAGATTTGACAATTTGCATGTTAGTGAATTAAAAATAATAAAAAAATGTCGTCATATATTTTATATTCTGATTGCACCGAAGACTTAGAAGAAAACTTATTATTTTATTACAACTTTTAAAGAAAAACCGAGATCACACGACTGAAGTGAAACTCTTTTGTTATCTAATGCATATTTGTGGGTCAATATTATGTACAAGTATCATTATTCATATATTTTTCAAATATTAATCATTTTGAATAGATCTTCATATTTTCATTATTAGACACAACAGTTTTATTCTAAAACCGATAAAATAGGCTTATAGTATGAAAAGACCTATATTTTCGAATTAAAACAGAGACAGACATATATCTGGCGATGAGAGCAACAGAGAAAGAAAATGTAGTCCACTGCTTTCTCTTGCACTTATCCCCAGCCTCACCCGAACACCTTTTCGTCTTACGTCACGCGTTCAATACTCCCCGACTCAAGCGTGCTTCAAAAATTGTCAAATATATGAATGTGGTTATAGTTCGCTCACCTGCATATCAGCAAGGGTGAGAGGTGGTTCATCGTCCCGCAACACTGTCTCCCCGTCCAGTTTCTTCAGGTTGGGTAGACGACGGGCCGCCTCCGACCGCCACGTATCTAGTTCACAAGCGTCATACAATGGGTTGCCAACAAAAAGAAGATCCTCCAGATTTGGCAGTTCCTGCGATTTTTATAAGGGACAGATAGGCCAGACTGGCATTATGTAACCCTTAAAAACTATTTGACCCATTTGAGAGTAAATAAAATAGTGGGCCTGATTTGAAGGCCTACGAAAATGTAATAACAAAGCGACAAACATATATGTATATAGTTACTTATACATTCTCACAAAAAACATACTTTATAATTCCTTGGCCAAAACTGTGATAATTTTGTGTAACCTACTCAAATCAGAAAAGCCCGATCTGTATAATAGAAATCTCCTTCAGCGAGTTCGTCTACGATGGACACCAAAACTCTTTAATTCCTATTTTAAATTAAATTTGGCACACCGTGAAACAGTACCTGGTAGCTTAAGAGATACGGATAAATTAGATCTTTAATAATAGTCCAATTTTATTCTATAGGAAATTCTTCGTGTATAATTAACTTGACAGTCACAATTGTCTGTTAACTCCAAAAGATTCTAACAGATGTCATACTTTTCGACTGGTTGTTGCCAGTATCAATAGATGGCTTTGCTACTATGAACTTCGACAAATGTCATAAAGACTAATTCTATTAATCAAAGACTATAATAGATATATTCTTAAAACGTTAAAACTTTCCCCGCGGTTTAAAGCTAAATTATTGCAATTGACCTAGACGAAAGTGATTGCTAGAAAGCAGACGTATGGCAAAACAACGTTTGCCGGAGCGGATAGTATATACCTTATACCGCCATTTTTTATGTAAACAACATAGTGTTGGAAGTTCTTTTATTGTTACTTTGTTCCTTATATGGCCTATTATAAGCCACCATAGAATACATAAATATAAGTAAATCTACACTAAATAACAATGGCAGGACAAAGAGCGACCAATGGTAATTATTGGACAAAATGTAGTACTGTGTGTTAACAAGCTGGATCTAGAAGGGACGTAAACTATAGAAGACTCGTTTTGAGAAGAAATGAATCTCGAAACTTTAAACTGTTGAAAGAAAAATCCGATTTGATATTTGGAAAGACAAGTACAAAGAACATAATAAAGTACTCATTATCTCAAGTTGTACGTGTTAAATTTAAAACCAAACCTTGTCTTGTCAATTTAAAGTGTCTGTTATTAAGGCCCTTGTTAGGATACGCTAGCCACTGTCTCGGCACTAGTTGCTGCGGAGTATTTGGCATACTTACTTCGATACCGGTATCGCGCCCACCATCTAGTGCCGTACATATCTATCTTGCAATGGCAGAACGGCGTGATGGCAGAACTGAATATGTAAAAGGCAAAGAAAGCAACTTCTGAGGTAATATTACTTGCAACTTATTGAACTCGCTCCATTCCTTTACTAAGTTATTGCTCATGTATAATACTCTTAAGTTTCGCAGTACATTAATGCCCTTCAGTTTCTCAACCAAATTATATGAGATCCAAAGCTCTTCTAATGTATCGCCCAGGCATTCCTGAAAAAAAACTATTTTCCGATATACTGGAGAATATTTTCCAAAACTCATTTTGTACGATTATGATTCTAAATATTATAGTTTGATTGCTTGACCGTGCTAATCTTAGGGCCTACGGGTGCGAATTTAAAAATTACCTTTGTGTTGCATAGTGCTTTTAAAGAAGTCTATAAAAGGCTATATAACATCTCTGTGAGAAGTGTATAAGTGAGTACACACGTACACAATTATATTTGATGAAATTCTCGATCTCCAGTTAATACAACGTGAGTACCGCATTGTTGATATTCGTTTGATATATTAGGGATAAGGGTGGTATTTTTTTTTTGAATTTCATACATTTTGTATGTTAGAAAAACCAAATTTAGAAGCTTGAAAAGCAGGATTTATTTATTTATAAAAAGGAGGATAACCTTGTGTTTTGTATTTAAAAAGGAATTTTTGTTATTCCTTTATTCTAAACCAAGAAAGTTTTTTTTTACAAGTCAATACAAAGCGAACCGGAAACAAAGTTTAACAAACCTTTGTACTCAAAATTTAGATTACATATCCTTTTTTGCCAAATAGGATTATTTTTCTAATAAAAGTATAACTTAAATATCGTGTGCAAAGTAATAATCTAATTAATAGTCAGGCGTTTCCTTTCGGAAGTCCACAGTGTTTCGGCCAAAATGAGCCTAAACTGTTTTGCTCTTGAAAAACGACGAAGCGTTAGACATATGTAAAAATATAGATAATCGTAGTGCGTGTGCTCTGTAATAATAAGTAATAAATTGTAATAAGAAGTTATTTTCTTTTGTTTTCCTTGTATCTTTAACACACAGTACAAATCCTAATAGACCAATATGTAAGTAATACTCCGCGAAGAAACCACTGGACGTACGTTTCGGTCCTGGAGGATCCTCAGGAAGTTGCCTCTTCGAACAGCGTTCAAATCGAGCGTACGTCGAGTGGTTGTGGGTTTTTTCGCGGAGTATTGATAACTTATTGCTCTGTTAGGTATTGGTGTTAATAAATCTATTCACACACTATTTTTGTAGAATACTGAAATCGCTCACCATGCCAGAAAAGGACTTGATGTAATTCCTGCCCAAAGAGAGAACGCGTAACTTCTTCAGACTGTTTAGACCCGATACTTTCTCTATCATGTTCGTCGATAAGCTCAATTTTCTGTAAATTCGTTAAACAACTACAGCGGACAGTGGTAGTCTGACAAACATTTTGTTGGCGAACTATCAAATATGTCGGCTTATAGAGAAAGATTCCTAATTCCGGGCTAAGAATCCGGAATTGTCAACAAAAGTGTACCTTGTAATCTGACATATTACAGATATTATTTAATATATTGATATATATGATATTACTTAATTACAGATATTATTAGAATTAACATGTCCCTAAAACAAAGATGTCACCGCTGTCTTTTCTGCTCTATTCCATGAACCCATAAGGGATAAGTTATTTTTTCAAGCCGTCGGAACCCCACTACCAGTAATTTAAGTTTCAATAAATGTTTAGATGTTTAAAGTGTGTGTTTCATTGACTTGAACATCCCTCCGACGAACGCCGTCGAACTTTACTACTGTCACGACAGTAATTAACGTGAGAAATCGTATTATAAAAAATATATTTAATTTTTTATGTTAACAATAACATGAAATTATGATAATTAAAACTACATTTTCGTGTCTAGTTAATAAAATAAATTTTTAGTTGTGATGTGTACGACAGCGCCGTAACTAGGCACACCTTAACCAATAATTGTTCCAACAAAAATCGAACCTGGGATATTCCAAACGCCACCACTAATACTGTATACCTACTCGCAACAAGAGAGACACGCCAACGTGTTATCCATCTTCTCGATCGGCGGCCATTGGAAAACTAGACACACATCTGTGGCTGTCGCCGCGTGCTGTCCAGTCTTCTCCTCCCAACGTTTTATGGCTTCTTTGATAGTCGTTGCTTTAGGTGCGGCCATATTGACGTCAAAGATCACATTGTTATTACAGTCGAGAGCAAATTTACTTGGTAACGAAATGCAACGATTTATTGATTATACAAGTGTTACTAACACCCAAAAATTATTGCGCAAAGTATTTGTCAAATGTTATAAGGCAGCTCAAATATTTGTTATGGCAATGGAGCCATATGAATTAAGTTTTTTTGAAAGGCTTGAATTTGAGAGTAAAGTAACTTCACTGGCTAATTTTTACTGCTAGCTGGTTAATTTTTACTTGTTAAACATGTGTTTTTGAATAACCCTGCATCAATATTATTAATATAATGGAACCACCATTCTTTAACTTCCATTTGACAGAATAGTAGTTTTGTTCTATTTGCATTTTTTTTATGAGACAGGGGGGGGGCAAACGAGCAGGTGGGGCACTTAGAATAGTGCTTACCCCGCCCATGGACACCAGCAAAGTCAGGAGGCTTACAGGCGCGTTGCCGGCCTTTAAGGGATAAATACGTTCTTTTCTTGAAGGCACCCAAGTCGTATCTCAGATACGATACCACAGTAAAGTGGTACGCGGCAAAAAGTGCCTTAAAAACCATTTATGCATGAAATTTGCATCATGATTATTTACTAATAATTTTTAAGGTTTAGGCTCTCATAAAACAACATATACAATCAACATTTATTTTTCTTATTTCTAGGTATTTTCAAATGGATCGTATTGACATGAGACTTGAGCGAACTGGACTGGTTAAAACGTTTTGCACAATATTGACATTCGTATGGCTTAGATCCGTTATGCACCTGGAAAGGAACGGATTTTATTTCATTTGACAATTTGACGTGATAAAACGGAATATCTTAAGACTTATGTAGCTAAATACTTATAGGCTACATATATTTTGAAAATAAAAACATAGTCCGCGATGGACTCCTAAACTATTTAATATTATATACCATCTGGTCCAACTTAAGAGATAGGATAGCTTAGATCTTTAATTATAGTCGCAATTTTATTTTATTGCAAATTATTTGTCTACAATTAATTGACAGTCACAATTATCTGTTAACTCCAAAAGATTCTAACAGATGTCGATACTTTTCGACTGGATTGAGTAAGTAATCAATAGATGGCACTGCTATGGTAAACCGACAAACGTGTCATATAAAGATTAATTTATTAACCTAAATAAAGCATACTTTTATTGGTTTCCCCTTTCCATTTAAACATATCCCTGCATACTTAAAGTTGATAATCATTTTTACTGAGGTAGAAAATGATTGCTAGAAATCACATGTATGGCAAACGTTGTTTTGCCATAAATGTGATTTCAATTTTCAATTAATTATTCGAATATTATTTAAAATTTGACACTGCGATGGTTGACATAGCGCCGTCTGTCGGATCCAATGTAAAACATTACAAAAACTAACAACTACTAATAAATTAAAAATTAATTAAAAAAACATTGTCCAACGGACAAAATTGTGAATCCAAACCATTCCCAGATCCCCTTGAACACACACAAAAAATTTCATCAAAATCGGTCCAGTCATTTGAGAGAAGTTCAGGACATACACACTCAATATAAAGCTAGCTGCTATATATACTAGCACCCCTAATAAAAGTTACAGTAGCTTACGTTAAGGCTGACCGACCCTAGCCAACCGTTAGTTGTATGAAATGTTTCCGGATATTATCTAGACCCTGTTAACAACTGTTTTGTTAGCGTTACTTGAAGACAAATCTTTCTTAGAAATATCACCCGGTATTATGGACCCGGTTTCTGCCTCAATAGATCCAGATGGGTATTAACTTACCCTGTAATGTCGGTTAAGAGCCGGTTTCTGTGTAAACTTCTTATCACAGACTACACAGCTGTACGGGCGCTCGCCGGAATGTGTTCTCATGTGTATTCTAAAAGTTCAACCGATGAACGATAAATTAAAAAAAAAACTTAGCTCAATTATTTATTATTCAGATATGTGTCTGTTGTACAGTAACTCTGTATAAGCTGATCTTGTAAATGAAGTAATAGAATTAGACCGAGTTCATTAGGTGAAAAATAGGAGCGGAATTAATCCTACGAAAAAATGTGTGTGTAAATATATGTGTAAATACTTTTCACTGCTACAAAACGTTCCGATTTCTATATGGTACGTTATACTCACCTAAGATTCTCTTTGCACGTGAATCGAGCCCCACAACTATCGCAAGGAAACGGTCTCTCCCCGTTGTGACGCCTTTGGTGGTACTTCAGTGTTGCCAGCGACTGCAAAGTCATAAAAGGCCAAACACATATATACTTAGCCCACAATTTTTAAACAAACGGGGAGGATCACCCCATGATAAAATTAATTTATCTAATAATATTAAACAGTCTTTCTCAAACATGTTTAAAACTTTGAACTTTATTTTGACTCTTCGTATCAAAGGTTGTCAAGAGGTTGTCAATCGAACTTGCTATACTGGTCGAGCAGCGGCCGGCAATTGTTGTATGAAAATCCATATTTGTAGAATATAATTAATAGAATCGGGCGTTACTTTGCGGAAGTCCATAGTACAAAATCCCAATAGACCAATATACAACTAATACTCCGCGAAAAACCCACAACCACTCGCACGTTTCGCTCCGACACCGGAGCATCATCAGGATATTGCCTCTACGAACAGCGTTCGATGAGATCGAAGTACTGTATTAAGTAGAATCTATGTGTCGTGTAATTTAAAAATGGAACGATCTTCAACTCCGCAAAATGCCGACCAAAGAGGTAACTTATCAAAGTTTTAATTTAAACTTCGAACTGGTTTGAAGGAAAAAAATAAATTCGCGCAATATTTGAGTACAGTAAGTACCCAAGTAGTAAATACTATATTACCCGCTAGTAATATACTATATTCTCTAAGATAATTTAATTTACAATTAAACAAAACAGACTTTCTGTAGGTATCTAAATGTATCTCTGCCATGATTAGATCTTTATAATTCTGAAATCAAATTCGAATATATTATATAGAAACTTTTTTGAACTTACCGTACAATGCTTGCCACAGACCTCGCATACAATATTCTTGTCATACTTGACACCGAGGTGTACGCGTTTCATGTGAGCCCGCAGTTTATGTACGCTAAGAAACGTCGAATCGCACTAAAATTAAAAAAAAATCGACCATTATAAGCAATGAAGCTAAACATATACTTGTGTAAGTGCATAGCGAACAATAAAATTTTTAACAGTTCTAGTGTTTATGGCTATGTATTTCATAAGAGTTAAGGGAAACTCTAGTTTATTTATAGATTTCTCCTACTTTCATAAATGGGTACATTTTAGAATAGACTTAGCCTTATATTATAATGTCCATGAAAGTTAAAAAAAAACGTGTAAATGTTTCTATATAGTCCAACATTGCCAAATCAAAAAATTACAATAATTATCACAATATTTATGCCGACGTTTCGGATTCAGAAACCAGACTGACAGGACAGTGACAGCTGACAGATGTCAATACTTTTTAACATTTATATATTATAAGTATTCATTCATACATGTCCACAACTGAGTGTTGTGAGAGCCGGTGTTTTCTCATACATATGTTCATTTGTATGTCTGTCTATGTGTGTCCGCTTGTGAGCGACCCTATCTTCGGGTTCCACATCTTGATTGCACACGGGGCAGCATGAGCTGAAATTAAAAAAGAATATTCTATTATTACCCAGGTGGCAACCAGATTACTTTAGTGTTCGTGGCATGATTAACATTTTCCACTTTCACCCAACTGGTTCAGCCTTCTAGAAGAAATTTTCAGGAAACTAGAATGGGAAGACGAAATTAAGCTTGTAGCCGGGAAAACATGGACAAGGGAAGCCCACAACAGATTAGGTTGGAAAAGAATGGAGGAGGCTTTGCCAAACTGGGGCAAACAGACGAAATTGTCGGTGTCGAAGACGTGCCAGAGTCTTAGATTAAGATTAGCATAAGACGAAATTGTAAAAAATTATGTCTGAATAGAGGTTATTATCCTTATTATGATTGACATTTGTATATGTATTGCTTGTAGTATATATATGTAAGTATATGTTGAACGGCACGACAAAATAACAGTCGTTCATAACTGTATGTATTTACCTTAAACACTTATTATATCTTAACCTGATCAGTTCTGTTAGGCCCTAAGGTAGCTCTTAAATAGTTTACATGCAAATAAAGTTCAGACCCGTTCTTACCCCTAAATATAAATAAAAATAGCATATTTTTCTGTATTGTTGGTCAAATTAAAATCCATTCAGTAGTTTTCGCGTAACAGGCATTCGTAAATTCTGTCGATATATAATATTATGATATATAGCACTTTAGTGTCTTCAATTAACCTTTTAGAATCTAAGCCATAGTGATTCGTCAAGGCGTGCCGTTTCCACGCATCCGATGTTTTGAATTGTACGTCGCACTCTTTGCAATAACTCTCCGGAATTGGCTCCTCTTTTCTGTCATCCTATAAAAAAAACTTTATATTAAAAAAACTTTTGAACTATATTTAACAATATATTTAATATACTAAAGGTCATGAGCGAACCGGAGTACAGTCAGCGAAGATAGATTATGAAGACAGCTTAGAATACAGCCTGAAATATCTAATAATTTAAAAAAAATAAGTAATAATATAATAAAAAGAAATAGTTTCCTAACGCATGCTAATATATATAAGAATATAATATAGTATATTCATTATTGTAATAATAAATATATATTACACATGTTTTATAAATATCAGACTTGAATACAAAACTAATGGTTTTACAAACGACAAAGTTAACCGCACAAAAATATAACAAATATACGTTTCCAAATCAATGAAAGAGTTTTATTAATATCCTCACCTCGGTGGTTCTGTGAGCCTTGGAACAGTGCATGCGGAGGCCATGTTCGCTGACGAAACTATCGCCGCAGAGAGCGCACGCGTGTACGCTCTTATGGGATTTGCGTACGTGCGTGAAGTACGACGACGGTTTTCTGTAAAAACAGTTTAATAAATTATCTTGAAAAAAAACTTAAACGGATTTAAGTATGTATTTTTGCAAAATTTTATCTTTTACATTATTTTAAATTTTTCCACATTCCTACTTTTAAGTCGTCGTAAATTACGTGTCAATACCTCACCTTAAAGTCAAACTTATATATTTAAATTTACAAAATACATAAATAACATCCTTAATAAAGTGTTTTTCTTTATATGAGTAATAGTATGTTAATAAAAGACAATATTACAATTTATCTTGCGAAACACACGTTTAAATAAAATTCTGTGTAACGAATGAATACTAGGGTGCTCCCCTACTATGCAGTAAGCCGGTCGAGTAGCTGGTCACAGTTTTCGAAAAGAAAAAACCACCAGAATATGTTTTAAAAAGACGAGAGATACATACAGCCACTCTAGCCATCACCTATTTTACTTTCTTAAAATATATTTAATAAAAAAAAATACCCTTAATACGCTTGAAATATCGTGAGTAAATAGCAAAAATTACAAACAAGTCGGAAATTTCTACTGCGTCATATTTTATTTAAAAAAAATACACAAGGGACTTATAATTTTAAAATTATCGAGACACAACCAATAAATAGTTGATTAATTCGTTAGGACTTGAACTTTTTCTTCTTTATTATGCGGCTTCCCATTATAAAAATGTTTCAAATTTCAGCAAATGAGTTTCATACATAGACATAATCAGCATTTAAAATTTAATCGTTTACATTTCTGGCAGAGAAGTTAGAAGGCGCGTACTTCATGACAGTAAGTCAATCTAAACAACTTACCGAAAGGCTTTCCCACAGAGGTGACAAGTATATGTCCGACCCTTGTGCCATTCCTCGTGTTGTTTTGCTTGATTTCTGAAAAATGAAAGTTCCATAATCTAAGCAAAATACCAAAAAAAACAGGAAGAGGCTCTGCCGCGTCTGTCACCAGAACTTCATGATTGAGGCTCCCATACAATTATTTCACTCGCAGTTGCCCGGTTTAAATTTCATCAATCATTATTTAAAGATTTCTTTATCTTGGAACACTTATTTTAACAAACACAACTTTTTAGGTTCCCAAAAAACTGACCTTGTATGAGTAAGCTCCTTACAAATACAACATTCAAATTTCCTCAAATGTGCCGCTTTATAGTGGGTATTCATTTGCCGTTTGGTTGGATAACGGAGGTGACACATTTCACATTTATGGTCACCGCTGCTCTAAAACAAACAAAATATAACTTAACTATTATCAAGTTATCATTATTTTTAGTATATACAATATTGTAATAAGTCTTTATTGTCTAATGGAAAATTTTAAAATGGAAAAGTGTCTGTATAAACCTTATTTGCTTGCAAATACAGATGTATTTGAAATCTAATTGAAGATACTTAAATGGCTAAAACTAAATAAAATTATTTTATTATACTTTCTTTCTTGTAAACAACAGAGTTAAACTCCAGAGAATGAACATTACTCAAGGTGGTTTAAAGGGGTTAAGTATTTACTCCAAACCAATTTTGCCCAATTAAATTCAACATTAACAGATTTTAGTTTTTTAAATATGGTGCAAAAACAAGTTACCTCATCATGTTTTTGTCTGTGCTTCCCATACGCTATAGGATCTATGAATCCACGGTAACACAGAGCGCATTTGTATGGAGAATTCAAATAGTTAATACTCTTTGCTCTTTGCTCCATTTCTTGTCTCTGCTCTTCAATGGTCAATATAATTTCCCGCGCGTTCACTCTCTTCAATACTAAAAAACATTAGTTTGCTTTTTTAGTTAACCATACATGCTGATCTTTTACTATTTATATTATTTTTTTTATTTTTTTTTTAAATTTGGCACAATCTCTTTCCTGGAAAAATTATTTACTATAAGCAAAGTGATCCCTTATTGAATTTCAGCAATACTGAAAATAATTCAATAACTGTAGTAAAGAATGTTTTAGTTGTGATAATGTATATACCATTGGAGAACCTTAATTTAATAAAATAAAATAAAAATAAAAAAATTACAGTCGAACACAGGAGTCTAATAAAACATTTGAGAACCTAGTTACCTACTTGGCCACTTAAATAAAACTGTTAGAAAGAAAGCTTTGACCTTTATACTATCATTAGCACCCTTTTGTAGATTACTATGTATGTATGTTCTATATATTAATTATTTAATAAAACAAACCTTTATAATCTATTTTCTCTTCTTTAATTATTTCTGAATCAGTCTGGAATTCACTTAAAGGAAGGTCATCTTCTGAGTCACATTGCTCAGGGCTAGCACAATCTCGTTTATCATCTGTAACTTCTATAGGAATAAAAAAATAACCAGTTAAGGAAGACATAATAGTTTCCTTTATGAACATTTGTATCACATGTTTAAACAAAATAGTTTGTAACAGATACAATTTTATTTAGTTAAGTATTATTTATCCAGCGGTGTTTGAAACAATCTATTACAAAATATTGGCTTCTGACTCACTAACATATTTCTCGCTGGCACTATTTCTAGTTAAACCTTTTAAGCTAGTAGTGTTCTAGAAAAACTTACCATCACTCCCAGCATCATCTTCAATTTTAACTAAGTCTTTACTTTCTGGTCCTGTGGCATTTCTTTCAAAACTGCATATATCAGACCCACCCTCAATAACTATACTGTTAAGCTTGACTATAGTTAAATTAATATTGTTTCCTTTTTGGTTATTTAACTGAAACCAGTCACCAAGTACAATACAAGGTTTAAAGAGATTTTTGTGATAGATATTTTATTTTGATAATTTGATAGATTTGATAGTGATATTTATTGATGGGTAAAATGTTTATTTATGAGTTAAAATAATACAGCAATCACTTACCATAAAATTGCTGTCTTCAATTTGTGCCAAAATACTATTTCCCTTTAGAGCTTGAAGCATAAACTTGTAGCATTTCTTCAATAAAGCAAAACAAATATAACAGCAACATGTTGTACTATAAGATGTCTGTAAACAAATAAGCAGATTAAATTAATTATTTTAGTTACCTTATGCTTTAAGAAACGAAATACTTGATGAACTCAGTAATAAAGTGCAATATATGTTTAAAATTAGATAATAATATAAGTTTTCATAAAGAATAAGTGCTACAGAGATTACATGGCGCTTTTTAAAGTTTAATACAAACCGGCGCTATTTATCGTGATAAATTGTATATAATTGAATATATTACACTTACATTGTAATCCAGCAATTTTTCATAAAATTGGTGTAAATAAGTTTTATTCAAATTATAAAATCGCACATTTTCTGTTAAACAAACACAACAAAATAAGGTCATTTTAATTTGAAACTAAACAATACATTATCAGTTCAAAAAAAATGTGGTTGATTTATAGAATGAATCGATTAATCCAAATGTTTTTTGCGTAAATTTAGTAAAATTTGTATTTATTGTTTACACTTTTCAATGTTACTAGTTACTACCGCAAGGTCACGCATGTGTAAACACTAAAAAGTACTTGCTAGTCTCGCGGTTTGCAGGTTGGGAGCGGTCTTTTGGACGAAATTAATTTATAAAAAATAATTTAAGTATTATTTGGTCTGACATACATTAAAATTAAAACAAATCAACCCTGATTGAAATAATCTTGTAATGGCAGCACGTGATCTGAAAACCAGTGAATTTAGGCCAGGCGCGCACTACGTATTTTTCGCCGCGCGGCAGATAAATCTGCGACACTGTACCGTGCGGCAAAATAATGCAAACTACGTAACGCGCACACTACAGTATTAAAATTATTAGTTTTAAAATGGATTTAATAGAAACAACTCTGACAATAAGAGCTCGAAAAAAGAAATAAACGATTTTGGATTCAACCTCTTATTCATAATCGTTTAAACACCGGACAGTTTTCTAAAATATTTGCCGAACTTAATAATTACCACGACAAGTACTTCAAATATTATAGAATGCATAAAGAGAGTTTTTACGAACTTTGAAATTTAGTTGGACCTTATATTTCATATGAAAACTTCGTGTAATGCGTGCATTCAAAGCTATTCAAATAAGTTGTAACTTGTCACAGACCTTTCGCTGCTGCGGTGGCTCTGCCGTCAAGTGCGCGCAATACAAATTAGTACTTTTTGGTACAAAATTATAGTGCGACATTATGCCGCTGCTCTTTTCTGCCGCGCGGCGAAAAACTCGTAGTGCGCGCCTGGCCTTATACCTACCAAAATCTGAACATTTTGCCAGAATTGGTGAAAGAACAGCTTTCCTTCCTTTTCCTTAGAAAACCCGCATTTTTCGCCAAGACTGTTGTCAAAGAAACTACTGCAAGCCTTCTATTCCATTACTTCTTGGGACTAATAACATGTGGGCGTGGGCTCGATAGAAAAAGCCGAACTCTTGGGCTCTCTTTTTGAGTCTAATTCAACTATTGATGATCTGGGTAAAATAACACCAACATTATCGCGTTGTGATTTTCAAATTCCGAAAGTCTTTCTCCTCACGGTCCACGAACACCTGCCTACCCTAGATATTCATAACGCGAACGGCACTAATGGTATTCCTACCCATATTGTGTAGCGCATATGCACCCCTGAGCTGGCGTAGACGTTAATCAGATTAAGATAAATAAATTTTAAGTTATAATCATATTTAGTACCTTTTTTATTATTAATTTTATTTCAATCTGTGTCGACAAAGGGAAGCTTTTTCAACTCTGTTCTATCTCTCGCCCTTGAGTAGGTTTTGCCTTTAACCAGTTTTTGTTTTAAGTAAATTCATTTCTAATCCCACCTTTAGACTTTCCTTTTCACGATCTTGTAGCATTTTCCCGGAAATTATTTGCCTCTTTTGATATGAAAACTAGGTCATCGGCAAACCTGAGGTGCGTCAGTATTTTTCCGTTTATCATAATATACCTACTTATTTTGTACACCTACCTTGATTTTTAAGAGTATCCCATATTTTGTCATGTTGTATGGTATGAAAGGCGTAATTCCCAAAATAGTTGTACTTATACAGGAACTCTGTTATATAATTTGTTTTACAACATAAATCTTATCGAGGGATGAATATCCGCTTCTGAATCCTGCTTGTTTCGCGGTTGATTCTCATCGAGTGTTTTGTTAAGTGCCAAAGAATTATTTTAGAAAATATTTTAATTATGTTGGATATCAAGCTAATTGGTCTATAATCTGCAATATCACTCGTATCTCCTTTTTTGTAAAGCAGCGTTATTGAATGCTATTGTAGTGAAAATTTTAATACTTAAAACATTCCTTGCGCTTGTATTACGATATATATCACATTGAAGATGTTAGTCATTGTGCAGGAATTTCTTTGGTACCCAGTTCAAATACTAAATATTTGCGTCAACATGGGGGTAAAGGGTAGGCTCCTTTGATGATAGAAAAAAAATATTTTGTATTTTATTTGCTCCTGGTGCCTTGTTTTTCTATAGCCCTTTCCACTTCCCTTGTTAAAATGCATGGTATCGGTTGTTGCGTGTGTACATAAGTACATACGTATCGGAAGCACTCGAGTGACCCGCTTTATTGAAACAATGGTCTCGATCCTGATGATGATTCTCTAAATTTAGCTTTGGACCTGTCAAACATTAATGCTATCAATTTAGAAATTGATGGTTGACATTTGACATATATTAAACTAAAATAGTAAACATCCACAAAACGTTACTGAAAATTAGTTAAGTTGATAAAAACAAGGAATATTTTCAACATTATTTAAAAATATACGTTATTTCCTTAAAATAGGAAATGTCATTCTGTGAAGAGAATCCAGATTTAAAGAACCTAGATCTAAGTTTAGTTTGTCGAGCTTGTATGTCTACTACAGGAGTTATAAAGGATATGTTTGTTTGGGGCCTGGCAATGGATTATTACAAATTAACAAACGTTTCGGTTAGTGTTTTCATAATTTCATACGGTACAATAAAGCTTTAATAAAAACAGCAAAGGCCTGTGTGAATGTATCTGTTTTCTTTTTTCTCATTAACCAAAAGTTCTTTTTTAAACCAAGAATCTATAATATCTTTATGCTTTTTAAATGTATTGCAGTTAATGAAATGCTCTGAATTATATCTTGTATTTAAAATTTAGAGCCCTATCAACTTAAATAAAAATAATAGTGGGGTAAATTCAGACAGTAATTATAATGATTGTTGCCATATTAATTCAAAATGTTATGTCTTTAGTTATTGTGTTACTAAGTATTTAATTGCCAATATCTTTTACATTATATGATATTTAACTTTTATTTTTAGCTGCACCCTAATGATACAATTTCGAAATCTATTTGTGTTGGCTGTGAAGATATGTTAACTAAATGTATACAATTCAAGAGGCAATGTGAAAAATCTGATTTTCTATTAAATGAAGCAGCTAAGGTTTGTACAGCAATTTCTTGATGTTGGATTTTTAAATCAAAAATAATTTCTCTTAACTTTTTAAGTTTATAATCTTAAGATGTTACCAAATGAAAGTAACCCTTCAACATATGTTTACATTGTTTTGGCATGACTATTAAAACATTTGTATACAAAACTATAAAAATCAGATACATTATTAATATATTTCTTTTTTCAGAAAAATGTTACCTCATCACAAGAAGAAGTGATAACCCCAATATACCCCAAGGAAACGGTTGATAATGAAATAAAGTTTCAATTTGATGAAAAAAAAATTACATATATGATAACAGCACCAAACATGGAACAAAAGCTTATGTATCCTTGTCCTTACTCTTGCAATGAGACCTTTTTAAAACAATCCCTTTTATCTATGCATTTTGTCAAATCACACAATAAAAATCATGACTTTGCAGTAGAAATGCAATTCTATTGTTCACATGAAACTTGTGTATATCATATAGGCAATAAAAAGTATTTTTCTAAAAGAAAACAACTGAATCAACATTTTAGTAAAGTTCACAAAGACAAAATTGTCTGTGGACACTGTAACCTTAAGTTTTCAAAAGATATAGACTATAGGCACCATTTAAAATCATGTAATTTCCTCCATTGGTGTCAAGTGTGTGATAAAAAATATATGACAGATGAAAGACTAATGGTGCATCTAATGCGTAATCATCCAGAATTTCACAAAAGATACAAAAGAGAAAAGGCGGAAAAACGAAAGTGTGAAGCTCAGAGTTTGCAAAAAAAAACAAAAAAGGCCGAGGAAGATGAAGGGATACCCAAGCGCTCTTCTGCAACACAGACATTTGAGAAAATTAAAAACAATGTCCTGTTGTCGTGGCAACCTGATAGTGAGACAAAAACGGATGAAATATCAACACAGACCGTTTTTGACAGTTGTTCACTTAAGTCTCAAACCAGTGAAGATGAATCATTGTATGGTTCAATAACTTTGTCAGAATTTGGCTTAGCAAAAGTGAAAGATAGAAATGAATCTCCGGACCTAAGTACAAAAAAAACTCAAACATGTGATTGTTTATATGACTTGTCAAGTAGAGTTCATGAAAAGATATCAAATGAATGTATATCAACCGAAACACAGACTCTGGATTTGGAGGACTTTTCAAACTTCAATTCGGCAGAAACTCAAACATCATTTGAAGAAGATAATATATGTAATTTTTTTATACCTGGATATAACCCTCAGTGCAAAAAGCCTTTATAATTTTTCAATAATTCAATTATCTTGGCCACTGGATTGAGATTGGAGCTACATTTTAGTAAAAATGAAGCAATTACAAAGAAATTGAGTTGAGAAAGCGTGCACATATTAGAAAAGTTTTCAAATTCTATGCAATTCAATATAAGCATGGCAATAATGGTTGTGACGTCATAGTTGTTAAATGCCGCTTAGCCCTTTATATTAGTTGACTTATATTTTCCGGTAAACGTATTTTAGTATTCAAATACTTTAAAGTATTTTAGTATTAAGTATATATATACTTGGTACAGATAGGTTCTACATAGCTGCGGTATTGATGACGCTAGTATGTATGTTTTATTTCTAACACTGCTATGGATTTATTAATAAAAATATTTATCAGATTACAATTAGTATTGCTTTACATTTTGTTCAGGTTAAGGGTAGAGCATAGCTACAGATTTCTTATAAATACATGTACTTCTGTAAGTAAATACGTCACTTCTTAATTCGAAACTCGAGGGACTCTTAAAATATTTCGAATTATCGAATGTTTGAAATATCAAATGGTTCGAAATTTGTAGAGAAAATCAATAAAATTCGAATTACCAAGTATTGATCAATAATTATTTATTAACTGCTATTCTGTAACAATGAAAAAAGTTTAGAGTGTACATACAAAATCTTTCATAATGTGAATTAATTAATGTTTCGAAAGAACTCTGTTATACTGGTTTGCTTCAAAACACATTGCTGCTGCTCAGACTGCTCAATAACATTTTTCAAGAGAAAAAAGTTTTTTTTCTCTCTGCAACTTTGAATTGTCGAGTGTTGGACCCATGAGTTCAATTAACGCGAAATTTTATTATATAGCAATGATTTTTTTCTTCGAATTACCGAGTGTATAAAAATGTATTGATTTAGTTCGAAATAACAAGAGATTTTGTAGGGCACTCAAGATAACTTTGAATTATAGAGAGGTTCGAATTATCGCAGGTTGGAATTAACGAGAGTCGACTGTATGTATATTATTATTCATGTGAATTTATTCTATTATGTGAGATAATTAATTTTAAGTGATATAAAGTAATATATATTTAAACAAGTTCGTAGTTTTAATAAACTCAAAAATAGTTCACACAGTAACTAAGATTATTAAGATTTCTCTGGGAAGTCGTCAGATTGCAACGACGGTACCACTCTTGGGATACTTCATGTGTACGAAGAATGTTATTTACGAATTCAAAAACAATATTACAAGAGATTATGAAAAATAAAGAAACATGTATAGCTATAAAGAAAAAGGTCTTTGAAGTCCGATACTTCCATGTCTAACCTACGGATGCCAGACTTGGGCTCTTAAAAAGAAAGTACGAGCAGTGAAAAATGGAAAGAAGATGCTGAGTCTAAAATTAGCCGATAGGGCAGTAAGTCTGACCAAAATATTAAATACTGTTACAATTAAAAATAAAAAATCTGTAATCTATCAAGGTATTAATTTTTATTATGACAAAGTAGTCAGAAAGCGGCTCTCATAGACAGATATTAACCAATTTGGTTAGATTTCTTTTCACGCCGGTAAAGGCAGTTTGATGGGATTGTCTTCAAAGGTTTTATGTATTTACTCAAAATTTTGAGCCGTTTCTAGTGTTAGCATCGAGAGACTCGACATGGCTACTATAATGATAATAATGTTTTCTTAATTGTTATCTATTGTTCGTTAAATATTGTTGTACTATGTTGCAGGAGGTTTATAAAACATATATAAACTATATTGAGTTGTTCAGAATGTGACGTGGGTTCGAATATAGGTCACAATAAAAAAAAAAATTGAACATGGCATGGCGATAAATCTTTGTAAGCTTCGCCATCGACTGAATGCGCCTAACACACTAGTTATAACTTTAAAATCAAAATATAATTATATTTATAATTTAATAACATAAATATATATAATTTTAAGTTACCTAATATTGGGTCAAAAATAACACTGCATGGTAAAAAACCTATAATTTTTTACGCGGTCATGAATGAGTGGTCTACAAGCGAAGTCGCCACAGACACCCCAAACCATTGAGTTGAAAAGCATTTCCTGTATCGATTTTCCCAGCGCAAGCGTGGCTCAGACCGTCAGTCGTTTGCCAAACTCAGTCTCGCGTATACACCTTTATACACAATTATATAATGCGTCCGTAATTATTTAATACAATACATTTGTGATATTATTGTATTGAAAGTGAAATTTTGAACAAACCAATGTATTATACGGTTTTTGCCGTAAATGGGCCACGATTAGAATCGACGGAATCGGAGGATCATTTTACTGTCACACCAGCACCGCCGGACATTAAAAAATGTCTTTGCCAAGGGAATTTATATACAACAAGGTATGTCTGTAAAATCAGATGATAGTAATGCTCTGTTTTTGGATATCTCCAAACTATTTGCATAATACTTAATCATTGATACTTAATAATTGCGATGTTAAAAGTAGTAGTATATTGGTACATATAAGATGAAGACAGTTTCTTAAATAATGAATTTAAATATAATAAAATTAATAATTCTGATAGCAATAAAATTAACCTACGTTTTATTAGACAGTGATGAGTCGCTCGTATCTGACATCTGCACATGCGCTCCTCTATTTTTTTTGACAGGAAGACATCCGGATTACATAACATCAATGACTCGTTCCGGGTTTCTAAGAATATATTTTTCTATATAAATATTTCCTTATTAAACAGACACTATCTAATTGATTCTTTATTAACTAGGCCTTATGACTGAAATCACTTATTCGCCGGTATTCGAATACAAGACGGCATGCCGACCGGTGCAGAAAACCATTGAGGATGTATAAATTTCGATTTCGTTTTCTTTCAGCTTTCGTTATTTATATGAAACAAGGATATGAAAATATTTGGAAATATAGAAATTAATTTATCGCGTTGTTTTCTCGATTGACAAAACCAAAAGGCGTAAATAGGATCTGTTACAAATTAGACTATACATTCATTAAATTCAATAATATTATATATGATAGCGTCAGTATATTGTTCATTTGATCATATAAGTTAAAAAAGTTCCACCTTGTTGCAGCTCCTATAAATATGACAAGTTTGGTAAGAGTGGTATAGATTCTGATTTTAACAAAAAAAAAATCAAATACACTGGTACTTCTGGTGAAACAGTAATTCGTTCTGCTTACGGGCGTGTTGCACATTCTCGATTTTCAGCCTGGTAGTTTTGCAGTTCGAATTCTAACCCCAAAGGCGATGGAAATTTTAATTATTCACTGACAATCGCTGCGAATTTATAATTCACCAAATAAAACCAAAATCGGTTTGATTTTTCGAAAAAAAATTTTTTTTTCGCATTCTTATAAGTGCAGTGTTGGATTGGCAAAGTGCGGCTCTTAACTCTGACGTCACGCCTACATTAAAGAATAAAGAGTATACTGCTTGCTCCCACAGAATAATCGATCCAAAGACGTTGCTTTTTATTTTTGATCTGATCTGTGTGATCTGATTAGATTGTTCCGGAATGTCAAGAGTTCAAAATGTTTTCTTTGTTATTAAGTTGAGACTTCTTTGTGTTAGCAGCTTTAAAAATTCTTCTTACTAAAATAAAAATTCCAGCATGGAAACCTTTTAAATTCCTTGTTTAAGTGTTCATGATATCGTTCATTATTATATAACGCTTTCCGGTTTATTTTATTGGTATATAACTGGATTTAATAGCAGTAGTTGTTTCGATTGTGACATTTTTCGTTCATACACAGTACTTACTAATAAAATAAGATATTAACAAATATCGTAAATGTAAAATTGATAGTAGCGGGATAATACCCAATATTAACGAAAAGTATATATTCACTAGCTGATCCGGCAAACGTTGTTTTGCCATAGGTATATGTGATTTAAATTTTCAATTAATAAATAAAAAATAAGGGTTGATCGTAGAAGGGTGAAAATTTACGATTGTATGTATTTTTGTATGTTGTATCATAAATAAAAACTGGAAACAAAAATTTATAAATAAAAAATAAAATTTAGGGGTGGACTACTCTTAACATTCAGGGGGATAAAAAATAGATGTTGGCCGATTCTCAGACCTAATCAAAACGCTCACAAAGTTTCATGAGAATCGGTCAAGCCGTTCGGAGGAGTTCAAGTTCGAACCCCGTGACACGAGAATTTTATATATTAGATATGACGGCAGGCGTATTGTTTATGCCTGGACTTCGAGAGATAGCAACTAGATGGCGCGACGAGTCTCAAGTGTTCGTCAAGTGATTTGTCAAGTACGTTTAGGTACATTAGTTAAAGTAGCGCCTTCATTCCCACAGACTGTGGATCAATCCTAACCAGACTAGATTTTCACATACTAGAAGTGGGAGATCGACTCAATGTCCCAGTACTTAAAAAGGAGTTGCTCGTATGGTAATCTTCACCTGCCATTGCACATAACACATCTGTTATTAATCTAAATTAAAATTGTAAATTCTGCAACTATTAACTACTTTTAAAGAAAGAATCTGTATATTGCTACGGCTAGCTGAAAATTTTTCGTTAAGTTCTCTATCGAAGTAATAGATACGGCCAAAAGTACTTATGAACGAATTACATTTACCTCTACTAATCACATTCGGATGATACCATCACAGAAGAATTTTTGATGAAACATGGTTACCCCGAATCCAAACATAGTTGAAATTGTGTTTGAAAAGAGTAATTTAAAAAATCGTCTGTGTGGTTTGTAATGTGGTTTTAAATGTGGTGGTGGGTTCTTTGAAGTGAAGAGATATAATTCACAAAGATGTCGTTACTTGCAATAGATAAAACGATTAAGCTATAGATATCATAGATTTTTACGACTAAAGAGGAACCTTTCTCACCAGAAAAAAGAGAAGGTTGAAATTTACTTAAGATTATGAAAGTAGGACTTTGATGCCGGTGGCATGAAATAATATGGAGTGATGAATTCAAATAAAAGTTAAAATTTGAGGTGACGATCAGTAATGTACGGAAAGTGGTTATTAGATAAAGATGAAGCACAAAACCATAATAGATCAATCTACAAAGCCACGAACAGAGTTCACTCAGAGAGATGAGTGCTCGCATTGACAGTGCTACGCTGTCGCACGCGCGTCGAGTGGTTGTGGGTTTTTCGCGGTGTATAGCATGTATATTGGTCTATTAGGGTATTGTACTATGGACTTCCGTAAAGTAACGCTTGATTCTATTAAGAATTATAAATATGAAGCAATCTATACCTATTGTATCAAAAGAAAAGTGAATTATCCTGAATCGGTAGTAATATGGGGCTGCGTGTCAGCACCAGGTTTGACATTTTGTTCAAGGAAATATTATGGAAACAAATGCATTACTGTGTTTATGTGCACATAATATGTTCGATAATATTTGCTCGATCTCGTGCAAGTACGAACGTCTCCATACAAATGCTCGAAGACAATGTAAATTGAAGACTTGCATTTGGAACTTATACATATACATAGGTATTGAATCGTTATAGCGGACTTGTATTGATAGTTAATAACTTGAACTATCTAGAAACTTCCCGTTTGGATAGTGAAAATGATTAACGTTATTGTAAAATTAAGATTTTGGATTAAACAAAGTATTTTGGTACAGTAAAGGAGCTTTATTTCAAAATAAGTTAAGTTATTTTAAAAAAAACATCTCCTGTCACAGAGTTTTCAACTGAACTCCACAGAATTAGCTTGACAGACTTGTATGAATAATTTATAGTATGAGAGAATACATATTAAATGGTTCAACGACTATTTATTAAATATAATTAATCACATTGAGAACGACAGCGGAAATGAATACTATTACAAGTATTTTATACATTGTAAAGAGTATCAATTTTAGGAGCAGATTTGTATTGGTATCAGAATCAATCTTCAATCGAATTTATAATATTTCCAGGAGCTATCAAAGCTGGAAGTCAGTATCCTCGGGTCTTCAGCACCACCTACGTCGACAGCACCAGTGTCTTGCTCCATCGACCTTCCAGGAGATGCCATTGCAGAGGTATAAACTAATTTACGTATAAATTTATTACGCATTAAATAGTAGATCGTCGTACTATATTCGCCGTACCAATGTTATATAATTTTTGATTGTTAAAAAATATTGTTTAAACATCACATTATCAATATTCTTGTGCTCAACTTATTTGTAATACATACATCATTCACATGTGTGAAAAATTGAAAGATTTAAAAAGCTTATAAACAAATACACTGGTGATTATTATTTTGCCGTGTACATAGGGAAGAACTTGAAGATATTTTTAAGATTACTTTAAAAACACAACACACATTTTTTCGTCTGTTCTACGCAAATGGTCCTGCAATTTAATGTAACTGTCGATTACAATACGAGTTGTATTATAATGTTAATCAAATATTATAGTAATGTAGCAGCCTTGTTTCAATTTTGCTAAGGCGGTGCTGTCCTCCGAGGCTGCAGGGTCCATGCTGTCGATTCAATCAGCGCCCCCAGAACAGAGTGAGAGGATTGAACAGAGGGAACGACCTGTCAGTCTACTCTTAGAGTTGCCGTTGACTACAGTGAGTATATACTCATAACTGCACGACGTTTTGTTATTTTTATACTAATAAGGATGGTGGGATCGTTCCCTTTTTTGAGCTGTTATTTGTTCATCTTTTCATAGTGATAATGGACACATTATGACACAGGTTTTCAAAATAACACACAGTTAACATAAAATTATGTAGACAAATCGGTAAGTCCATTCCAGGATTATACGCATTAACATCAAAACGAAAGAAACCAATTGTTTATAAAATTTAGGTTTATATTTACAGCAAGTAGGCGCCTACTTGTCAGCGATGTCGCCGACAGAGCAAGAAGAAGATTCTCTTCTTACGCTGTCCTCGGTCACAGCACGACCGCTGCTAGCTGCTTCTAGAAAACTTAGGCCGCAAAGCGATAGCACAGAGTGAGTAGAGAACACGTGATGGCCAATATTTTCCGTATTTGTTTAGCATAATATCAATTTAAAAATGTTGTTTGAAAACAATAAAAAGTCTTTAGAGCAAGTTAGAACTGTGTAAAGTACGTGGCGACGGAGAATTCTTTGAAAATATAAATACAGCAATTTTTTTTAAACATATATAATTGTCAAATAAACATTTCTGAATATGGTCGTAAAGGGTAACATAGCATACAACGTACTAGTTAGTTGAATTAGGTAGGTAAAATTAGTTTGTTTCAATAGATCTCCGCCAGATGGTGGTTACGCCTGGGTGGTGGTATTTGGTGCATTCATGGTGCAGTTTTGGGTGGCTGGATTGTTCAAGTCCTATGGAGTTCTGTATGTGGAGATTATGGAGACATTCCCAGATTCCTCCGAGAGTGTCGCTTCGTGGATCCCAGCCGCACTGTCAACTTTATGCTTGGCGTTAGGTAAGAAACAAATATGTTTTTTTGAAATTACATTAATTTCTCTAAAAAGAAATTAAGTATTATTTGTTGATAAAGAAAGTTAAACCTTAATCATGGAAATTAATAAATTCCGGATCGCAAAATAATGACATTGATACCGTGATATACATCGATATAAAATGTATAAAATAATGGCGGCTTGAGAACCGGGACCAATTTGAATCGAATTGACTAAAATACTCATTATAGTTATTCATATCATTATAGTCTTAGCAGTAAAATATTGTGACTTGACTACCTACCAACCATGATTTCACGCACTTTAGTTTGACCCGTACATTTACGATATATCAGGCTGTTATTTTGCTGTGTAATATTTCTAACTATCTAACGTACAAACGCCTCGTACTTCCTCCACAGCTCCACTATCATCAGCGCTATGTGAAAAGTACTCCTGTCGTCTGGTCGTCTTCATTGGAGGACTGTTCTGTGCAACGGGCTTAGCTCTCTCTTTCTTCAGTACTGGTCTGCTGCATCTTCTACTCAGCTTTGGCGTCATGACCGGTAATAAATCTTATCTAACCCCTATATCAACGTAATTATTTTTAGGGAATACAATGTTCCTACAAGAGTAGTTCTTATCATCAGTATATTTAAGCTGCAGATTTCTGTGGCTGTTACATTGATATATTATGAGTTATTACTCTGAATTATCAACTCGAAACGAGTTTTCATATTATATAGAAATTGCTTCAAATTAGATATGTCGTAAATGAATGATAATGCATTTGTTTTATGTGTAATTAAATTAATTTTCAATAGTTAATCATTTGGATTTTAGTTTGAAAAAGGGGGTTTTGACAAAATAATAGACACATTTAATATCACTTTTATTCCAAATATTATGTAGAACGACCATACTATCAAACATAATTTACTCTCAGGCGAAAAGAAACATATTTGGCATTGATAGGAAGTGAAGTAATATTGTCTTTTATTGACATACGTATTACTCATTTAAAGAAAAACACTTTATTAAATTTTTAGAAAAAAATAAAAGAATTAAATATATTTTATATTATTTTAAAATTTTCCGACGTTTCGCGTACTTTACAGCGTGCGTGGTCACGCATTAATGGATTAAGAAATATTTTCTAAATACCTAGATAATCCGTAAAAAAAATGTTTTTCTTAAAAAAGGGAACAGTTTCTGACACCGATGATAACTGTCTGATCAACATTATTTTCAGGTATTGGTGGTGGATTATCAACCACTCCTGGCATTGTAATAGTATCGCAATATTTCGACAAGCATAGAGCATTGGCAAACGGCATATGTGTGAGCGGGACAGCTGCTGGGAGCTTCGTATTTCCTATGTTAATTGACAAATTAGTGGATGTCTATGGTTTGCACGGAACTGTTTTATTATTAGGTAAGTAAGGCTCTATAAAAGCTTTCCTTTGGTCTCCCATCGGAGCTTTAGAAATTGTAATGTCCAAGTTTTAAATGAAATTTATTGAAGTTTTTCTTTTATCCAGGTGGTGGTATGTTACATGTGTGTGTGGCAGCTACTCTTTATCGACCACCACCCACCATAAGATCCAACACTCCAGTGACCACCACCACCACGGAGAATACTACGTTGCTTAATGATATACAAGACGGTAAGCTCCCATTATTATTAAATTATTGTATGACACACTTTAAATATATAATGTAGGAAATTTATGTAATTTGGCGTGAGCTAAAAATATCCTCAACTAGAAGTTGCTTTATTTACATAATATTTACAAAATACTAATATTACATGACTGAGTCAGTTTTAGAGCTCCATTTCAATTAGTATTTGTATTTTGGCACTACAGAAAGAAGGCACAAAAGACGCTTTGATAGTTCCTTAACTTGGTAGATCACTTTCAATTTGTTGTATTTATAATCAGATTTATGTATATCCTAAACGTTGTTGTACTAAATTTATGTAATGAATTCACAATAGGCAAAGCACTGCCATCGAAGGACAACAAATTGCAGAACCTGTTCCAACCGGAGAACGAAATGGCTATGAACCAGAAAAACGCTCTTCTCAACGACGACAAGCGAACCAATCTACTTACTGAGATTATCCACCCTAGCTTAATAGAGGTAAATTTCCCTGGACGTAAAACTTCTAGGAATTCCTATACTCCTTTATATTAGTCCAATGTTGATTTTGAAACGTGGTGTCCGCTTTTTTTCCTTGTAGAATTATTATTTAAAACTATCTAACATTTAAGTAGAAGATTATAGAAGGGTTTAAGTAAAAGATCTGAATTATATAAATTCACAATCATGACCTGCGTGAGTCAACATAGAGTGTGCATATAGAAGCTTACTTTAAGTTCTAAGGTTTTGAAATGTAATTTGAAATGAGCTTTTGCTACAATCTTTTTTAATTGTCCTCTGTGAATTGATATATTTTGACAAAACCTAATAGACCAATATGTGCACTCCACGACAAAATCCACAAACACTCGACGTACGTTTCGCCCCGACACCGGAGCATCCTCAGGAAGTTGCCTCTTCGAATATCACTCGATGAGTCTCATTAGGGTTTTGTACTATGGACCTCCGTAACGTCTGATTCCATTAATGATTGGAATCAGACGATTGAATTGAATTTCAGCGAAACAACATCAGGCAAGAGTTGATTTAAAATGTTACACTCAGACTGACTATGATACTAAATATACTTCGTACCGTTATTAAGGGTAAGAATACACATATTTTAATTTGCAGGTAGCACGACCACCTTTGCCTTGCCAGATGTCTGATTCCGAAGATTCCGAAGGAATGGATGTCTTAGGAGTTGTTGGTATGTATCCCCATGGTAACAGAATTAGTTTTTTTAATTGGTAACGTAGAAAGACCAAAATGCCAGCGATATTAGGAGTGAAGCACCAGGAATGATTTCTGATTGATGAATTAAATTAAAATGGAAATTATTTTTAAATATAAACGTGGAATTATTAGAACGAACGAATGAATGAATATGATTGATTGAGTAAATTATGTGAGCAATTTTTTCTCAGTCGTCTCTTTATGCAATTAGATTTTCTTTAAAAGTCTTTACTATAAAGACATGAGTACTTAAAACTAACTAGTTAACGTTTTTAAAAATTCGTAAGATAATTTCAGGATTTTTATTAAGTATTAACAATCCTTCCCAGGATTACCCCGTGAAGTAGCCCGGCTTCGCCTGCGACCAACTCGCTCTTCATCAATTCTGCATTCTGTAGAAGATCTATCTACGGACAGCACCTGTGTTTATAAAGCGAGCAGAAGGAAGATTAGCAGGTAAGAAAATGTACACATTTTACATTCATATTTTACGTAAAAAAAAATGATTATTAAATTACCCAGCAATTAATACGAATAATATTGTATATAGTTAGCTAATTTTCAACAACTTTCAAAGAGGAATATCTCGACTTGGAGGAGAACACTGTTTCTGTTTTTAGTGATGCAGTATCACGTCTTCGGACTGTAGAACTCTGGTATTTAGAATTTTAACGTGAAAACTCTAGCCGCAGTGATAAACCACGTGAAGGTCGCCCAAAAACCATCAAAGATTGCCATGTGACATCCGTGAAGAAGCAACCGTGGGCATTTCGGAGACAACTATCCAAAAAATCCTATTCTGTAATAAATGTTTAAAAACTGGTTCAAACAATACAAAAGAGAGCCCTCGTGTAATTACTTTTACTGAAATAAAAATATCTTTATATATATAATTCTTCTGTGAGTGTGTATGTCACTGAACTTCTCTCAAACGACTGGACCGATTTTGATGAATTTTTTTTGTGTGTGTTCAAGGGGATCTGGGAATGGTTTAGATTCACAATATTATATAAAATTCTCGTGTCACGGGGTTCGAACTTGAACTTATTAAAGGTAGTCCACCCCTAAATTTTATTTTTTAGACAAAATTTTTAGTTTCTATTTTTTTATGATACAACATACAAAAATACATACAATCCTAAATTTTCACCCTTCTACGATCAACCCTTATTTTTTATTTATTAATTGAAAATTGAAATCACATTTATGGAAAAAACAACGTTTGCCGGATCAGCTAGTAATACTGTATATATGAACCTCAAACTTCAAAGTTTTGTCGAAAGCAAATCCTATATGAATACAGGTTAATAAGGGACTGTCAAAAAATCTATAGAAAATGCGATCCATTTATTTAAGGGAAATTTAGTGAAGATATAAGTTAAAATAGTATTTACAAAAGTAACCTACCTAAACTAAGTAAAATGCAACTGAGATCCCTTGAATTTTCAGATCGCTTTACATAAAACCACCATTGCCAAGTCGGATAATCCCCAGTAAAGTTCAAGAACCGGAGATATTGAAGAAGGATGAAGAGAAGAAAGAAGAATTGGAGGAGGTCGTAGAAAAGGGATGTGTCGCTACTATATCGAGGTGATAAAAAATGTTTTGCCTGCTTTAATTTCGGGATACAAAATTTATATCAATTTTATTTCATTATAAAGATAATTACAAAATATTATAGTACTGTATATGTTGTTTTATAGGTAGTTATTTTTGGTTTGTTCATATATAAATGTAGGAATAGTGAAATATTTATTTCAAAATGGTTTTTGAGCTAGAGACTAATAAAAATGATTATTTCTTTTCAGATATTTGGACGTTTCCTTACTGAAGTCATGGCGCTTTGGTCTTCTGTGTACTTCAGTAGCACTTATGTCCTGTGGTTCCCCTTACGCTTTATACTACTTACCAGCTTATACTGTGGCCGTGGGGCATACTAAGGCTGCGGCAGGTAAAAAACCATTTTGGCTGTAGCACCGGTCTGTCTATTACGCAGAATAGACACAATTTGACAGAGACGAAGGGGAATGTTTCTTAAAGTGCAATTAAATTCTAATTACTGTGAGTTTAAAGCTTGTTACAAAATGTGTCTTATTTTATTTTACCAGTCCAGGTATTTCTTTATAGATTTGTTAATGTTTTCAAATGTCTCAGGTCGCCTCGTTGCTATCAGCGCTGTTCTAGACCTGTGTGGCAGATTGGGGCTCGGCTGGCTCTGTGACTTGCATCTATTCTGCAGACGAAAAGCGTACATATTAAGGTAAATAACAATTTAAATGTTTTCATTAATGAGACATGTTTAAATTAAGATTATTAGGGGCCAAATAGATGGATCTAAGCCTTACTCCGGCTTGTACCGGACCACTACTGTAGGTCGTGAGGGCATCCTATATTGAAATGGAATTCGCGAACGGTGCTTCGCCAGAAATTAGCGATACCGCGAATGGTGTCGCTAGTTACTACATTTATTAAATCTGCACCAGAGCAGGATATATTTGTGACAGGCTTGTTGAGAATGAGTGAAGCCTGCGAGGAGTTTTTGTTTGTAAGTTTAGGTGAAGGTCGTTTTAAAGTATGTTTTGGCTTTATGCTGTTATTTAATAAAATAAATACACAAATTTTATTGATATTTCACATCAAAGTTCCCGTTTTGCATTAATGTTTAACCGTAACACAAGATATAAATAGCTTGGGGCTAACTGCCTGCGTGTGTAACATGTCATGACATTATTATAATTGTAACTTAAAACCTGGTGCTCAAGTAGAACAAAATATGAACGCTAAATGTATATTGTCTACAGTATAATCGTTGCCGGTGTCGCTGTATTGACCCTCCCCAGCTTGACTTCCTGGTGGGCGTTAGCGATTGCTGCTGGTAAGTCTGGAATTAGGCATCAGAGTATTAGCAGCCACTTTAATCTTCAAAATCTTCTTTAAAAACTTGTTTTTCTTGTAGCGTAATTGCTGTAAATAAATAAATTATAAGGTTTTAAGAGAAGGGTCTCTCAAAATGTCTGTTTTAAGTCAGTTTTCTGTATTGAGAACTATAATGAATACAAATTGTAGCTCTTATGAAGCCAATATAAATTTACCTAATGATAACATAATATACATTTATACAGTTTGTTGTGAAATATTTTATAATATAATAAAGTTTTCTTTGATGTTATAAGTGAATACAATTCTTGAAGTAAGTTGGTAATTGTATAATTTTGACCGTTTTCCGATTGTTCATCGTTGTCTTTCAAGACTAATATCTCAACAATAAACCTTGTATTAGTAAACTATATTTTTGACATTGTGATATTGAATCCCGCATATATGTTGTACAAGGAATGAGTATTTTGTGGGCTGAATCAATAAAAAAATAGTAACAAGACAGAGCATCTTGAAGCGCATAAATAAATAAATGACACAAAATACAACTTTAATTGCACATTGACACCAAATACAGATTGACACCAATTTGCTCGTTGCAAAGTAATAGGCGTTTTAAATTATTAACAATATATTAGAAAGTTCTTTGATAAAATATGACCGTGACCGTTCATAACTATTCTGGTAGTGTCAAATATGTCAAAGCGAGAAATTGTTCAAGGTGCTTATGGTCTTTGTTTGGGCTGCTGGTTCCTCCTTGTACCGGTTCTGCTGGCTGATGCTTTCGGAACAGCGCGTATCGCCTCATCATACGGTCTAGTCAGGATGTTCCAAAGTTTAGCAGCTGTTTCCGTACCACCAACTGCAGGTAATATCCTCATGAAAATATTTAATATAACTAACATATTTAAGATACAAAACATAATATAACGAGCTGGCACGATACTTCTTGCATGTAACTGTAAGTAATTATTAATGGAAAATAGAAAATCTAATTGGTGCCAAAACATCTTAACACAAATTACATGTCTTTTAGCATGTTTTATGTGGGATATCAATTTTTAGTATGTTTAAAAAAGAATCTAATGTTGTCTTTACTATAAGAATATTTGATTTCCAGGTTTAGTTCGCGATATCACTGGTGGTTACTCGTGCTGTTTCTATGGGATGGGATCTTGCATGGTCCTAGGTTCCATTCCTGTCATAGCCTTTCACATCGCAACGAAAAATAAAGAGAAAGAGTGATCGTCTGTATACAACTTTGGTGTTATGCCATTGGTAATTTACATATAATATGAGAAATATTATAAAATATTCACGCAAAGGTATATACAACTCAATGACGTGTTAAAATACAATGGGTAATACGTTGGGGTCGTTAACCGAAAGGGCGTGAACCTATCATTCACTAGCGAACCAATTTACTTTATGTACGCGTTAAGGAATTCTATCCGTACTATGTCTAACGTTTGTCTCAAATCTACCCCTATCAAATACCTATTTCGAACACAACGTATATTAATTTTAAGATTTCGTGGTGATACCTGTATTGGTTTACGAATCTTACTCATAAAAATTTATAGAATTGTTCTATATATCAACCTCTAGTTTTTTATTAACTTGCTTCTATTTTACATAATTTTGAATCTGTACATCCTTGTATTGGTGTTATATATAGGTACTAAATGTAGATTCTACTATATAGTTACGATCAAAGCGACCCGATTTTTCTGTTATTTTACTTAACCCTAGAACACATTACTCGCCTTCAAAGCAGTATACATTTATCAGACATACAATAATTATACCTGCCTATTAACTATAGGTGACTGACTGTTTTGAAGATTTTTCTACACTCTTCTCTGTCTATGTAAAATGAACGGGCCTTGAGCACTGAATTTATACAAAATATTTGTTTCTGTTTTGTTACTAAAATTGACACAATCTGTTATAGCTTCTATTCAATGCTCAAGACCCGAACTATATTGAATGTAAACCGAAACTGATTTTAGAGTGTGATCAATCATTAATGTATGTTAGTTTAGTAGATATTTAATGTAGATATAATGCTTATATGTGTCTGAATTGGATTTTTGTAAGACGCCGGCACTTTAGTTATTTCATAGATTAAAACAATCGGAACGTTTTTGTAAAAATGAAATTTTCAAATTTCACGCCAGAAAATAGTTATAAATTAATAGATGTTTTTTTATTGTAAAGCTATATGTAACAGGCGTAAAATTATTAAACCTAGTTATATAATCTATAGAACACGTCTAGTCATTGGGAGTTGATCTCAAGTATGTCTTTTATTTAACATCTAAATACTGTACGAAATTATACAAACGCGATTATACATAATTCTTTTAATATTACGTATTTCGTTTGCTGAAAAGCATTATACATATTATTTTTAAATCTGAAAAGTTATATTTGTTTTTCTATTGAAATTGAGATCTTTCCAAAAAATTACTAATATTTAAGCTGAAATAATACGATATTATTCAGTTTAAGCGAAGCAAAAATTCAGGTGATGTTTATTGTCAATAAGTATTTAGTATACTCGTGACTTATTGCAAATATATTTCATTATAGCTTCACATATATGCTATAGTACAACCGAAATATGGCATTGTTATTATTATATATAAAGAAAGCATCGACTCGCTAAAACTAAATAAAATTTAGTGGAATTCTGAGTGTGAAGCTGCTGAAGAGATTCAAATTACCATTTTACCCAAGACAAATATTTATTATTTATTTATTCCGATTTGAAGATCTCGTACAGCTAAATCTAGCATCTCATGTACAGCAACTATAATGTCCAGGCGAGTCGTTAAACTTTTGAAATCAACGCTTTAAAAATGTATTTGTCCGAGACGTCGTCTTGTTTGCATTAGCAACTATTTTTATAAATGTATGAATTCCGATTGCGATACATGTTAATCTTAGGTTTTTTTTAAATGTTATTTTGATTAAATCAAATGCTATTGTCTACATGTTACCTAATAGTGATCCTCGACTGTAATAATAAAGGAAGAAAATGTGTCTAAACCCGATGTATGACTCCTATTAATTTGCGTGAGACCACAGGCACTTTAGGATTCGTTCAAAGTTCAAACATTGATAGATAGATAAATAGATGGATTTGCATAGCTTACGTATGTCATACACGGTGAATTATAATTGAATGTCGTTGTAATGTCATTTATAAGCTTTCACTTGCTATCATAACGTTAGGTTTTGTCTTGAAATCCATAGAGTCTGGGCTCTCCAACAGCTGAAATCGACGAGGTACAATGTAAATTTCTATCCATATCACCTGGACGCCTGGAGTTCCACAATTTTTAGACACAAAATTCCAGACAGTTGGATCATCTTGAGCAAATCAAATAACATTTTATACAATCTGTTTTACTATTGATAAACGTTTAACGCTACCGTGGAATGATTTAAAACTATTTTACAAAGGAGGCCAGTGAAACACAGAGCTTGTATATGATTTGAATGTCTTTAAATGTATTTCTGAGTATTAGATTATCTTAGTATGGGTTATTATGTACCGTTATATCCGACGTCGTACGGTATTGGAATTACGTTACGATTTAGGTGTACATATATAGTTAAATGTTACTAGGTATATCATCAATATTGTCTAACCAGATACAGTCAATAATTAAACTGTATTATAGGATACCGTATAAGTACCTACATATTTTCTCCAGATAATGCCTGGACTAAATATAGTGATGTGTTCATCTATTTTTCTCATATGGCTATTAGTTATATAATATAGGTACTAAACTCTGGTATTAAATTATCGACTTCACAATAAGAGTTTAAAAGTAATATCACAATATTTCGCTTCGTCTTTCGGAAGTAATGGCAAATGTCCAACTAAAGTATAGAGCATTATTAACAAACTAAGTCGATATAATCAGTTCAATATTGGTGGCGGTTCTGATGTACACCTCTAAAACTAAAAATCTCTAAATTTAGGCTTAGACCTGTCAAACGTGAGTTACCTATTCTATATATGATATTGACATCTAACTTCTTACTATCAATCTAGAGATTACAGATAGTCACGCTCTATAAAAGTGTGCAGGTTCGTAAACTAAATTTTGAGGTTTTACATCAGAATCGTGAACCAATAACTGTGCGGCACTAATGTCTTCTTGAATGTTATCGCTCTCTCTGTTTTTTTTTTTTTTTTTTTTTTTTTAACAAAAAATTTGGGAAATAAACAAAAAGGTTTTATTGGGGGGGGTTTTTAAAATTCTTCCTTCTAAATTTTTTTTTTTTTTTTTTTTCCCCCCCCCCCCCCCCCCCCCCCCCCCGGGGGGGGGGCCGGGGGGGGGGGGGGGGGGGGGCCCCCCCCTTTTTTTTTTTTTTTTTTTTTTTTTTTTTTTTTTTTTTTTTTTTTTTTTTTTTTTTTTTTTTTTTTTTTTTTTTTGGGGGTTTTTTTTTTTATTCGGGAAAATGGGGGTTTTTTTTTTTTCTTATTTTAAAGCATATTAATCGTGTTACATTTATTTTACATTTATTCCTTAAATACATTTTGAGTTCGTTTTCATTCTTTTCTATAAGCTTCAAATTATATTGCGACTTGAAAAGTCAAACGACGAACTGTTTATATGTGTGTATCTGAAGGACCAGCGTTACTTTTAAGAGATAGAAAAAGAGCAGATAGGTTAAAATCTAGTCAAATGTGAGTTTGTGGCAGTCTTTTTCGGGACGTAGTTACTACCAGCGTTACTTTTAAGAGATAGAAAAAGAGCAGATAGGTTCAAATCTAGTCAAATGCGAGTTTGTGGCAGTCTTTTTCATGACATAGTTATTTTTAAGTTTTTAAGAACTAAAATTGAAAAATGAATTCTTTAACTTGGTATATAACAAGTTGCATGGATTTATAAAATATTAGCCGTGCCCGTTAGGAACATAGTGTAACGTATAATTAATATATAGTTTAATAATTAGACTCTATTATTCAAATACAATTCACCGTGTGTGACATAAAATTACATTTTGTTTTTTATCTATATATGTAAGAACACAATTCATTTGGTAATTTTGCGTTGATTCCATAGACAATAATTTCACAGAGAAATGTAAGCCTACAATTAGTAAACAGTAATGCTGGCAGAGAAGTCATTAGTTATAGAAATAACTAAAAGACCAGTGCTTCGAACCACGAATACGTAGTCCTGTTTCTGTCTGTCGAATATCTGACAGAGTTCTGAAGCTGCGTAATTGGATAGCTCTACTTTTTTGTAAATAAACATATTTAAAAAGAAATTACGGCGAATTCATGATTTTTTTAAAAAGTACTATATTTTATCGGCACGTCAATAGCGGTGGTCATATATAATTAGATTTATAACTATGGACGTGATAAAAACAAATGATTGAATTCCGTTTGATACGATTTAATTGTGTGGTCAAGTTTCTAGAAGCACTGTTAGCAAGCACTCTGTAATATGATGTGAGTGTCGTACATTGTCTCGCCAAGTCATTAATATTAAAACAACAGGAAGACTAACAATATATCAATAAGATTAAATAAGTTTTAATTTACAAATGAAATGAAATATATGCATACACTAACATGGCTTTTTATTTGCTTAAGACTTATATATTTTTTATTTAATATAGACCAATAAACACAGTAATCCTGTCATAAACGTTAACAATATGTGTAGGTTACTTTGCGGAAGTCCATAGTACAAAACCCTAATAGATCTTCTATCCCAATAATACCCTAATAGAATCTACAAGCAATATTAAGAATAAAAGAATTCGTAGAGGCAACCTTTGAGGATACTCCGGTGTTGCAAGAACTTTAGTAATGTAGATTTGGTCTGTTAGAGTTTTGTAAAATCAAAATATACAAACGTTCAACACAAATCTCGACATAAAGATAATGTTACCTCTATGATTTCTTTTTACTATAGAAATCCATATTATATTAAATAATGGAACACAGAACTTTGTACGATCCTACTAATATTATAAACGCTACCTTTTGTATGATTGACTGGATGTTTGTTTCTCTTTCACTTAAAAGTGGCCGAATGAATTTTTATGAATTTATATAGATTTATAAAGAAAATAGAAAAAGACCAAATCTGCGAACTACTCTGGCGTGCGCTGCCAAAGCCGCAACAGTAATGCAAATATTTATCTTAAGGATTCCTACAATAATTGCGTCACAGTATAAATCTATATTTTATGTGTATGTCATTATAGCTACAAAATAGTAACTCATACGTACAATATAATTGATAATTTATTTTATATACACATTTAGTTGTTATTAAATGATTTCTAAATAGAATAGATACTTTTACCTATCTAAATTGGATATACGTTTAAAATTCGTAGTTATATGTAAAGGCGTGGAATTAAAGGATGAAACTACAGGGATTTTTTAGCTTAACAAAAAATATTTCACAGCGCCATCCATGTGGAGATAGTTTTGTTTATGTAAAGTATTTGTTTTCCCTTGAATAATCAGTGCAAAATAACATTTCGAAGGTTATAATGACTTGTATTTTAGTCACGTATCAGTGACGTCAGAATCGAGCCCCCAACTTTACCCATTCAGCGAGACAGCGCTGTACGGTTTATATCGAACAGAATCGTATAATGTAAAGCGTTACAACTTATTTTAAATTTTTAATAAAATAAAACGAAAGGCATAGAGTATGATTTCAATATTATTTGCCAAACAATTTCAACAGTCAGATTTTTTAACTATGCATGTATTACGAGTAAGTTCACCTTTTCAAATAAATAAATATAATCCATTATTTAAAAGAAATAATTTACCATGTTGGCAGTTTAGTACTTATTTCTAAATGAATAATGATTTATGGTTCTCTTTTTATTATGAACGAAATTACAACTTGTTTTAATTAGTGTTTTGCTATTCGTCTAGGGAGGCGACAACAGAAACACAGTGAAATTGAACCTCCAACTTAACTTAAAACATCAAAAATACTTTTTTATATGTGGAAACAAACTTGCTTTAATTTGTGTTTTGTATTCGTTAGGGAAGTATGTATAAAATTGTCGTGCGTGAAAGAACACAATTGAAGCAGCGTTTCCTGTGCCATTACGTTGTGGGCGATACACCTCAACGACGAAGGCCAGAGTCGCTGCTGCCCTTGGCATTGGCATCTGATAGATAATTCGCCTTAATAGGCAAGCATTCGATCTGTGACACATCGTCGATTATCTGTGGTGCTGATCTTGATCATCATCAGCTAATATGGAATATGCGCGATTTCATAGTTTTGAAAATTAAAATAGACCTAGCGCCATATTGTATGACGAATGTAAATAGATAATGGGTTTTTAATTGCCAATATGCATTATTGTGCCACTCGTGATTGAACTGAAAGGAACTCTAGCCCCTATTAGTCAAGAAAGTGTCTACTGGTAATGTTTTTTATTCAAGATTGAGAATAGTTGAAGCCATCAAGCGATGTGTGGAACTGCGACCAGTCAGGTAATATGTACAAAAATATATATGCGTATATACATTTACTTTTATTAGAAAAATTGCTTTATAATTACTTATATTTATATTTTACTTGCAGTTTAAATTATTACATTCGTGTATATTTGTTAATGTCTATCACATTATGAATATATCTGAATTGTTATGGAAGTGGCAATATTTTTTTATCGTCATAAAATATGTGAAGTATTATCCTCCATCACATTTCAAGGTCAAGGTCTTCGTAAAAGCGGCCCATAAAAGCGCTGTAAAGTTACATTTTTTTCATACTACATTCATAGCGAGCGTTCAGTTTCATAAGAAAACATTTATATGTACACGCTAATTTAAGTTTTAATCCATTTTAATAAGGCACAAAATTCGTAAGAAGTTCTTACGGAGAAAATAATATTAATGACCATGTAATTTTGAACTTAATTAGAAACGTGTAAGATACAAAATGAATCACCTTAACTAAGGTATGCGTAGGATAACCGGTTCATATGACGTCATTGACCACACAGACCGCGTCCGCGTCATTTGAAATTCGAATTTCGGCGACCCCGTACATTACGGCGCGAATAAGTTTATGTCACCGTGACAGTTGTTTTTTAATAGTGTGAAAGGTGATTTTGTATTCGAAGGAGGTTTTATTTTTCATTCACAATGGCGGTAAGTTTTATATTTACGCATGCGCGATATGTATAATTTCCTTCGGCGTCCTAATTTTGAAACCATGTTTGCCTCGGTCCTGGCGGGTTTTAGAATTAAATTTACTTAGTGAACATTTTCCTATAGGTATCTACGAATAAATTCACAATATAAAATTAACGGTCCAAGCACGTATTTTTTGCACGCTTTTATCGTTTAATATTAATAAGTGTAAAAAATTGTTTATTCAGTCATATTAGCGGGTTGAAACGGTGTATTAATTTATTATATTTTTCTCATATTGACGACCGGTGGGTGTGTCTCTTACGTTTTTTTATTTGGTGGATTGAGTAGATAGTAGATATATATTGTAAAATACGCTAAGGTCATTTTATAGTTTAATATTAAAAATTATTTCATCACACTCATATAGCAATTCCAGTTACGATTTAGCAATGAAACTGTCAACAAAAATGACACTTGTATTTGTATGCCTCACACGCGATGTTCCTTTGAAAAATAAATGCTTTGTTGTAAGAATGATCAATAATATAATCTTTGTAATCGGGATCATACGAGCCCAACCGCTAATCTACCTTTAAGTTGTTCTTGAACACATGATTGCTAATTGATTTCTTTTGAAGTCAAAATAATAACTGCATATAGTAAAAAATGCTTAAAAAAAAAGAGTGAAATAATCAAAAAATGAGAAAAAACATTAGTACTTTCATGTCCCTAAATTTAAAGTACAGATACATACATTTGATATAGGCCTACAATGAGGCCATAAGGAAATTATAACACATGAGTATTATATTCTCATAGGGAAATTCAAACGGTGATAAAACGTATTTATAATATATGACGCTTGACCCCTGCCCCAACGGGATTATGGCATTTCAAATTAATCCTGGCGACTAATCATGAAAATAAAAACTTATTCTATAATAATAAAAATAAGGTCTAAAATCATTACACTAAATATTATACCATAGCATATTTGTAGAAAACGTTGTATATTTAATATTTATAGATTATTTAAAATGTAATTTCATTAAAACGAACCATAGAGTGCTATCTCCTTTACCGCCATGAATTTATTCATCTCTTTGTCATTCTCTTTTAAAGAATGATGTTATAAGTTACTAATATCTTCTTACGAGGAGACTAAATCAAATCCACGCTCTAATTTATGAAATAAAATCACTTTTACATAATATCGTTAAAACCAGTTAACAATACACGACTTGCTAACCTTGTCCGCTAGCAAATTTGACATTTAAAATGACAGTTCTTTTTTGACTCAAGATCGTCAAAATAAAAGTTTTCCCATTACATTAACAAAATCCAACGATTTTTTGTACCAAAACATTGAATCAATTCTATGTGAGCGTCTTTGTGAATGTTATAGATATGCAGGTTTTGACCCATTCTGTAATTACTTTATCACATAACAGAGCCTACCGAACTAAATTAAAATGTATTATTGGGTACCAAGCGAATTGTGCATATGAGAAGACACCTTATTTTATAAATGGTATTTTTATATCTTTATTTTAACGATAAATAATGACTGTTAAACTGACTATCAGACGTTTTTATGTAGACATCTACGGTAAGCTTATAATGACATATAAGTTTCTGTGTAATGTTTCTTTTATATAATATAGTTATTCTTCTAAATTTCTCTTAAATAAAAGATATAATCTTTATAATTATGAGAAGGCGTAGATAACAGATTAACTTCCAATAGTTTAAACACAATCCGATAGATTGATAATAAAACTTCGTTATTGTCAAGCTTCCCGGATGCGTGATAGCAGCGACCGTTATGTCACTCGCTCGAAAAATACAATTGATTTGATACAAAGATTTGTTAATTATACATTTTATTTTACATATTATAGCAAAGATATTTTGGACACAAGATCTTTACTTGTACATTTATTTGGTTTTATAATTTAGCCGATGTAAGTACTATGTTTTAAATATGGGCCAATACGTAAGCCCAATCTGAAATCTCGCTGTGCCTTTGTTAATGTTGTATAAAAATATGTACAAATTAATTAATTATTTTGTTATATGTTTGTCCTAAATACGTAGGACAATTGTTTTTATTGATATTAAGACCGCTTTGATATTATAAAACAACAAAAAAAATACACATACATACATACTCAATAGATTGGAAAAAATATAGAAAGCGGCCGTTAGCCGCAGTGCGTCTCACGTTCAATTATTATCTTATGCGTGTAAAACAATCATAAATAATCGTGTTATCTATTAATTAACAAACATTCCGACGGACAGATTTTTATCAAAGAACTAATATTTTCGTAATTCGTCGTATGGTTGAATAGGAAGTCCTACGAAAACCGTCACTGAACCAGTTTCAAAAAACGCTTGATAAAAACGCGTTTTTTACATACATCGTGTTGATTTCTCTCAAACTCAACGAAGTAGTGGTCACCCAAAGGGTTTCTATCCGATTATTATTCAGTCAGTCTAACAAGGAGGCGTCTTTAAAGTAAAATGTGTCTCTTTCAATCATAGTATAAACCCAATTTGACTGAAAGAGACGAATATTAACTATTATAAATCTATATTTTTTAATAACCCAAATTGTTTTATTTTACAATATCTTTTCCTCAAAGTGCTATTTTCTTGTCAGAGTATGAATGCGAGGCTCGCCTTCGCCATTATATCGGCATCACTGTCCGCATTTCAACATGGCTACAACACGGGAGTTATGAACGCGCCAGAATTTGTAAGTTATTTAATTAGTAGTCATAATAAGAGTTGTAACGCATATTGTGATTAACGTCTGTGCTCAATTTCCAATTACACTGGTGGCGATTCTGATGTACACACTCTAAACTTAACTAAACTAGGCATCCAACTGGGTTGGGCTCCATTCGGGAAACTTCGTCGCATATTCTCCTCGGCTATTCCTCAGAGCCTGAAGATAAAGGTCTTCAACCAGTGCGTCTTGCCAGTGATGACGTATGGTGCAGAGACGTGGACACTGACGGTGGGACTGGTCCACCGATTTAAAGTCGCTCAGCGTGCTATGGAGAGAGCTATGCTTGGGGTTTCTCTGATGGATCGTATCAGAAATGAGGTTATCCGTCAGAGGACTAAGGTTACCGATATAGCTGTCAAAATATGCAAGCTGAAGTGGCAGTGGGCTGGTCATATCTGCCGAAGAACCGATAACCGTTGGGGTAGACGAGTTCTCGAGTGGAGACCACGAACAGGCAGGCGCAGCGTGGGACGCCCTCCTCCCCGCTGGACCGACGACCTTAGGAAGGTAGCCGGTAGTGGCTGGATGAGGAAGGCCGAGGACCGAGTGTTGTGGCGCTCCTTGGGAGAGGCCTATGTCCAGCAGTGGATGACTATAGGCTGATGATGATGATGATGACTCTAAACTTAAAATCTCTAAATTTAGCTTTAGACCTGTCAAACAGTTTTAGAGAGCGTAACCTATTCAGTATATCTCTAAATTGATAGCAGTAAGGTTTAAATTGTCAATATAGAAATATATAGAATAGGTTACACACGTTCGACAGGTCTAAACCAAAATTTAGATATTTTTAGTTTTACAGTGTGTACATGTGTGTCGCCACCACTATATTTTTGTACTCGATCATGTGAACCACTGAATGGTCAGAAAGGGGAGGAGACAACTTTGATTTCATTTTATGTTATTATTATGTTCACAAACATTACATATACTTAATCAACTTATTAATAAAGTTAAGTAAAGATTCTAAAGTACATACATATGTAACAATTACATGACAACTTATTAAAGCTGTTGGGCCAATAGACTCGCCCAACCTACGAGACAGAGGTCCAAACCCAGAATGATAACAGCATTCATATCATCCTATTGATTGTATGTAGCTGCCATTAATTCAGTCACAGTGTCCCGGGTTCGATCCCTGTCACGGTCATTTGAGTGATGTGCATATTTTGGATGTGGTTGTTAAATATAATTATCAGTGTTAGCATCGATAGCACAAGTTATAAATAAGCTTACCTTGAAGCTAACCGATTGTAAGTAAAAATGTGTCCAAATATTAAGATGACAGAACGACTCAGTCTGCATCCAATACCATATCATAAAACTGAATTCTTTCTTTCATTGAACGCGCTAATATCAAGAACGACTGGTGTGAATTAAATCATTTTGTATAATAACTAGCTGATCCGGCAAACGTTGTTTTTCCATACACGTCATTTCAATTTTCAATTAATAAATAAAAAATAAGGGTTGATCGTAGAAGGGTGAAAATTTAGGATTGTATGTATTTTTGTTTTTTGGGCTGGACTACCCTTAACATTTAGGTGGATGAAAAATAGATGTTGGCTGATTCTCAGACCTACTCAATACGCCCACAAAGTTTCATGAGAATCGGTGAAGCCGTTTCGGAGGAATTCAAGTTCGAACCCCGTGACACGAGAATTTTATATATTAGATTATTAAGAATATATTACATCTCCTTTTAATAAGTGCATTAATGGAAAATGCTGTATTATTTATATTATTATCAGCAAAGCCACCCATTTTTTCAGGTGATGTCGCAATGGCTCCAAAAAGAGGCGTTAACTGGGACCAATTTATCATTAGCCGCGAAAGATGACCCAATTGTGACCAACATCTGGTCCCTAACCGTGTCCATTTATTGCGTTGGGGGGATGATTGGGGGGGTCATAACTGGATTAGTTGCAGACAGGTAAAATATGTATACGCTTGTTAATTATTTATTGCCTTTTGTATGAATAAAAAAATTGTATTTCATAACGTCTGTTTTGTTAAATAAAATGATACAATGATTGTCTCTGGTAAATTAGAAACAAAGAATCTATACAAGTTTGACATTTCATCAAGTGTGATCATCTATATTAAAAAAATAGTATTTTTAGTAAGTACATATCTATAACTCCAGATCAGCTGAACCAACTTGGTTGAATATTGTAGAGATAACCACCCATCTGACTATAAAAGGACCATTTTGTCTATTATAGAAAGTGCATACTAGTTCTTTGCCTTTGTTTTTATTTTATATCGGCATTTTTTATTTTTTTAATAATTAATTTTAAGTTTTCTCTATTATTTAATGCATGCCGTCCGCGCCTTTTATAAACGCCGCACTTTGTTAGAATGTGATTTGTGTCTTTTGCGCTTTTCTTATGTGTGTCCTTGTTGGCGTGGCTTTAGAAATAAATAAATAAATAACAGACAGGTGATTTTCCCGTTGCCTTGGGATCTGGCGTGTATGAATGGTGGCATACGTCTGGTAGCTATTTTACGTATAGGTGTTTCCAGGTTGGGAAGAAAAGGTGGACTTTTGTGGAACAACCTTCTGGTCTTCATAGCAGCGATGCTGGAGGGTCTTTCGAAAACGGCACAGTCCTCAGAAATGCTTATAGTTGGCAGGTATAAGTCTTCTATCTACGTTCTCTGAAAAGCTCATCTGTTTGTCTGTTTTCCAAACCGGTGGTAGTCAGGCAGATAAACGCTTTGGTTTCTAATGAAATTCGCGTATGTCCGTTTTAGTTTTATTTAAATGAATGAATATGTATTTCAGATTAATAATCGGTATTAACAATGGGTTGAACGCAGGCCTCACACCGATGTACTTGGCTGAAATATCACCTGTGGGCTTGCGAGGATCGGTAAGGACTATTTTGACATATCATTCCCCGATATTTTGGTTATACAACACAAAAAAAAATTGTAATTAAATAAATAAATAAAAAATATCAATTCGATACAGCCTCCTGAAATTAGCGCGTTCCATCAATCTTTTGGTTTATAATATTCGTATATTTATTAATATATATATGTGTTCTGTATCCAGGATTTTAATGACTCAAGATTTTAATGATGCTTAGAACATCGCGTTGTTATGATTTTGCATAGGCGACGTCGGCGAATAAATACATTTTAATTATCATTTGGATTTTCTTGGAGGTTTACAGGCTGTAGCTACGTTAGTATATATTAATACTGATTTCAGATCGGCACTGTGTATCAGCTGGTGATAACGATAACAATTCTTCTCTCACAAATTCTTGGACTGGAGTTAGTGTTAGGTACCGCTAACGGCTGGCCGTGGCTGCTGGCTGTAACGGCGTTGCCAGCTATAGTACAGTGTTTCACCTTGCCACTATGTCCCGAATCGCCCAAGTTCCTACTATTAAACAAGGGAGCGGAGTTAAAAGCACAGAGAGGTAAATTGTAACATATTTTTAAATATTTATTTATGTATTTATTTGTATGACATTACAAGGACTGCGACTATATTTAACTTAATTGTACTTGATCTAAATTAATTTAATCAAATGTGATAATTTAAGCAGTATTTTATGATAAAAAATTAACAAGCGAAAGTTATATCATTGTAAAACTTTAAATATAGTTTTATAAAGCAGCGACTAATTAATGACGAAATCTTATCTAAACGCAGTTATAGCATATATATATAATAGTATGTATATAATAGTATATAATATAGTATGTTTTTGCTAATTCACCCAACGGACATGTTATCAAATTAGCTTTTTCGTGAACAAAATTGAGAGTACGAATGGTTCTCAACATACGAGATTTGGTATTGAAAGAAGTCTTTTCCAAATGGAGCCATCATATTTATAATAAATAGTAAATTTAAGTCGTAATTATTTAAATTGAGTACGTTTACGCTCTAATGGGAGGCGAGTATTCGGTTTATAAGTAAAAAGATTATAAGTAATTATACAGCTGCCATTTCAAATACATGACATAGAATATGGAACTGAATTTCTCATTTGGGATCGATCTGTTCGAAATCGTAGCTTTGCTATAGCGTCTATATAATTTCGGAATAAATTAAGTTCATTTAATCATTGTTACGATAATTTAAAAATATTATATTTAAACAGAAACACTTTATTAACGGATTTAGCTATGTATTTTTACAAAATTTACATATATTTTATATTATTTTAAATTTTCCCGACGTTTCGCGTACTTTATAGTGTCGCGTGGTCACGGTAGAGTCTAGTAGACTCCTGTTAACAAAGTGTTTTTCTTTAAATGAGTAATGAGTTATGTCAATAAAAGACAATGTTAGAAATATTATATTTCAGCTCTTAATTGGCTCCGCGGCGATGTCACTGTTCACGGAGAAATGGAAGAGATGCATCAGGTGATTAAAATCTTAAAAAATTAGTCAAATTTACCGTTAATTTATCTTTATAGAAAACTACATAGCAGATGTAGTTAAAGATCCAGTAACATAGGCACCCAATTGTACATAAATATTATGTTATTATATTACTAAAAACATAAAATTTAATACTAGTCGACCCGGCAGACGTTGATTTGCCATACATGTGATTTCTAGCAATAATTTTTTTAGTTCAATAAAAAATGACCGGGGATATGTTTATAATCGAAAGCGTTTTAAACAATAAAAGTATGCTCTATTTAGGTTAATAAATTAATCTTTATATGACTTTGTCTTTAAGTCCATCCAGATTATCCTCAATCCAGTCGAAAAGTATCGACATCTGTTAGAATCTTTTGAAGACAATTGTGACTGTCAATTAATTATAGACCAATAATTTGCAATAAAATAAAATATAATTAAAAATCTAAGCTATCCTATCTCTTAAGTTGGCCCAGACTGGTCACGGTGTGCCAATTTAGTTTAAAATCGTTTAAGTAGTTTAGGAGTCCATCGCGGACAAATATCGTGACAGGAGATTTATATATATTAAGATGTTGATGGAATATATCTCGTATAGGAGGCAGAAAAAAATAAGATTAGCAAGAAAGTTACGCTTCGCGAACTCTTCGGCAACCAGCAGCTTCGACAGCCACTGTTGATCGCCATGGTGGTGATGGTTGCTCAGCAGTTCTCGGGGATAAATGCAGTTATGTTCTTCTCAACCAACATCTTCACGAACGCTGGTCTCGATGAAGGACAGAGTCAGTACGCGACATTAGGTGAGTGCCTTTAATTTAGTACCGTAATACTTAGTTAGTTTTAGTTAATCTGGCGAATAGTGGGTTCGATCCTCGGTACGGTAAACATTTGTTAGATATAAATATCGCATTATCTGCTTACATATTAAATGTGTAATAATTGTATCTTGAACTAATTTAAATTACCTCGAAAGTGAGTGGTTATCTTCCTCAAATGCCTTATTAGGCATCGATCTAGTGTTTAGTGGCGGCTACAGAAAGAGATTGGAATTCTTCTATTAAATCACAATGCTTAATTTTCCCTACAGTAGAAATGCCGACTCTCTATGTTTATTCGATAATTTATACCAGACACATTTTAGTATATTATTACTGTTAAACTTATGAGAAAGGGGGGTACTTTATATTAATTAATCTTATAACTGATTTGACGGCTAGACTTCTAGATTATTATTTTACATATGGCTCAGTTTCTCTAATTTCAGTGAATATGTTTATAAAGCCACCAATAAATTTACTCGTTTTTCTATGTTCGGGTAATGAACTCCGAACAGCTGACTCAGCGGTCCGCTGCGAATTAATATTAAGAGTTAGCTTTAAGTTTTTTTTTTCTGCAACATAATATCATAACAGTATCACGCGACGCGCAAAACAGACTCAAACATAACAGTTCCTAACGTCTAACAGTTTTAATAACCTTATAACAGTTCCAACAATATAAGCAGTCGTCTCATAGTAATCTTTCCTGTACCTACCCAACTGGTATTTTGTTGGATTAGTAAATATAGATATGATACTGGACCTGCGGGTTCCACCAAGAGAAGTTCTGAGGCGGAGTATACTTCTATTACATTCGTTATGAAAAAATATATTTAGACTTTAAGACTGATGTAAGTAACACACCAACAAGGCGACCTAAGTGATATATATTTTAAATGGGGTTTCTGTGGAGGTCCAACATATTTTATTTTATAAAGAAAAACACGGTCACGGTTGGTCTACCGCGAACACGCACGCTGTAAAGTACGCGAAACGTCGGGAAAATTTAAAATAATATACTTAAATTTTGTAAAAATAAATATCTTAATCGGTTAACAAAGTTTTTTTCTTTAAACTATTACTATAGTTATGTCAATAAAAGACAATGTTATGTTATTGTACTCTGGATGATTTTATAAGAGTTAGCTAGCTATAAAATATAGAAATGTATATTTTTATAGTGTGTATGTGTGTAGTGGTGTGTATTATTTCGTATAAGTATTAGCATTAGTTGAAATCATAGTTAATCCTTTCATATATTCCAGGTATGGGCGCAATGAACGTGGTGATGACTGTCATAAGTCTTCTCCTGGTGGAGAAGGCGGGAAGGAAGACCCTATTGCTCATTGGATTCAGCGGAATGTTGGCTTCAACGATTGCGCTATGCATTGCCATTAAATATGTAAGTATAAATATATTCATTTAAACTCAATCAAAAGATGACAGTATTATAATTGTAACCTTATTCATTCATATAAAGGTGCGCTTACACGGGCAACTAAAATTGCTCAATTCCAGTCAATACTTGTCAACTATGACGTCACGACTACATCAAGCAATTTACGGCAACGGCAACAAGCATCAATACTGCGCAATACAATATTGAGCGATATGGCGCAACTTCATCAATTATCTCTACCCGAGCTCTCGCTCTTGGAAGCAAGACGGCAAGCCGCAAAACAAACAAGTGCGAATAAGACATACAAAAATTGCTAGGAATTTCCAAGTCCATTGGATATTCGTCAATTCGTATGTGCGACATTGAGCGAAAATATGGAGCAATTAGAAGCAATATCGCCGAAATAATTGATGGAATTTTTAAATTGCTCCATTAATTGCTCCAGATCGGTCCATTCGTGTTGCCGAGCAATTATTGCCCTCGTGTAAACGCACCATAATAACCGATTTTATTACATACCTATTTCTCTTTAATAGTATTTTTATTACCTGATGTGTTAATGTACATCTTGTACATAATATTGTCTTTTATTAGCATAACTGTTACTCATTTAAAGAAAAACACTTAACGGAATTTATGTTATGTATTTTTAGCATTTAAATATAGTTTCCCAAACTACACAATGTTTGAAGGTGTGTATAATAAAAGTAAAATTGTCTGTTTGCATCACACATCACATAGTGTAATAGATGAAAAATTATAGATTTTTACATATTTTCCGTATTAAGAGCTTAGGCATAGACAATAGACAATATAGTAAAGGAGGTTGATACATCAAAGTATGTATTCTCCACATCTCTCCTTTAGCATGAGTTAGTAAATTAATTATCAAAACTGTATAGTAAAAAGGGACAAGCGCAAGTCTTGATCAGACACCGGCCATCCCTACCGTAAAATTTGCGTTTGTTGTATGCAGCCCCCATAAATATTAATTTTAGTGTTTATCAACATCACTGATAAAATGATCCATAATGATTTCTAACCGAGTTCAAAGGACAGTTAAAAATTTTCGATTTCTCTTCCAGACGACAATATCCTGGGTGCCATATCTGTGCATCGCATTGGTGATCCTCTTCGTAACCATGTTCGCTGTTGGGCCTGGCTCCATACCCTGGTTCCTTGTAACGGGTAAGAGAAAACGAGTCGAAGGCATTTGTTACATTAATTATGATTTGACATAGGTCTTATCCTCCTTAATGTTATAAAAGCGAAAGTGTGTAAATTCATCTGTCTGTGTGTTCTTCACGCGTAAACGGCTGAAGCAATTATGATATGTTATGCAGAAACTCACACCCTTTTACACCGTTGAACCCGCGTGGATCGTCTAGTTAATTAAGATAATTAACCAACATTAATTGATTTCAGAACTCTTTAATCAAGGCGCTCGACCGGCAGCTTCCTCAGTCGCTGTCACAGTTAATTGGACTGCTAACTTCATAGTAGCACAAAGTTTTCTGCCTCTTAAGGTAAGTTATATTTAATGATTTGGCAACGTAAAACGTTGTAATAAATACATCGTTAATGCTAAGAAAAATTTTAAAAAATCTTGTGGTACTTTGGTTTCAGATTTACCTTCCAAATTGAGATGAATAGAATAAAAATTTATTTATGCAAGATCGATAAAACTTTATCAATACTAAAAATATTAAACATAATATCTAATTATTAACCTATTCTATTTCTTTTCAGTCGTTAATAGACACGAACGTCTTCCTCATATTCGCTGCGCTTCAGTTCATATTTATATTATTTATCACCTTCAAAGTGCCGGAAACTAAAAATAAAACTATCGAAGAGATCACAGCTATGTTTAGACAACAGTTATAATTTTATGAAAGGCTGCAGCATAGCTACTTATTACAGGAACAAACGCAATGAATAAGCATCACAGTTCCCAGTTGCCAATCTATGTTCTAATATGTTCTGTGGAGTAGAATTATTTTTTATCTGTGTCTTTTTTGTAAATGCTGTGAATGTTTTTTGGCGCGAAATCATTTTTTCACTATTCAATAGCGAACCTATGTTCTAATATGTTCTGTGGAGTAGAATTATTTTTTATCTGTATTTTTTGTAAATGCTGTGAATGTTTTTTTTGGCGCGAAATCATTTTTTTCACTATTCATAAGCGAACCGGTGCTGCTTTATCTATTTATATTTCACAGGGTGAGACTATTACACTGTGTATATCTGACATTTTATTTGTATCAGTGTTTAGATCTGATTTATTTATTGATATCTTTCATAAGTAGAATCGAATAGATTAGCTTATAAGGTACTCGAACAACCTAAACAAATTAAGGATAAGTTATGCAAGTGATTTTATGGAGAGTAAATTAAAATATCGTGTGTCAAATTATATTGGGAACAAAGGCCTTTATTGATAAGGCACTTTAAATAACTCTTAATTGAGATTAAATGTAAGGTTGTTATAATTTATTTTTACATTAAATATATGTAAGTACTGCTTAAACTCATTTAATGTACATATACTTGAAGATTTGTTGTTGAATGAATTTCCGAATTTGACAATGTACCTACTTAAGATGCGTGAAAAAAACTATATTAAGCCGACGCACGTCTCGCGTGAAGAAATAAGAATTATTCAAAATACATTATGTATTGTAATTATGTCGATGTAACTATTTTTTTTGAAATATACTGATTATCGTGTACATTTTATATTAATTTGATTCTTGTGATCAATATCATATTGCAATCGATATTATCATCGGATTTGTAAAAATTGGAATTAAATAAAATACCGTTTTTCATTCGATTATCACAAAAATATACTGGTAAAGGTAAAATAGATTGTATCTTGTTGATTTATGATCTTTACTGTTTTCTAAGACAATAATCAAAGGTTGAATTATGAAGAGTATAGAAGCAGCCACGGAATGTAACTGTTAAATTATCTGTAAATATTCATTTTGTTAAGTTAAGTAATAAACGATTTTCATACGAAAATTTGTATTTGTTACATAACGAACCGGAAGGCAAATTCTACTACGAATATAGGTAAATGCGGTACGGTTTGCGGTCTACATTAAGTGCGTACGCGACGGCGGAAAAAAATTAACTGTCTTGCGCCGTTATGCCGGAACGCCACCTACCGTCTCCGGTTCGTGTGTCAAAGTCAAATCGACAACTGTCATCCTCCTTTGACTGACAGCGATTGAGCGCGAACAGAAAATTTATCTTACTTTTACACTTCTGACATACATTATCTGTTATTGCATATTGAGTGACAAGAACTCGTGCAATAGATACTGTTGTATCAATTAAATTAATCTTTGCATCATTAAAATAAAATAAAACTTCATAAACAATATAATTGTATAACATAAATTACAATTTTAAAAATTCGTTAACAGGTGCTATATATTGCTTTCTCGAAGCGGACAAATTCAATTGCTTGAAAAAGAAACAACCAGCCTTTTCCTCTGGCGAAAGTTGGAAACACGGATCTGACCATTCTCGAAGCATTTTTGAGAACTGAAAAATATTATTTTATAATAGAAGTTTTTGTAATAGTTACACACATTTATTTACAATAGTAAAATAATTATAAACAAAGTTTTTAAAATGGTATTGATGTAATACTATTCTCATGGTTGGTTCAAATGGTTTTATATATATATATATAACGAGCTGACCCGGCAAACGTTGTTTTGCCATACATGAGATTTATAGCAATTATTTTTTTAGTTCAATACTTAAATTATCAGCTTTAAGTTTTTTTTTTTTTTTTTTTTTTTTTTATTATCATATAAAAGATTTTACAAAACGCATCTATTAACTTAGCATAGCGAAACCACTAAGGTTTGAAATTATACTAAGATTTAAGTTTACGTCGCTTAGGTAAGTATCCTGTACAACGTTACTACAACAATAAACCTTCTTATTTGTACAACAACATACTCAAAATAAAAATAAAAAGAACGGGATCTGGGCAAATATAAATATACCTCGGTTCGGTTATTAAATATCGTTATAATTATACACATTTTGAAGAGAACTAAGAAAGTGGTCTTTAAGTTTATACTTTATATTATGTGATGTTAAATTGTTCCGTAATTCTATAGGTAGTTTATTAATGAGTCGAGTAACAATATAATCAGATGTTCGTCTACCATATTCATTGTTCACGCGAACTGGTTTGCTAATCAGGTGACGTCGAGCTACCGATCGGGTGTATACAGCGTGTTCCGGTTGTGGCTGATTGTTGATTACGAAAAACATTTTTTTTTAATAATATAAATTTTACCTGAGTATGTACAGGCAATACTTTACAGTGCTTAAAAAGACCCGTATGATCATCCCCATATTGATGTTTGACTTTATTTGATACTATATTTTTTAGTATTCGCAGTTGAAGATCATATATTTTATTTAAATAAGTTTTATACGTACGGCCATAACTACATAAACCATATTGAATGTAAGATTCAGCTAGCGAATTATACAACATAATCTTAACTTTAAATGGAATTTTATTTTTAAGTATGATGATATTAGCCAAAAACTGTCTTAACTTATTACACACGTATTCGATGTGGTTACTCCAATTAAATTTACTATCGATTTGTAGTCCTAAATATGTTTGGCAATCCACGACATCAACCAGATCACAGCTACACTGTGTTGAAATAGATAAATGTAGACATTTATGGTCATGAGCTTTAACCCCCTTCAAGGGAACGCTTTTCATATACGGCGATTTAATGGGCAATAGTTTGGTTTTTGCAGCATTGACCACTAATCCTACATCGTGACACCACTTTAAAAGATTATTAAAATCTGATTGTAGCTTGTCACAAGCTTTATTGGGATCTGCATCGGCAGCAACCAGACAAGTGTCATCAGCGAACTGGTAGCATGTACTATATTTGACGAACTTATTCATTGCGTTGACATACGACAAGAAGTGGAGAGGTCCTATCACCGATCCTTGTGCTGTACCTTTAGTACTGTCTTTTGCTTCACTGAGAACGCCATTTACCTTCACCTGAAACTTTCTGTTTTTAAGATAACTACTGCACCACTTGAGGAGTGGTCCACGTATACCAGAGTCATCTAGGCTAGATATCAATTGCTTATGGTCCAGGGTATCGAAAGCGCATGAGAAGTCGATAAAAAGAACACATACATAAAGCTTCCTATTTAGATGCGTGTTAACTTCATCGGTAAACTTAATTAGCAAGTCGGATGTTCCTTTCCCCCTCTGAAAACCGAATTGATTTTGATAAATAATACCATTAAGTTCGAAAAAATGTTGTAATTGTTCACTAATATATTTTTCGACAATTTTGTCTATAGACGAGAGCAGTGTGACTTGACGGTAGTTTGCATAATCGTCTCGCTTTCCTTTTTTATGTATAGGTCGAACACATCCCATTTTTAAATCGTCGGGGTATGAGCCCTCTGTTACACTACAATTAATTAGATCTGCGATAGCCCCCGATACATCACCCCCTATGCTTTTGATGTCAGATATCTTTATATTATCCGGCCCAGGTGCTTTCCGCTGATTAAGATTTTTTATTATTTTGTGTACTTGGTCTCTAGTAGCCTTTTGAAAATAAATGCTGCAATCGGCGGAACTGCAATGACTACTTGTGTCTAATAACTTTGTGCTACAATTAGGAATAATATCTGCAACTGCCATTTCAAATCTTGAAGAAAAATTGTCAACGATACATTTTGTTGTAAGGCCCTGTCCTTCAAACGCCCTTTGTACGACTTCATCAATAGATAGTGTCACTCGACCGAGTATATTATTTAAGATCTGGTACATTTTTTTTGTATTTTTAAAGTTATCTTTAATTTTTTTCATATAGTAATTGTTTCTTCTTATTTCTATAACTTTATGCAATTTATTGCGTGTTTTATTATATTCTAAACGAAGTTTAAAATCATAAGGATTTTGCCGCCATAATTTAAACAGATTATTTCTCTTCTCGGATAATCGCGTGACATTATCATTGATCCACGGGGCTCTAAAAACATGTGTCTTATTCTTAAAGTTACTTTTTTGTGTTGCCACCGTGGTTGCATTTTGAAAGGAGGATTTAATGAAGTTAAAAATATCGGTTGATGAATTCATATCGCTAGTTTGTAACCATTTTACACTTTTTAGTTCCTTATGAAGAATATTGAAGTCAACAACCTGTTTTGGAACACTCTGTACTGTGCGGTCCGTCCGGCAGGCTGCCTCGTCGACGGCCGCTAGAACGATAGCTCGATGGTCGGCTAGTATGATATCTAATACAGCCGTGCACGGACGTAATGTGGGCAAACGTGTGAAAATGTGGTCAATGCAAGATTTTGTTACTTTATTTAGTTTCTTTTCGATCCTTGTGTATTCCGATATACCACACATTAGTCCGTGCTCGCTTAGTGTTTCCAGAAATGACTGTCTATATGAATCTATGTGCTTCAGGTCGATATTTGTGTCACCAATTAACAATAGGTTTTGTTTTGAATCGTACTTCATGATATATTTGTCCAGTTCCCTTACAAACAAGCGTTTATTATAACGGGGTGGCCGATACACAGCACACAAAACTACCTCCTGGTCTGTGTTTATTTTTAATGTACCAGTAAAGTTTTCGAATGACCAGGTAAGATGTTGAATAGGAGTAAATTTAAAATGTGATCTTACATAGACAATAATGCCACCGCCCCGTTTATGAGAACGTAGTTGTGAGTACATAGTGTAACCTGACAAATTAAAAAGCTGTGCAATATTTGATGAAATACCGGCTTCTGTTAAAATTATGACATCAAGTGGTATCCTACAGTTATGAATAATCTCTTCTAATTTCGTGAAATTCTTAATCATCGATCGAATATTTATATGAATACATGAGACACTGAGATGACTGTTATTAGGTAATTTCTTGACAAAATCGTTTATTGAAGTGCAGTTATATAATTCTGTTACGCTAGTAACCATAATTTAACAAATACAAGATAATAAACAGTGGGAAATGGGATAGGCGTTTACTTATTACTGGTTTGTAAGATTGTTAGACTGCCTTTGAATACGATCGATATCTTCAATTGATCGGATATATAAAATTTTACTGTTCTCAGTTTTCCTAGCACAAACTTTCCCATCTCTGCACCATACAAATTTAAATGATTGATTCAACTGAGTTTTGGCAGTATACAATAAAGTTTTAATATGTTTGGTTAAGGCTTCCCTAATGAAAACACGGTCATCTGCTTTTTCCTGTGGAACCTGCGACATCAAAGTGCCCACGGTGAGACAGTTCTCCTTGCTGGCTGCAACCCACTGGCTCCGCGCAGCTGATGTCCTCATCTCGACAAGGATTGGTCCCGGTTTGTCTTTAGATCCAGGGAGTCGCGAAGATGACCGCACATCATTTTTATCCAGGTCCAGCTTAGAGGCTATGTTTCCTAGCAGATTCTGCACTTCTTTAGTAGAAATATTAGGCAGTGTACGAGGATATATTTATAATCGAAAGCGTTTTGAACAATAAAAGTATGCTTTATTCAGATTAATAAATTAACCTTTATATGACACGTTTGTCGGTTAACCATAGCAGTGCCATCTATTGATTACTTACTCAATCCAGTCGAAAAGTATCGACATCTGTTAGAATCTTTTGGAGTTAACAGATAATTGTGACTGTCAATTAATTATAGACAAATAATTTGCAATAAAATAAAATTGCGACTATAATTAAAGATCTAAGCTATCCTATCTCTTAAGTAGGACCAGACTGCTCACGGTGTGCCAATTTAATTTAAAATCGGATAAGTAGTTTAGGAGTCCATCGCGGACAAACATCGTGACAGGAGATTTATATATATTAAGATATTTATAAAAAAATTGTTTTGACATTCATAGACTATTCATAAAAATATAGTTATAACGCGACGGCAACTCAATATAAAGCAGTTTCAAAGAATTGCTAATTCACCATCTTTATAAAATAAAATTAAATAATTACTTACAATTTCGACTTTTTGCACATCATCACTTATTATAGCGCCATCTCTACGCAGAGCTCCGGTAAGGTCCATGCCAAGAAGCAGAGCTACGGAGCACTGCCTCTGCGATAGGGCTTCACCGACGGCCTTTAGGGCTTCCGCTTTACTTAAATATTCCTGAAAAATTTATTTTTCAAATAAGATAATGTTTGTAATAACGTGCTTGTTTAAAAATATTTGTACATATATAAAAGCTTCACAATTACTAATAAAAAAATATCTTACACAGCCTGTATAAAAAATTAATAAAATATAAATAATTTCCATACAAATAATACAAACCTCAACTAATATAGGAAAGGTGGGTATGAAAACATCGCCAACAATTTTAAAATCTTTCCTCAATAATTGAGCGGCGTTGAGTGACCCCACGGCAGACCTCGCTTCAACAAGCCGATTGAGTTTCGATTTTCTAAAAATTTAAATTTTAGGCTTAACCTTCCATTCCCATATTCGTTTTGTACTAAGATTTTCAAGATTAAAAAACTATACAATTAAGTTATCGCGACCCCCCCACACCGCACTTACTTCAAAAAATTTTCTTTTTTTAAAAAAACCCTAAAACCTTTTTTCCTGGCCCCGGCCCCGGGGGGGGGGGGGGGGGGGGGAGGCCAACAAAAAAAAAAAACAACTACATTATTGGAAGTCGATGTAACATTTATACATGAAATTTATCCAAACATAACATTTGATTCTAGGCTAGGAATATTCTATTTTATATTTCTCAAAATCGAGCTGCTATCAGCAAAATACTGGCCAATATTAGCCATACAAACATGGTTGAAAAATCCCATTTTTTTTTAATTTAACCAATTTGCTCCATACTTGTAAGAATCTTTTAAAGTGAAATATACCTTTCTCCCATACAGTCACTAGGCTTTAATATAGATTCAAGATATTCCACTATATCATGATCATGTGGTGTTGCTTTGTTTACTTCTTTGGAAAAATTCACTGTATCTAACACTATTACACCTGAAATTGTAATCTATCGTACATAAAAAGAAGTCAGTTTGACTACAAAGACATTAATTAAACGATCTCAAGCAAACATCAGTCAGTAGTAGCTTTTTGGTTGGCTTTGAGCATTCACATATAAAGTTGCATGGTACACACTTGTAAATACAATTTTTTATGAAATAAAAAATATAACAGAAAGATACAGACGGAACTAGTGACCCTATCTAACTCACGATCCTAAAAAATTATAAACTGATTTCTCATATGTCACATCTGCATTTTGTAAGAGTATACAGTTGCTATTGGATATTTGTAAATTGTTATTATTGTTAATATGCAAGAAGCCGTAAGGAGCAAATTATAAATTGGATAATCTCAAAAGATCACATTACATTGAACTACTACTACTACTGTATAGGACAAACAGATAAGCACTAAATAATTTTTTGTTGGATAATATGGGTCCGTGATTGGCTGCATTTGTTATGGGGCTGGACTTTAGGTATTACAATGTGCTTCGCTATTTTAACTCACACAGACATTGTTATGTCATTTTGCATAGCCGAAGCATTAGTCTTGTCAGCCTTTAATTGATTTCTTAACACACAGGTCATACTGGTTTGGAAATAGTTGTTGCATGATAACTAGCTATCAATGTCCACCTACTATTTTTTAGTAATATATTAATGCTTGATTTTAATAACATTTACTTACTATATAATAAGTCAGCACACACTTTGTAGTCATCAAAGAAATCACCTCTGTTCATTAATGTGGAAAGATCCTGAATCCTCTGAGCTACAAGTGTACAACAAGACCCCACAATTTCTATTGTACTTCTGACATCATCTTTGTAACTGAAATTGTCAAATTATAAATATTTTAAAATAAAAAGTATAAAATACCACTTCCAGTAATGCGGTGATTCTATCACCCTTTACATGGAACCTAATCTTCAGATTGCATTATTTTCTCTGATAAACTTGTTGTTGAACAGCCACCTGCTTATTACAACAGCATATTTTATGAATCGGATGAACCAAATGAAACATATTCATATATAATACTTCCTGAACACATAATTCTTGCTGAAAAGGTGGCCTGTGCATCTATTATAAAATGGCCTAGAGTCATAATTGAAAAGGTTTTCTTCTACTAAAAATCTTTTCAACTCTACAACAACAGTAAATATATCAAGTACAGTGTACCCCCGGTAATCCGGCCCCTGTCTAGTCCGGCACCCCCTGTAATCCGACATGGTCTATGATTTGATAATTACGCTAATGCATGATTGAACAAGTTACAACGAACCATGATTATTGTGCTATAATAAACGTAAGCTCTTGATTGTGTTGTTTTTAATTTACTAAATTTGACGTATATAATGAAGGATAATTTGTACTTTAGAGTACATTATATGTATATAATATGAAGAATCATCATTAGATCTATAATTTGGATTCGGATTCCAAGGTACTCTTTTGTAAAAAAGTTCGGACTATAAGGAGTCTTAGGCAGTACTCTATAATCCGACAAATTCGATAGTCTGACACTGCCCTACAAAATGATTGCCAGACTACCGAGGGTCCACTGTAATGTTGAATAGAACACTATAATAAAAACATAAATTACCTCCAGTTATTCTTATCTATAGGCCTGTGGTCTATAATTTCTGTGACATATGGTGATAAAAAATCATATTTCTTAGACAAAATATGGTGGTCCACAAGTATAATATTAATCTTCCTATCTTTGACTAATTTTGTTAGGTCTAAATCATCTCTGAAAGAATAATTAGAAAATAAATATTCAACTGACTATAAATAAATTATTAAAATAATAGGATACATGATCTCGAATGCAAATGGAATGTTTTATTGAAATTGGGTGTAAATGAAATAAAAAAATATTATTTCACATATACACCCAATTTCCTAGTCATGAGTACAGACTGAAGAAGACTCAAGAAGCGCTGGCAGGAACTCAAAGAAATAAATAGTTGAAATACAAGAAAAAGAAACAGTTTTTATTACTTTATGTAAAACACTTACCTAAAAATTAATAACTTATCACTTAATCCATGTTCCTTAAAACAAAATGCAACCTCTGTTTTCAAAGGCAAGTCTTGCCTGTCAACATCCAAGAAACATACAAAAATGTCATCTTTATATGCACTTTCATCTCTTTTATTTCTCGTGCATACACTACACTTCATCTTTTGATGCTGCCAATGTAGAAATGTTGCATATACAAGTGCACTGACTGCAGAGTCGAGATCACAACTTTCGTTTCCAAGAACTATGTTAAGATTAACATAATTTTGTGATTTCTGTTAAATAAGAATATATATGTAAATAGATAATAAATTCTTAAGAAATTTATTTAATTCTTAATTTAAAATAATTAATTTTTAAAAGCTATGCAAGTAACACATTAATATTAAGACTGCAGCGATAATATATGAAAGATCAAAAACACCTACATACCAAAGCACTTAATGTAAGCTCAAGATATTCCTCCATTATTTATTTATAATACACAATAGGAAACATTAAATTTCTGGTCTTAACGTTTATAAACGTTCAATTTTCATATTTCCCGCAGGTAAACTTTTTGTAGGTTTCTAATTTCTCCAACAATAACCTTTTATACAAAAGAATTGATATATATTACCTTTGATGTTTGACATCAAACTGGCAATTGACAAACAGCAAGTATGAAATTTCATAAATCAAAGTTGAAATGGTCGATACACCGAACATACAAACTGTTGACGGTTAAATAAAATGCATTGCTATGTTGGACCGCACGCATTTTAATCTAGCTCAGGCTATGTGTTATAATTATGTCATGATTATTGATTTTCAAGAGTTTAGAATTTTTTTTAAGTGTATCTCTACACTTCGTGCAGATACTAAATTAAATATTTTTGACGACCCAGTTAGCACATTAGTCATCTTGCTGGACTATCGAACGAAGGGACCCGGGTTCGATCCTCGTTAGTATTTTTGTGATGTCTTACATGTATATATATATTTAAAAAAAAACATAAATCTAAGTAAGTCTATGTAATAACATACATTTAGTTTTGTCAGAATTAAGCAATAGAGCCTTATTCTCAAGAGATACATAGAAGCTTCTTTTTGTTCTGGTTTGGTTTATGTACCGATCTAAAACCAAACCAAAAGCAAACAATAATATTCAAGATAGCAAAGGCTTGAGAATAGCCGAAGAGGAACAGCGCGGTTGACGTTTTAAAATTATATACTTATAGGACGCGAATCATTCGTTTACATTTTTCTACGTATGTACACAGACTTACGGTTAGATAGGCGAAACCCCTATTCCATCGCAGTATTATATTCGTGTAGAATATAAGAAATATATGTAATATCGGATTCACAGTCGTTGTGTTACATCGATGGAGGAAAATAATAACAACAAAACGTGTAATTATAATAAAAAAATGTGTATAAACTATATACGCTCATTTCTGCTCCAACCAAGCGTGTTATTACAAACTTTTACGACGGTACCGAAACGTTTCAAGCAGTTAAGTCATGTCATTAAAAATATACCTTTTATTAGGTATGATAGAATTTTTAATATTATTGCTTCTTATACCTTTAAATAATAAAAGAAAAAATATTATATGATATCTATTGAGAAAACATTCTTCGGTATTTATTTTCTAAGCAGATATCAAAAACCATCTTTCAATTATTTAAATATGATAAAATTGGCGTCGCTTTCCTACTCTTTCTTATTCTTTCAAATTTCATTGTATTAGCGGTTGTAATAATTATAAAACGTAATTGCGTGGTGATGAATATTCCCTGTTTACAGTATTGCCTTTATTATCAAAACAAAGTGGGGTATATACAACGGACAATTGCAAGAATTTTAAATGTCCTCCACAAGAAGACTTAACATGTTTTAAAGTAGAGTATAGGAAAGGATTTAAAAATGTGGCGTTCAATGTAATAGTATATAATAAATGTGAAATTGAATATATAAAATGCCATGCAGGTAACACAATAAAAATACATTGAAATAGTACTACTAGTAATAGTATTACTGGCCTGATTTACACAGGCTAGGGAAACGGTTAATTATTCCTCGCATTTATTTGTTGCGTTATAGGGAGATGTTCTATCCATTATCATGTACGAACAAGTGTCAGTTTATTTATTTTTCAAAAAATTTTATCAACTCATGATGATTATGCGCGAAATTAGAATATGCCTACTTTTAATTTTTTTTCTATTTAAGCGTAACCTTGACTTATAGTTTGGCATTTCCTTGTCTGATGAAAACTGTTTTGATTTCCTTTATACAAGTACCAATTGATGTCATATATTAAAATTGTAGGCCTCAAAGCATATGTATTACCAATGCACAAATGTCATCCCACAAACGAAATAAGAAACGAAATAATTCTACGACCGAAACGGGAGATTAAGAAAGGTAAGTGTCTAATTAAGTCTTTAAACTAAAGAAAAGAACCCTTTAAGAACGTACATGTTCATGAATGGAATAGTGTAATAATAATAATATCATCATCACATAGTATAATGGTACTAGTGTTGTTTATTACCGCCGCGCCGCGTCGACATTGATATCCAAGACGAGGACGAGGGTGAGGGTCTTAAGAGAACTGAGGACGGTAATCATTGATACACACGTGTATCATACGACGGTTTTTAACGCACTTGTGACAACTAAAAATAAAAACGAGCTGTGAGAAAAGTCGATATGGCGGGAAAAAATAATCAGTTTTCTTTCCTAAGCAATCGGCCACAGACTGAAGTGATGAAGTTTTTTTTATTCTGTGCGTTTGCGCCTATGCTGCGTATTTAAAGATTTCTTTTATTACAGAGAAAAGTTAAATGTGAATGAAAGTTTTATTTATTAGACACGTACGAGATAAAATTATCAATTTCAATAAAAAGCTGCATGAAATGAGCAAGCAATAGGAACATTATTATTTTTTATCTATTGGACAAGATCTTTTTTTAATAAAAACTTTTTTTAAAAACAAATCAACTCAACCAATATAATAAAAAAAGAAATCACTATTGAGCTATAGATCTTTTTAGTAATAGTTTGATTATGTGTGTCATTATGTGCCTAATTGCGGTGAGCATAGAGCCACTTTGTGACCAAGTGTGTTTAAAAAGAAAGTAAATTGGAAATTAGGTACTAAAAGCGAATGATAATTTAGCCTGCAGTTAACCTAACCAGTTTATTTGTTCTAAAACAGTAAAATACAATCTTTCCCACCATTTCAACACTAGTTTAAGACTTCGCAGTCTATAATGATCGCGGGTCATCGCGATCCCGAATATTAATATCGACATCGGATACGATTATTGACTCTTTTGTTTTTCAGGTGTAAGATCTTTTCATAAAATAGGTAAAGGAAAGAAGATTTATTTATATGGGGATATCTTAACGGACTCTGTCTCGGATGAGGCGAATTCTCATGGTAGATATACAAATTTTATAAATTCATTCTGAAATTTTTGTTACAATAATATGGACAGTTTATAGTATTTCTCAATGGCTTAAACGCACTATATTTATTATTGATGTCGACAATTAGGACATTACGGACTTACGTCCCGAAAAGTGCTCGATTTGAAATAAGCTTCAGGCTCCAAATGTGATCTTATTACATCCGGTGACGAGAGCCTTGTTCGGTGAGGTCCTGGCGTTATACAGCTTCTAAAAAATAGCTGACTCCATATTACCAAGAGACCAAAGAGCTGGCAGCTACCTCGGACAAAAATTAGTCCAGCCATTCCAAACGGGAACACTGCCAGTATCTTCGGAACCTTGCCACAAATATATTTAATAATATATTTCATTACATTTTTTCATATTTCTAGTTGAAGGTTCATTTTTGATCATTTGTTCTGAGATTAAAAACAGTGCTGAATTATTTAAAAGTTATATATTCATATATAATGTATTGTGGCTAGTGAGCAAAAGATTAAAAATAATGTTTTTCAGAAAAGCAAAGACTAAACAACAAGAAGCTAAATAAAAAAATAAATAAAGAAAAACTAGAAAATAAAGTATGTATGTTTGAGTTGCTTCTGAACCTAAGTTATGGTACCAACAACAAATCATGTTTTTCAGAAATTTTATAATGAAAATATTAACAGCAAAGATGATGAAAATGACGAGACACCTCGTATGGATAGTACGGAGGCGTTAGTTGAACTAAATTCCACAAGTCGCGAAAAACGTTTACCTATGCCAAGTGAACGTGATACAGTAAAGTATTTTTTAACCTGACTCTACCCAGCAATTCTAGCTTTCACGGCTCTCAGTACCTCTTTTTTGTATTATTTTCTTACACTGTACAGGTTAACTTATATGATAGGATACATTTTTTTTCCTATAGACCTTAATATTTTAGAGTAAAAATGAAGATAGCCCTGGCTTAATTAATGATATTGAAGAACAAGTCGAATCACAAGATGACATTCAAAACGATGGCGTATCCAATGAGTATAATGACGGTTATAAACAAAGTAATGGTACAGTGCAAAGCGAAGAAGTAAGAATGGACACAAATTCTGGTGAAAAAAAGCCAGTATATAATTATGATGTTGACAATGACAAAGATTATCATTCTACAGATGAAAAGGACGGTATGTTATCTGTATGACGTTTCAGAACGGGGCAAATTGAATATTTGACACGCTCACAACTACATAAAAGTTATGTCATAATTACATAGTTAATGCAAACAAAGTTTTCGTCCAGAGTATATAACCTTGATATAATCTTAAAGAAAGGCTCGAAATATTGGAACATTCAAAAAATTATTTTACTAAGGCTGAAATATTCACTGAATGACAAACGCAATTTGAAATATTTTTATATTACTAGTCATAACAAAACTGTCATCACCAGCGCTGTTTTTCCCGTTACGATGTTCACAGATAAATGAATGCGGGTGATTCCGCAGGTTACAGCTGGTATATATTTATTACCTGCAGCAGCATTCTCTATGTAATATAACGTTTTAATGAAAATTTTATAATAATAAATCTGTAGTAACATTTTATTTCAGCCAATCTAGACGAGGACAACAAAGATTGTCCATCGACGTGTGCGTCCCGGGATACGATGGTCTGTGCACGCTGCAATCACGGCGTGTATCGTACGTTTATGAGTGTGTGCCATTTACGAGCATTTCTTTGTGCACACACTGACGAAAGTAAATATTATTAAATTTGTCATAACTAAGTTTAATCCTTTCTATTCCCTGTAACGTTAAATGTACAATCAATTAGATTATAATTATTGATTATTAAAGTGAATTATTAGTCTGAATAATCTGCAATATTTTATTTTCAGAATTATCGCTAGTATCGCGACTTCCTTGTATGCAATCGGCGCCATTTCTGTCCGACCTTCCACCAACAAAAGGACGCGTGCACGAGCCGCGTGGCAATGACAGAGTGTTGCAATTTATAAGATGCAGGGCTGAAGGTGGATTGAATAAAAGTACGTTATAATTTTGGCATATAAAATGGCCAGGATTATTACACATCATGTTTTTTCTGACATGTATATATGAAAGCTCTTGTTAATATTGTCTTATCAGACTATGATATGTTCATAATCATGTTCAAATAAAGTTGGGGCGCGCTTTGTTTCTGGGTTGAGTAAGAAAAAATATGAATAAATTATTTTCGATGAGAATCTTGATGAGTTCGTCAATAATTTCCAAGTGGTTTTCTTGCGGGATATTCATCCATTCATGACACGACCTGCAAACCACCTATAAATAGTCTTCTTGCACGGAGTTGCACTGCCCAGAGCAGAGTGAAGCCTCTCTTGAGTCTTGTTCCGTCAAAGAATCACTCTAATCGTAAAATATATTGTTTATGTCAATAGAAACTTAGTTTGACCAATGTAGACTATGATGGAGAACAGGACCCCCTATTACTCTGTTTTTTATTATTTTTATTACTCTGTATTCAATTATACCTTATATTATAGGTATATTTATTATTTGCTGACTTTTAAATCTACTTTTTGTTTCAGAGGATCCTAAATGCAACTTCGACGATTAGAATCTCATTATCTTAAATTAAAATACCCATATATATAGCGCACAGTTTCAAAAGGAAGAACGGATGTTTGAATGAATAGTATAAGTTATATCCTATTAATTGTAATCTAGATTTAACCAAACAGTTTGTCGCCTAACTATTTTTTAGAATAAATGCGAAGTATTTATTATTATTATTCACTAATTCCTCAGTCATGCTATTTAAAATATGGTAACACACTACGAAATAGTACAATATAAAAATATACAACTCAGATCACTTGATAAATGAATTCCTAAACGAAACAGACTGCGCATTTCTTTCTAATAGTAATGACCATAACATAAGTAGTGCCTTCTGGGACATTTCACGTAAAGCGGATAGGGGAAAAAAAGTGACTGTAATTCTGGTTTGAAAAGTTTACTTCCGGTTTTGGTCATTTTTTTTTTAATTTTTACATTTTTTTACCGTCAAAAAGAACACTATATTTTTAATATGTATCGCCATGTAAAATATTTTATAGTAGATTTGTTATATTCGAAAAATTGTAGTACCAATCAACGACAATTCTTTTGAAACCTATAACTTGGTAAATATACACTATACAAAAAAAACATTTTGCGTACACATTCATATCTACTAGAAGTACAAATTGGCCGAATGTGGTCGATTTTCAGAACCTCACTTTTTGTCCCTGTCCGCTTCACCCGAAATGTCCCTTCTGCTAGATTTTATTTTCTAAAGCTATGGTGTCCGGCCGAATGCTTTTATATTTTTTTTTGTATAAAATTCACGTAAGCGCCCTTTTATTATATGATTAAATCAATATAGACATGAAATAAGTTGTAACTCATAAAAAAATATTCACTTCACTTTGTAGATATATCACTATAAATCATATTCCAAAATGTGTAACTTATTCTGAAACAAACCACAATACGACAAAAATAAAAATAGATAACGGAGAAACTTGGAACATTATAAAACAGGTGTATAACCTGTTACATAGCGAAAATAAAAGTTTATTAATACAAAAAATGGATATTATCTATAAATGTTACTCGAGTATAATGAGGTTACCTAGTATCCCTTAATGAGGTTACAGTATTTTGCGTTTTCCGGGACCAAACAAAATACAAATACCAACGACGCCTCTGTCGAAAAACAAGAACGTTCTAGCCAATCCAAATGCTCATCTGATAAATCAATGCACAAAGAATATTTCGTGAAATTTTAAAAAGGCACATTACTTCAATACACAAATCTGGAGATAAAAATCTCCTCGAACTACACCCGTACCTTACTGAGTTCTATCTCGAAAATAAGATAGAAATTAGTATGTACGAGGCTTACTGAATACTTGGAATAACAATGGATTATTGGACTAGAATTTGGAAGACGACTAAAAATGCAGTTGTTTGTGTTACATCTCAAATATTGTCTCTTTTGGATAGAGGACAACAAATTGGCATCTGCATCATTTGTTTGGAATTATAATAAATACTCTTGCTGCTCTTACACACTCTAAACACAGATTACTAAAAGAGTTCATGTTGCACAAATTAGTCTGTTTAACACAGTCTCGTTTATTAGGGCTTCACCGAATTGTTTATGAATTATGAACAACAAGAAAAAGTAGTTGATAATTGTCACTTTTCGTCTGAATCAGTACTTATGAATGTGATAAAAAAATTATTTTATATATTAATATCTGATATTACTATTTGCTATTTAAGTGGTTCATATTAGATTTATGTAAGTATATATCGCCAAGTTTATAATCGAAAGAATTACAATAAAACGTCAACAATAAATTATTTTTATTTTCAATACAAGTCGGTGAACGGTTAACGTCTATTGTACTCAATAAATACATTATTACTTAAGAAATTAGAAATGGAATTTTTATAAACAACTGTATCAGTGCGCAATTACAATGTTTTTATTATGTACTGAAGTTTTCAGAATGGAACGAATTTCAAGATATCCTTTACAACTAGATCCAATGGACTTGAATTATTTGCCACTTACATTTTCAAGAGATTTTATTAACATGGCTCCTTTATGGAGTATTGGATCTGACACTAACGAGTACTTTGAATTTGAAATTCGTGAAAAAATTGATGACAACATCCAAGATTGTAAGTAAATAGTAGAGGCATACTTTTACCTATGTTAGGATATCGATACAATATAGCTTTTAAATTACAACCACAATTTTCCCAATAAAAATGTGACTAAAAGTAACTGTAAATTGTGGTTTTGTGTCGTTGGCTGAGTAACATAGCATATACAAATCTAACTCAAACATAATCCTTTTCAATGAATTATATTTATTAAAATAAAAAAGACTATTGAAAAACTTTCTATTAAGATATTGTTTGACACATAAAATGTGTATTCAAAATTAATTGACTTGATTTTCTTTATTTCAGCAAATTTGTCAACAACAACATGTTACGTTTGTGCCATAGATGTTCCAAAAATATTTTTTAAAGATCACTGTGGAAGCAAAAGACATTACATTAATAAATGCATAGCTGAGACAGCATTAGATCGTATGAAAAAACATTTACAAAACAAAGAGGATTACGCCATTATGAATAATAATCATCATACATATTTTTGTCATGAATGTGTTGTAACTGTCCCACAAAAAGACCAACACTCACATGAAAACCTTCAATCTCATAAATACTTATCAATGCTTGACCATTTACTTGAAAATTTATATAAAATTTATGCGAATGAGAACAAAACAAATAGTAGTGGTAGTGGTAGTAAAAAAGATAAATCATATAATATTGATATATCCAAAAATGACAGTAATACTATTATTGCATGTGAACGTAATGAGAACATTGAGAAGAAAAGACGAAATGAGTCTGTTGTGAGTACAGATAGCTTTAATTTAAATAGATATTCAGTTTCAGAACTGAAACAATTCGGTGATAACTGTAATTCTATTGATACATCCATTTCAGAAACTATAAAAAGTCAAGCCAGTTTTATTTTAAAAAATAATAAACCTGCTACTTCAGGAGGTATATCTGAGTCAATTGGCAAAGATTATTCTTCTGGTAATGAATTATCAGATTGTGTTGTTATGGAAGGGGATAAGTTTAAATGTACTGTATGCTACTCAAGTTTTGACATTAATGCATTGAACACCCATATCGCTGGAGCAAGACATAAAATGAATATGATATCTAATGTACATTATATGATGAAACAATCTGGAAATGATTTATATTGCATTGTATGTTGTAATACATTAGAAAACTCAGTTATATCAGCAAGGGAACACTGCAAGGAACCAAACCATAAAAAGGAATATAAAAGAATTCTTAAAGAAAATGGCATCAAAAAGATAAAATGTCAAATGTATTGTGAACTTTGTGATAAAGCCATTCCTAAAAGAAATGAATTTGTTCATATTTTTGGTTGTAAACAACATCATAAAAAGAAGTCTACTGTCACATTTTGCAGTTTTTGTGATACCTTTATAGCAAATAATGAAGTGAATAATCATGAAAATTCACATAAATCAAAGTTAGACTTAAAAAATTTGAATAACAGTTTTGATAAAACCATATGCGGTGTGACCAATGTTAAAATTACAGAAAATTCTTCTTCGAATGCAGCTAAACATATTGAACCATATTTTTGTGTAATATGTCAAGTATATGTGCCCAACACTGCAAAAAATATAGATATGCATACTAATGGAGCTCCACATAGAAAGAAAGCTGAACAGAAGAATCAAGTAAAAGACTCCTTTACACGGGGTTGCTCTTTGAAAAGTGAACCAACTAATGAAGGCAATACATACTATTGTGACATCTGTAAATGCTACATATCAAATAATAGCAATTTGATTTTGGAGCATAGTATGGGAGCATCACATTTAAAGAACTTAAAAAAAATTAAAGAATCATTGGTAGCACCAAAGGAGTTACCATCCTCTAAACCAGGAGAGAAGAAAACTGAAATTATTTGTAAGGTGTGCAAAGTCAAACTTCCAAATACCAAAATTAATATAAGCGAACATGGTAAAGGTAAAGTGCATTTAAATAATTATAAACTTACATTAGACTCAGAAAATATACTTCTGAATGACAACAAACTTTTTTGTCAGCCATGTAATGTAAATATTGAAAACCCCCTAAAACACATTGAAGAAAAAAGTCATAAAAACAAAAATAAATTATATATAAAAAACACGGTAAAACCCTCCCTTACTGGAGAATTCACAAATCCATCGTCATCAGAACCTGTAAAACAAACCACAAACGAATTGCCTGTTATAGACACACTGTTGATCCAGAAAGATTTAGTGGGGAACCAAAACCTTTCTGATCTGAAGATACAAGATCAACCTCCACCAGATTTCAGCCAAAGCCAAATAGTTGAAAACAGTACTGTCTTCGAGGAAAATAAAAAAAATCTATTAAAGACTGTAGAAACTGATACTAAAACTTTAAGTTCTTCAAAAGAATGGCAAAAGGATGACAAAAAAGTATTAAAGAATGAATGGATCACTGTACTTGATGGAGAATATTATTGCAAAATATGCAATACTTTTTTACAAAATGTTAAACAACACATAAGTGACAGAATGCACCAATATCTTCATCCGAAATTTCCTTATTAACACTTTTAATACAATGGCTATTATGTAGTACACTACAACTATCAACAATAATAACAAAATAACTATAAGGTATCCTACACCATTTACTTTACTTCTACTAGTCAGAAGCAAACATTCATATTAATTTCTTGGTTTAAATTTAGTTTAGGTTTTAGACATTTATTTCTCATCGAGAATTAATATTCACTTACATGAGATTTTTTTTACAGTAGTTAGAAAAGAATAAGTTTGTCTACAATATGCAAAAAGATCAACAATATTACTTGACTAAATTTTTTTAAATATAACGTCGATAAAATGACGGTATTCTACTAGATATGCCATTATGTTAGATGGTGTTTTCATTTATTAATTTATATGTTAAATGTTATTTTTATATCATAAATATTTGTGAATAAAATGTAGACTGAACAGTTATATATAAATAAAACGATTTTTTTTTTAAATAATTTTTAATGACTTTGCTAAGAATTTTATTCAGAATCGAAGTTCTCGTTTCTGAATTTTGATTGTGTTAGTGTGATATTTTTGTTATCATAATTGCATATTAATACGCTATATAATATATTAACGCTCATGATTTTAAGATATACAGAAGGTTAAATAGTCAAGATGGAACAAAGTCTTTAATGGTTTATTTTGTGAATTTGCAATAATTTTAAATTAGTTTTGGCTGAAGATCCCCTACATTTCCATCAAATAAACCCACGGTTTTGACAGCGAGAAACTAACAATTGAGTACTCCGTTGGGAGACAATTTGCTGACCCTTTAAAGCGCCAGTTGAACCCGTGTTGGATGTGGTCTAAAAGATTTATTTTAGTTTTGAATCTACTAAAAGGTTTAGGTATTTTGCTTGGCTTGGTTGTTTATTTTAAATATATGTAATTAAGATATATTTTTAGGAACAACTATGACGTAACTAGTTTAATACATTCTCTAAACTAAAAATCTCTAAATTTCTGTCCTGTCAACTGTAATCATCACGTATAAAATGTATAAAAGAAACTATTGTATAGATATAATATATAAACAGAGATTTTATATTCAAATAAAATACATGATTTAACAAATATTGACTGCTGTTTTCAATTATACAATTCAATTACGACTTGCTATATTTTTAAAATCGTACAATGTCAAATCAAATGTGTATAACTGATGCCGTACGTAAACAATACTTATTTTTATGAATCAAATGTTTCTTGATATCATAATATGCATTTATCCTAAGGAATATTGCTCAATAGAGTATGGAATACTGTGTGCCTAAAATTATGTTAATTGACGCATTATAAATCTAAGTGCACTTTAACATTTAAGTGCGTTAATAAATATTTTTTACTCGTTCATTGTATTATTCATATTATTCACTGCCCACTATTTTTCATAAGTCTGTGGTAATTGTAGTGTGCTGCTGAAATCGAAGTTTTTGTTTTTCAGTAATGGATATTTTCGAAATCATGTAAGTTATTTTAGGCTTAATTAAGTAATATCGACCGTGGATAGCAGAGGGCTCGTAAGTGCGTTGCCAGACGTTCAGATAACGGTAGGTTCTTTTATTGAAGGTCTCATATTAGATCGGAAATAACTAAATGGTGACATGCTGTTTCGCCTTGCAGAGCGCATCAAGAAGCTTCTGGGCTGATTTCATCTTCCAAATGATCGCAAATTTTAACGTCGCTCAATATTGCAACTCCAATTAAGGTAAAAGCGATCACTGACATGTTATAACATTATATCCTAAACCTTACCCTAAAAAATGTACGTCTGCCATTTTTATGCAAAGTTTTTACTTAAATAAAATTGATATAAAGATCAACAAAATAATGACGACGATTGTATTATCTATCGTGTTTGACAGAATATTACACTACTGTGCGGGGATTATAAATTTTATAAAATGTCAAATTACGATTGGCAACTAAACCATATTGAAAAGTCAATTGCCGAAATCTAAGTCGTGAGGAGTGAGAGTACTGTTATTGTTTTGTTGTTGTTTGCATTATTCATTCTTTTAATTATACTTTAAATGACCTCCATTCAAGAGCGGTTACAACTTAAGCGTGCACCGCTGGATACATGGAATATAAGAGAGCAGTTATGTCTTGCCTCAGCAGTTGTCAGAAGCGGCGATCAAAATTGGATGTCTGTTTCGCGGGCACTTAAATCTCTTGCTGATCCCAATCGACCCCAGGATTGGTATTCACAGAAAAAGTAAGTGAATAAAGTGCTCATGGTGGTGCCATAGGTTCCGCTACATAAAGGTTCACAACTAAGTATCATTATCAATGTAAATCGAAACAGATTTTAATTGTATATAAATGGATCTTGTCTTCAATGTTATTTATATTATTAAAGGTTTACTTTAAATGAAGCAACTTATTGAATAAAATACTACTATTCTACTATGTAATAAAATAAACTATACTATGTTTCTGTGGCATTTGTCATCTCATTTTTAATGGGTTCCTAGCTGTGCTGTCCAGTATGGAGCTTTACTGGAACATGTTGAAACTCCAAAGCGTAAGAAGAGAAATTCTGAAGGTGGTGTGGAGACCCCACAAGAAAGTATCCTCAAACGGCTCCGGGATCAGAGAATTCAGGAAATTAAGAATAATTTAGCTGAGATAAATGCCGAATATGAACAAATTAAGGTAAAAAATTCAGTCTTATTAATTTGATTTTTATAACTGTATGTAGAAGTATCTATTATAATATGGGGCACATTTCACTCAGTTGGTTTACAATAAGAGGAGTATATATAAAATATGTTAGGGATATTGTCTCAGGCATGTAACTTAAATAGGTGAACAGAGGAAACAACTAGAAATGGTATAACAGCATAATTTCTCATTTAGAATGAAGTAAATGAAGTGCGTAACTCATCAACCTCTGAAGAAAGACTTCAAGAGTTATGGGCTGAAATTGAAGCGGCCAAACAGAAAAAAGAACAAGAAAGTGTGGCTCGTGTAGCTTGGATGAAAGAGAGGGAAGAGAGAATTCTTAAGGCAGAAAAGACTTGGAGACCCTCAACCACTGTTGCCAACACTACACAAGGTTTATTCATATAGTTTTGTTTTGAGAACATTATTCTGAAATATCTAATTTTAACCAATCTTTAACTTTATCATACTATAATTTCTCAAAGATTTGAATGATACTATTTTGTTGTTAAAAATGTTTTACTTGTATGCAGTTACAGCTTCCACGCCATCCTCACCACTGTTATCATCACTGTTAAAGTCAACACCGGTTGTCACTACTCCACAGCATATCTTACACCCAAACAATGCTATTGGTAAGTTTACATGTAGGATGGAATTATTTAGGGAATGTTTTTTCAAATTTTGGGTTCCATTCGTAAAGGCTAAAAATAACACCAAAAAATTACTGAGAGTTTCTTGTCTGATTGTCATGTCACCAGGCTGTATCTCATAAAATATAACAAAAACTATGACTTACTTTTTTATATTGAAACCCTATTTGGCTTATTTAAAATATATTTTCTACAATTATGTATGGGTTAGTAAATAAATTAATTGGTCCAACAAAAAAAAATTGTTTTATCTGTTATTAACACATTTAATTAAAACTCTTTGTAACTAAAACTTGTGGTGTCATTTCAGAAACAGTTTCACCGAGTGCTGGTGCACCAACATTGTCTCTCTTATTGGAACAGCCCCAGGATAATAAACATGCAGCGATTGAACACATCAAAAGTCAGTTGGTTCAAATTGAACATCAGCTCAAAGGTATTCTAACAATTTCAATTAGATGTATTAATTATTAGATTATATTAATAATTCTACAGAACTTTAAAAGTAATAAATTTGTATTTATTTTTAATGAAATGAACATGAATTTCAGAACATTCGAAACTGCTTAAGCCATAGTTCATTCTCAAACAAATTAAAAACCTCCTCATACCACTTTTTGTTTCTACTCGTTATCACTATCATCCATGTGAACCTTTGAAAAGGTTCACAATTTGATGTGTTTTTTTTTTGTTCACAAAATCTCATCTTAATTTTTAATCGCCAAGTTTTTTAATATGATGGTTTTTGCTACACCTTCACACCAAGCCCCAATTAAACCTTTAAAGATGAACAAAATCAATACTAAACAGTATTCTTATAATTATAAGATATAATTATTCCTATATATTATAAGAGTCAGCGGAATAGACTATGAAATTTAAGTACCATTTTAAATGGAAAAAAATGTACCAAATAGATTTTTTTTAAACGTTAACATTACTTGAGATACATTCTTAATATCTTTTATAGCCAGCACGAGTGGGTCACCAGTGCCTAACCCTACAGTGGCAGTAACAACAGTTGCCACTCCGGCAGTGGATATAGATGATATAGAGATAAAAGCTGAGGATGTGTACGCGTTTAGAGACATAGATATACACATACCACCTGTGGCTGCTATGCACAAGCCAAGGTAAGACAAAAAATTCAAATTCGAATTTCCATGTGAGGTTCGAACCCCGACTATGCCAATAGACATTTCTGTCATCCACAAAATGTCTAAAAATAAAAGGGAAATCAAAAATAAAGAACATGTATTCAACTAGATGTACTGGTTTATATCAGAAATTATTTAAATCCTACTAATATTATAAAACTAAAATTTGAAAGTATGGTTTGATGTTTGTTCCTCTGTCACGTATAAACTACTGATGGATTTTAATTGTACTACAATAATACAGTTTATACACTAGAATAACACAGGCTACGATTTAAAATAACGAGTATGCAGGAAAAACCATGGGCGAGCTGTTCTGGTGTGTGCTGCATTGTATGATGGAAATCTTAAATAGTCCTACAAAAAAACCGACACAGAATGTATCTATATCTTATGTCTAAGATATTATAGCCAAAATAGTGATCCATAACTACAATAAAATTATAAATAATGCATTTTAAATGGCTTCTAATTATATTAGATATAATTACATATAACATTTGTATTTATATATAACTAGCGACCCGCCCCGGCTTCGCACGCAATGCTGATACTAAATACACTACAGAAAAAGAAACGCGTCCGATCCGTCCGTCCGAAAAATGTAATTATTTACGACATCACATTAGAAACCTCAAAAATACAACAGTACTTCTCTACTATTTAATGGATGTTATTATACATATAAACCTTCCTCGTGAATCACTCTATTAAAAAAACCGCATCAAAATCCGTTGCGTAGTTTCAAAGATTTAAGCATACAAAGGGACAGAGAAAGCGACTTTGTTTTATACTATGTAGTGATAATAAATTATCGCAGGTGACGCTGCAGGGATCATGTAGTAATGAGTAATAAATAATATTAAAGGCTTTATTGCATTAATAGCTAATTATTGTCTGGCAATTTCAGAGTGGAAAAGCAATATAAGAAAGAAGAAGAACCATGTGTTATTGATGAGCCAATGCAAGAAGATAAGGTGAAAAAAACATTTATATGTAGATATAAATTTATTAGTATACAAAATTATATTGAAATCCATATAATTTCACAGGTTTAACTCTCATTTTTAGGAAGAGAAATTCAGGTTTTTTTGTTTTTATAGTTTTTGATGAGCATTGATGTTTTTTAAATGAGCTGATTAGACTCTGAACACAATGGGTATCAATCCGTGGCCTTGTGGTTTAAATGAAAATTAATTTCAATTCACTTGCACTATATGTTTTAATCATATACAAATTTGAAAAAAAAATTTTAACTCTATTTTGATCGTTTAATTAATAATTACATATATCCATCATTTATGTTCGGCTCTTATTAAAAATAGCTTATTTCAAGAATTGAAAAATTATTTTGCATCGGATATTTCATTTATAGAGGAACGTTATTAATGCGGGTGAAACTATTGAATAATTAAACTCTATGGTGGATTTTTTGTCATTATATAATTCATTTATTACAGTTTGAAGAGGTTGTATCGGAGCCGAGTATTGAGCCGACAACAACTGAAGATTCACAGGTATTTCAAAACAATATAAAAAGTATTAATAGGAATTTCGGAAAATTATCATAAATGAGAAAAGCTTGTACACACTTATTTGAAAAAAAAAATACATTTAAATTATATGACAAACAAACATTAATTAATTATTATAATGTTTAAATAAAACTAGGTTGAACCAATAAAATCAGAAGAGGTTATAGAAGAAGAAAGTGTACAGGAAACGGAAGTAGTCCCGGAGGTGAAGATAGCCTTCCCGGAAGTAAAGTTCCCTACACCGGAAATAAAAGTTATTCAGTCGGACGATACGCAGGTTGGTTGTTGGTTTTTGAAAGATATCAAAAATTACAATTAAGCTCCACAATATCACAAAAGAAACCGATCTCAGTTTGATTTCAGTCATACATTGGCTATTATAATTTAAATAAAAAAGATTTTTATTAAAAGTTACAGGTAAAGGAAGAAATACAGCCAAAAGTAGAGCATGAGCTGCAAGCAGAGGTAGAAGTAGAACAAGAGAAAAGCGATGCTGATGTTCCTATAGAGGAACCAATTGTAAAAGAGGTAGAAGATACAGCAGAAAAAGAAGTGATTGAGGAAAAAGTGGAAGAGTAAGTATTCAAAGTTGAAGAAAATATTATTGAATTCGAAAACTAGATTGTTGTGTTTAAATAATTTTTTGATGACATACAATGTAAAACTGGTGTGTCTCTTCTTTTCAGACCTGAGTCCGAACCGGTGGAATTAGAAATACCACAAGAGGAAACGCCACAGTCGTTAGTTCCTGAGGTGGGGACGAGCATACCGACAGAAGAGATACCCTTGCCTGAGTCACCTAAGCCTAAAGGTATCAGATTTAATAAAGTTATTCATGACAAAAAATAAAGTCAAAACTTTTTTCGTGATCGACAAAAAATTTAAATTTTGTCTCTAATTTTTTGCAATACAAGAGCTACCATAATAGTGTCTCAAGTATATATTTTTCAGTAAAATTAATTCATCTCATGTTTGGTCCATCGAGCCGGATACGCATTTAAGTACACAATATTATTTATTAGATATATTTATAAATCAACGAATTATTTTACTACGAGATATAATTATAGCAATTTAGTCTTTGCTTCTGTTATATGGTAACTTTATAATTTATAATAAAGATATTGAAAGACTTGAATGCTGTCCAAAACGATGTCTTAGGGCACTTTGCAGACGAAATAATTACACCGTGATGTTTCTCTTTTAGTGTACCTGTATAAAATTACGAATTCTTTAATAGACTGTTTCCAGTTGCTGCCAATACGTTTTAGTTAAATTAATTTAAATTAAACGACACTTCGTATTTCGACCAATTAAAAATTACGCGATACCATAACGGTTTATAAAGTAAAAATAATTTAAAAATCTCTAAATTTCGTTGCTTTGTTTGTGTATATGTCTGTTGTTTTTGGTTTAGTTTTTTTCCATTATGTATTATATTATGATAGTTTTAATTTTTTCTATTTTTTTGTTTTTTATTTTTTATTTTTTGTTCTATTTCTATCAATATACATATCGCAGTTTTAGTTGGTTGAGTGGCCTGACGGTTTTTTGTTTTCTTTCTTTATGTATGTGGTGTTATCATAAATAAACAAATAAAATAAATTTCACACAGCGTCATCCGTATTATATTTGGTAGAAATGTGGTTATTATCTCTTCATATTGGTTAAATTTATTCAATATTATTATATTACAGAAGCGGCTGTAGATCAGCTTGAGACAGTAGCAGAAGTCCAGCCAGAGCCGGAAGTGGAGGCGGAAGTGAAAGTACAAATACAAGACATACCGCTGCCGGAAACACGGGAGCTTAAAGAGGAGAAGGAAGAAGTTAAGGAGACGAAAGAAGAAAAGAAAGAAGACGATGAGGTAAGGCTTTTAATACTTTGAAACTGTCATTTATACAATAAACTTATTTATTTATAAATTTTATCGAAATTGGTCGAACCGTTTCTGATAAATTAAAGAGGTACAAACTTTTGCTGCTTTGCGATGCATGCTTAAAATTATTAAAGCTAGCTAACGTCATAATTTTTTTATGAGGAAATTTTTGTATGTGAACCTAACAGGACTCGATACCGTTAAAGGCGATGATAAAAGAAGATATAATAGAGAAAGAGAAGGAAGAAGATGCTCATACCGAGACGGATGACGATACCCCTATGGAGGTGAGTAAATAGTTATTACAAACTGTTTCCTGCAGATTCATCCGCATGGATACTCCGTACAAATTTTCCCCGTTTTCACAACATTTTTCATCTATGCTCCGCTCTTATTATATTATTAATAGCGAGATGTATGACATTGCAGCCTCCATAAATGGACTTTCCAAAGCAAAACATTTCATATTGGCACCAGTAGTTGAGAAACCTCTTATCCTTAATTTATACTTTGCGAACGCATTAATTATTATTTATTATTACTATGTCTGAGTTATGTATGTACGTCGTTTGTTTTTGTTGATTTTTTTTTTGTTTTTTTATCACGTTCCGCACGTCTTACAGAATTCCTATAGAATTTTCCTTTTCATATCACGGTTGCCTGGGACAGATCGCTCGTAAGGCCGCTGGTCACATCTTTAGTTGTGTTTTTTTATTTAATGAGGTTATGTTGTTGCAATAAAGAGTAAATAATATTGGTATAGATGACCAAATAACTAAATTGATTAACGTGTTTAGCTGAGCAGAGAAGAAGATAAAGAAGGAAAAACAAAGCGAGACTATTCAAGGAAGAAGAAGGCGGACTCTAGAAGTAAGTAGTCAACTATTTAGAAATGTGTTCGATTGTGGAAACTCGACAGGCTTTTTGCATTCAATTTGCTAACCATACAATTTGTTGAAGTTTAATTATTGGATTGTTGTACCAATTGCTTAGCGTGCTCGGGTTCGGAGAGTGCCCCAGACTCGCCTAGTTCCAGCGAAGCCGAGAGGCAGCACCGACTTTGGAAGAAGAGTGTTATGCTGGTTTATAGCAGGTGAGGGCTTTTTCTGTTAAGAGATTTGTGTCATAGTTTAATAATAACAGTACATTCGTGTATGGAGGTCAATTATTAAAATAAATTAATTCTACGTGGTAAATCTGATAATTATAGGCAAATATTACATCATACTGCTCGTAACAAGTATTCTTCTGGTAATTACTTATTTCATCGATATTTAAACTATTTTTTTTAAACGATATAATAATAAATAGTACTAGCTTCTGTCATGATTTTGTTAGTAATAGCTAAAATTGTGGGTAGTTATAAAAATCAACAATCGACGTTACGCCCCACCACATTCAGTGGTAGTTTAGTGGGGATTAGTCTACGACGCGGCTGCGCCCGGGCGGGGAGAGTCATTCTGGTGCGAGACGCGGGTGAAGATAGATACTAGCTAAGATCTATGACGATTTGCTGCAAATTAAAGTGTATTAACCAAGGTGTACTTATAAAAGTTTAATAAAGGTTAAAAGTGATTACTTTTCTTTATACTTCAGAGACTTCATTTTAAATATATTTTATATAGGCTGTGTGCACACAAGTACGCGTCGTTGTTCCTCCGGCCCATCACAGACGAAGAGGCGCCGGGGTACAGCACTATAGTGAAGAGGCCCATGGACCTTTCGAGCATTCGGCGCAATATTGACGCAGGCCATATTAGGTACAGACTATATACTTGCTTCTAAGGGTGAGATCCCCTGTCAGGGTCAGTACCTGCTGTGACCAATGACCACTCTGCCGGATATAACATGATCAGTGCAGATAAATTGTTAGGGGACATAGGGTATCTTATATTTGTAATTAATTATTTTTATTTTAATAAAATTAAATCTTTTTTTATTATATGGTTCAGATCGGCTCCTCGTGGAGGTCGTGTCAAATGGTAACGACCTCGAATTCTTTAAAGAGGGAGCTTATAGTTTATAGTTAGCTTTTCATGGGTTGCGACTGCTGCCAAAAGTTATTAAATTTACCGCAAGGTCGTTTGCCGCAATTTTAATAAAATATATTGTATGTACCTAGATGTAATTTTAGTTATATTGATTATTGCTAGGAAAGAAAATTCTTCGGATCTTGGCATCAAATACTCCATTCACATAACTCGGTTTACTGTGAAGACAGTTGATTTTTTGCGGGTACTAAAAAGTTGTAAACTACCCTCAAATCAACGATATTTCAGAACCACAGCCCAGTTCCAGCGTGACGTTTTACTGATGTTATCAAACGCCCTCATGTACAACAGCACCTCGCACAGTGTTTATGCAATGGCTAAAGATATGTTTGAAGAGGTGAGATTTAAAATTTTCCTTTTCATACCAATATACAGTATATTCTGAATATTTAATTTAACTTTCAGGCACAGTGCCAGCTGGGCATGTTATTAGCTGCGCAAGCGCACGCTGGTCTAGTGAACACGGCGCCTCCGACGCGCAAAAGACGCCCGCAGACTAATCCAAACTCACCATCGCAGTTTAAGACTCAGAGATTGTAATTTTAAGTAATAAATTAGTTGAAAAATTTGTTTTCTTTTCTATTTTATCGTTAGTAGACTATTTGAATGATGATTCATTAATATGTACTGTTACTACCCTAGTTAGTAGGGTACTTGCCAACCTTTTTAAAAAACTCCTTTAAAACTTGTGTACTAATACATTTTTTATTCAAAGTGTATTCTGAAACATAGTTCATTATTCCTTTAATATTATATATATATCCTATTTATAGAAAGATAAATATTATAAATTTTTAGCAAATCCAATTTAATATGACCTCTAAAAAAGAGGATAGTAGCCACAATTTGTGTATGAAAACAATGTTTTACTACAAAAACAGGCCAAACGTTCATTCCACAAACTGTGTAGCTTCAAAAGTTATTAAATTTACCTCAAGGTCGTTTGCCGCATTTTTAATAAAAAATATTGTATGTACCTAGATGTAATTTTAGCTATATATATTTAAAATTTATGCATCCAATACTCATACATAACTGGTTTATTGAAAATTATGGTATAAAAATGTAATCAATACATATTCAAACAACACCCATTCACTACTTTATGATGTTATCAAACGCCCTCATTACAACACACCTCGCACAGTGTTATCAATGGCTAAAATATTTTTAAGAGGTGAGATTTAAATTTTTCCTTTTTATACCAATATACAGTATATTCTGAATATTTAATTTAACTTTAAGGCACAGTGCCTCCTATTTTGATTTAATCCTAACATATACAAGTATGTTAGGATTAAATCAATAATGTTTGTAGTGTCGCAACAGTGTAGCAACGCCAAACTGAAACGCCATTGTTTCACAAATTGAAATATCAATGCAGATGCACATGGATTTATGTAGGAATCCAAGTACTTTCGTCGACTGACGAATATTAGATGAGTATGACCAAGCATACGGCAGGTATTACAGTGACAAAAGATTTCACACAAATAGCCCATAATGACAGAGACCGTTGTGTAATAAAAATAATATGCATTGCATTGCTAACACTCATACGGATATTTTATATCGCTTGAAGTAAGGAAAGATCTTACTTGATTTTAAGGTTTAAATAAAAAATGTCATCATCTCTCAAAATATATTTGTTGACATTACATACTTATTTTACCTAATTATCTTCTACGTGAAGGATAGACAGGTGAATGATGGTATTTGTAACAGATTGAACTCCCAACCCATTTTTATTTTCTTTGATTGCTTAATTTGCCGCTTGTTACAAGCAACGTTGCATTTGTAACCATTTATGATGTGGACTATTAATGGAAAGAATTTTAAAACTGTGCTACAGTTTTTTGGACCCTACGCATTTTTTGAAATTAGGCTCAACAGACATTTCAGCAGAGCTGATTAGAAAAGTAAACATAAATTATTAGGGAATTATGCAAGAAGCTTTCAGCGTAGTATGTGGTGGTATCACCTGCCCTAAATATTTATAAAAAGAAATAAAAAACCAAGCACAGCTTAAAAACTTGTATTTATTTCAAGATTAAAATAAACACTACAAACGATTCTATCAATATACATTTCACTTAAAATACAACCATCAGCGTGACCTTGGGCAGTACTATGTCACAAGTGCTTCCAAAAACGTCACTAACATGACATCGGCACTTGTCACTCTCCTTACTGTAGTGTGATATACAGAAATTACTAAACGATTTAATTTTATATTAGTTTACTAACCGACTGTGTTGTGTTATGAGGAATTGCAATTTTTAATGACAACTCCCTGCCCTAAAGTGTACATCCATTACCAGGGCCGTGTTTTCAAGTAATCGCCAAATAAATATTCAAGCAAAAATGTTTGAAATTTATTTTAAATATATTCGTCTATATTGAAAAGGATCCTAAATGGAGCAAAGATCAGTGTCGTGTCTATAGAAAACATAGCAAGTGTAAATAGAAAAGTATAGCGACGAAATAGTTTTGAGCGTTGCATTGAAACTCGTAAACATTCAAAGAAACATGCAAATCTAAGTTTATCCTTTGCTCCATCTTGAAACGTCACTGTCAAATCTTTATTTGTCAATATCGAATGTCTAGTTGTCAAAACCGCAAAGGTTATTGACACGCCACAAATATATTTATATAGAATGCGTCAACAACTGAAGTCGAAAACGTATTACGATATTTTTACTCCCACATAAAAGTCCTACTATTGCGCCTACACCATGTACACAAGAATAATAATTATTAAAATTTTCTATGGCGATTTGAGTTTAATATACGTAACGTATCCGACATGGTAGAAAGACTGCACGAGCAGATGTATCTCTTCGTAAATAGTTTAAAATTTATCTAACACTTGGAGAAGCATTGTATAAATTAGTTTATAACTGTATACTTTATAATATTAAGCATTTTATATATGAAAAAATATAACTTTTCGAACAACGAAAATGTTTATAGCATGTCTAATTTTGCAGATTATTTAACCAACCACAATTATAGTCTTAGTTTTAGTTTACGGCTTTCGTCTATGGCTCAAGTGATACCACAGATAATAGATTTGTTGATGATTTGATGGGCTTTAATAAAATATAGAATGCTTAATATATTTAGTAAAACAAAGTGCTCAGCACATAGACATGATTATTTATGGTTCTGTCGTAACGCAGCCGCTATGTCCCTAACATCCAACTGCACTTTAGGCTTGTGTTGCGGCGGTTCAAAAAAATAATCGAATCGCTTGAATGACTCGATTTCTCGATCTGTGACTTCGAGTGACGATAAATTTGTGTTCGACGGCAGGAATACACTCGTTTCTAGAAAAAAAAAAGACATTGAACTATCCCGCAAATGTCAAACATAGATTATATCGCAAAATAGATAAATATGGATGGAAGTGAGGTGAGTTCCGCAGCGTATTACAAAAGCATAATGAATCTTAAAATCATATGTATTCAGCGGGCATAAAGATATCGAGAAATAGAGAAAGCGTTTTACTGGAATTCATATATCAAAAAGCTAAATTAAGTTTTGTTTAATTCTTCAAACAATGTAAAATGGAATGTTTATCTTTCAAATGGAATTACAAGTAAGGATTAATAAAAAGTATCTTTCATAATAGCAATGTTCCAACATATATAGTGATCTATATATCACATAGATCAATTTATACCATTTTAAATAAAATAGTGGTCTGTGACCAGTGCCTTCCACCCGTATTTGTCTATCTGTGGATCGAAACTAGTCCAATATCAAACCTTTTTATGCTCCATTTTTGAAAGTGCTTTAAAGGAGATTGTGTTTGACGTATCCTAACGGTACTAGAAAAAAATAATGGTCATGTATTTGTCGATAATACTCTACTATTATGAGAATGCACCTAAATTGCCAAGTCCAGTGGTGGTGGAGCAACTTAAACAAGCTACGAAGCCAGTATTTGTGTACCATGCAAGTTACGATACAACGCTCGAAGCCAACTAAAAACTTAGAAATGTGCGTACGTGTGTACTCGAGGCATATTTAAAAAGTGTATTTACCGGCTGGGTGCGTGAGAGGCATGTGCTGGTCAGGCGGCGACGCCCCACCCGACTCGCACGCGGATTCGCACGTCATGGAGCTCGTCGAAGATTGCATACCTATAACAAACCGAAGAAATAATTTAACCTTCCCGACTCACTTAAGAAATTCTAACTACTATTTTTAAAAAGAGCACTTCAGAACTAAAATGGAGCTTACTGGTGTGGTACTGCAGAGGATCCGGCCACCCATGCGAGAATACTGACTGACGCCCGTCTAGTTGTTGACATGGCATTTCTGGGTAGCGGTCCTGAAATTGATACGGCTTCATTAAAATATTTTCATTTTAAACATTATTTTGAACTCGACTTTTCAAATATATTATAGGTACTGTTTTATTATTTTTATATAACACAATTTATATATGTTTATGTGAAAAAACCCTTAAACATCGTCCTTAAAATAATTCCTTTACCCGTTTCAATAAGTCATTTTTTTTTTACAACTTAGTTGAGACTTGATTCTTTATTTTTTATAGATTTTCGATAGTTGGAAACCTTTGTTTAAGGAAGAAACGAAATTAATTTTAGCTAATAGAACTGCTCAGGAGTGCAAAAATAATATCTGCATAATATTAGCATAGAATCAAGATCACAAGAGAACTGCAGCTAGCCATAGCCACACAAAATTGGAACAACCTACCTGCCCCTTATAGAACTTGGAATCCGACACATAATGTATGCTGACTTCGTTATTGAGCTGCGACCCAGCCCTTAGTCTCTGGAAGTACGGCAGCTGGTCTCCATTAGGCAGGTCTTCTTTCTTGTCGTTGAACAGCGCGTTCCTGAATACGTTCCTATCCTCTTGGCCGAATGGAGTGTAAATACTGTATTCTTGCTTCTCTTCCTCGCTGAAAATTTTAAGATTTATTCATTACTGTAGCACACCAACCATGTGGGCCAACCACAGGATCGGGGAAAAAAGTCAAGTAATGCTCTTGTTTTAACCAATTTTAAGGCAAATTAGTTCAGCCCGTCTTGGGTTATTTAAACAAATTTATTTTATTCTAAAGTGGTGAAACCATTTTATAACTTAACCAACCAAAAGATGTGTTACAGTTAGCTCGGAAAGTTTATTTTATTAAATGACAGCCACCTAAATGAAGATGGCTAGTCGAAAACAGAGAAATATTTACTTTAGACAATGATCGATGCAGTCTTTCATATGCCCTTGAGCAAGTATAGTACATAATCTTACATTTTGAGCACAGCGAAAAATATGTTTAAATATTAAAATATAACATTTGGCATATTGAAATGTGTAAGTTACCGTTTCAGAGGCGTCCCAATGGGCTCCGGTATGGGGTTAGCAAATAGCGAATCGTTCGGTCTTGTACCAATCGGATTTGGAGATACTTTCGGCTCGTAGAAATCCGGAGCTAAAAAACTTTTCTGTTGTGTATCATCGTTCGTTTTGAAAAGTGAATATCTGCAAATAAAATATTTCATTGAGTACAAATTAAACATTACAAACTTAGGCTGCGTCCCCAGTAGGCAAACAGTTAGCGGCTGACTGAGTTAGCAGGGAGTTAGAGGGGACGCAGCCTTAGTCGTTTGACATAACTTCAGTTACAAATTAAGATTTATTTGCATAATATTTAATACTCATTTCCTGGTGCTTATAGGTAATAATTCGGTCAACTATAGTTTTTAATTATGTGTTTGTATACATTTTTTTTTTTGCCAAATAATTGCTTTTGCCAAAATATACCATATATATAACTTTTTGGCTAATACGTAAAATTATTTTTTAAAACTGTGTAGGAACATTTATGAATGCAATCCACATAAAAACTAATATTTTCCCAAAATAATCAGTAGACTTACCCGTCATCATTCTTCTGCGTGAAAGAGGCCAAATTGATCAGCCTATTCGGGAATTCCTCTTTCTGATTCTCGACCACGTAAGTGGGATATGGCGTGTAGCACTGGTTGGTGGGGGGCTTCATCAGGCTCTGCTGGTGCATCATGGACATGAGAGGGTTCCGTATGGTGTACATCCCGTTGGACGTAGGGGTGATAGTCGCTTGGCAGGGAGTGGGGGGCATGGGAATGGGGTCGGGGATGCGAATGTCGCTCTTTGGGGGGGCACTGATTTGGACGGGGGGCAAGTTGGGGTGGAACATCGGATTTCGGAGGGTGACCATTTTTGGCTCTTTAGTCTCTTCCGCAGCTTTCTTTGCTTTTTTCTTGGCTTTTTTAGACTTCGGTTGTTCAGGGATTATTATTGTTTTAGGTGGATCTGAAAGATAGGTACACTTTAACATTTTTTTTAATTTACTATTTTTCTAAATTTACATTTTCTGCCTAAATCAAAGGCATAGAGCGGACGAAGAACTCGTTTAATTATCTCCGTTACACTTTTAAATCGCCGTGATTTTTCTATAAAAAGTTGTTTGATTGAACGCCCTAATATCCAATACTGATTCGAATTGAAATATTGTTTATGTTCAATTTATCGAGAAAGGCAAGGGAAACCGCGGGGAAAACCTTGAGAAAAAAAAAATTTAAAAAAAAAAAATTTTTTAAAAAAAAAAAAAATTTTTTTTTTTTTTTTTTTTTTTTTTTTTTGGGCCCTTTTTTTTTTTTTTTTTTTTTTAATACAATATTATCCAAATGATACGTTATGATTACCTGGCTGTGCTGTAGAGAACATCATCAAGGATGGTTCAGCGTTTATAACAGGCGGCGGTCGCGCGACAGGAGTGGGTGTAGCCGGAAGCTGGTTACATTTCCACAGGGGCTGAAAACATATAAATATAATTTTGTATTGATTGAGATACATCTTCGACTATCACACGAAATATTCTAGGAAAGGTGGGAGAGCTATTTTTGAGATAGACTCAACAAACAATGCAATGAAAATATTTATTAATAGATATCATTTTCAATCACTGTAGTTGCGTGCCTGTGCAAAGAGGCTGCTTTTCTACTAATACTACTACTACTACTAGTATTATAACAGTTATTTATCAAATTTTTTTTATTAAAGTTTATTTCACTCCAATGTATAAGCACCTGAACTACATACAGGGAAAGGGTTAGGAAAATGTGATTTAAAAATAGTGTATAATGTACAATAATACATAAATTTCATATTTACTGTATTATAAATCTGACAGATTGTCTAGTTGCCAAATCTATCTATCTAAACATGTTATCAAGTCAGACACTTACGACAGATTTAATAGGCGGGGTTTCCCTCTTCTCATTTGGATGTACTCTAGTCAATGTTATACCTGGAGGGAGACGGAGATCCGCGACCTGTAATTGCATTTATGCATATTATATATTAATTGCATTTACACAATCCAATGGCCTGTTATTTAAGTCATTGTTTTTCAACCTATGGGTCACGAAGCTTCTGTAGGGGGGTCGCTAGAGGTCGAAAAAAATGGGTACTTTAAAAAAACCAATAAAGACAATGAATATTGCTAATAGTAATACTGTAACATACACATACATACATGATAAAAAACCGAAGGGTCAAAGGGGGTCGCGAAATATTTTTTTATTCTAGGGGCGTCGCATCATGAAAAAGGTTGAAAAACACTGGTTTAAGTAATAAAAGAACTCAACTAGTCAAAAAAATAGTTCGAAAGTGATTATGTGCAACAATATAATATACAATGTATGAACAACTTCATACTGAAGTTATAAATGTTAAATAAAAATATTGTTCACAAACCTGTACACCGCTGCTAAGTTGCTCCATAATGCTACAAGACGCTGGCTTCTCACTCTCATTTGTACTCGCAGGCTGAAAAATAAATTGTTCATTTAGAACTGGGCAGCAATTCGTTCAAACCAAATTAAAATACATTCTTTAATCTTTCATTATATTTGTGTTGTATTAAACAAGGCGTAGATAGTGGATGATTCTACGAAACATGTTCCAAAGACATGGTAAACAATAGTAGTAATTTTTGTATTAGATTAAATAAAAAATAATGTATTTATTATTTATATCTACTGAAAATATGTATATTGCGATCTACCTTTTTATTATTAACAACTTCTATAGTAGTATCAGGAGTTATATTAATGACTTGTTTCTGGCTCTGTTCCTTCTTCTTCTCTTTTTTATTGTTCTGAGGTATTTGTTGCGGTTGCTGGGGCTTTGTCTTTGCTGTTGGTGCTGAAAACCATTCATTACATTATGCATTTAGATTCCGTTAATTATGTACAGTATAATAAATACAGAAACTTATAAGGAAATTAATTGTTTTGTGGGTAGATAACTAAAAAAATGTGTTAGTGTTAGATATCATCATACATAACACAATCAAAAGAAACTATAAAGCCAATCTTGAAAAATAATTTCAACCTATTTTCTCTTGTTTAGTTTCTTTTTTCTCCTTTTCCAATTTCTTAACTTCCTTCTTCTCCTCTTTTTTCTTTTTCTCTTCTTTCTTCTCAGCCTTTTTATCTTTCGTTTCTTGTCTTTGTTGTTCCTTCTTTTCAGCCTTCTTTTTTGCCTCCTGGTGTTGAAGAAGTTCCTGTTGTCTCTTTCTTTCTTCTTCCTCTGCCTGCATTAAAAAAATATCTTATTAGTCGTACATCTCAGAAACAATATGTAATTAAAATGTCGTAGTAGTTGAGAGTTCCCAGTGCAAGTCTTTGAAAAAGTATAGGCCCACCTGTTGTTTGGCTAACGCCTTCCGCTGCTTTTTAGATAGAGGTTGAGTTTCTGCTCTAGCCTCTTCCTTCTGCTGCTCCTTTTGTTTCTTTTCCTCTGCTTTCTTTGCCTGAGCCTGGGCCTCTTTCTGCTTCTTCTGTTAACACATTTTATAACATAACTTAAAAAAATGTGTATAAATAATCTCTCCTCTTCACTTAAGTAAAATAAAGGATAAGAAAAAATATTTAGTTAGCAAAGTTCAACTAACCGACGAATCAAACTGACGAAATAAATTTATTGAAGCTAAGCACTAATCTAATTAATATTTGGATTAATCCGTTATATTAAGATGCATATAAAAAGATAAAATAATAACCTTTCCCTTAGCTAATTGATTGATATGAGCAATGGCTTGCTCCCAACTTTGTTTCTTGTCCGCTTGCTTCTTGGCTTGTTGAGCTTCTTCTAGTAATTCCATAACTGAAATTGAATTAACAACAATCTGTAAGCTGAGAAAATAATAAAGGTTGGCCTAAAATAATAAATAATGGCCTTAACAGTTAAAGTGGCCTATATATCTATCACATTATTTTGTAACACTATATCACTTCTTCGAACAATTAACGGCATAAGTATGGTTGTTTCAGTATAGGTTTTCACCATATAAATGTATATCAAGCTGAAACCTGTTCCAATGCACATAAAAAAACTTGTACGGAAATATTTAAATTTATTAGTTATTATGAGAATAAAATAAAACATACCTTTAGCTTGATGATTATCCATGACATCTTGTTGTATATTAGCCCCATTCCCTACTCGGCTCACTCGCACCATATTCTGTCCTGACTCCTGTGATTCTGGGGCCAGGCCTACATCTGAAAACAAATATAACATGAATGGATAGATATATTTATTATGTATGGTCCAACATCCTATGAACTCCATTCCAGAGCCCACCTTTTTATACAATTTATATTATACATTAAACACTTCATATAGATCAGGCAAGTATGTCACAAATTCAACTTACTTATAAGCTGTTTGTCCATAAATTCTTTAAGGTATGCTTTAACTTCTTCCATCCTCATTTTCACTTTCAAATGGTTTTGCTGAAAATAATAGATTAAGGTTTATTACACAATGCTTTAATCAATCAACCTAACAATTTTTATGTCAAAATTTACAATACATAGTTTATTGTTACAATATTGTTTTTCTGTTATTAATACAATTATAAATATACCAAATATTTATGTTTCTTGATAACAAATAAGACAAAGTATTATGAAAAATTTGGTGCCATGATTTATTTACAGTCAATACTTTTGAAGTGTTGAGGGTGAAACATACAACATAATATATTCTGTACTAATTTTGAGAACAGTTTGTTATTATGTTTGCCATGATTATCTTAAAATGAATTGGCCCTTTAATTTTTATTAGATTCCTATTGTCAAAAATATTTTAGTATTATAACAGCACACTATAACCACAAGCGGGAAAAATACAAAACAAGCCAGGATATATTTTCAAACTAACCTCAACATCCTTGAATCCCTGCAATGCCCTCGCTTCTGAAAGCTTTCTCTCTGCTTGTTCCAGCCGTGAACCAAGTTCAAGGAAATGGTTTGTTACTGTTTCTAAGTCCTGAAATTTTAAATATATTTAGAAGTCAACTTTTTCCAAATAAATAATCTTCTAAAACTAATTTCTTATTGACACACCTGAAAAGAACAAACTAAAAATTTGGAAACATTGGTCTGTGACAAAACTTTATGATTATTTTATCAATTACTAGCTGACCGACCCAAGAATAATTAATGATACTTAGTTTAATTACCTCTTCTCTCTTATTCTACCAAAAATATCAAAGAGTATGAGAAATGAAGTTGTTTTATTTTTCACTAAATATAGTCTGCATATAACTTTTACTTACCTTAGCAGTTTTATTGAAGTAACTTGTTGTAGTCTCTAAGTCTTCAGTAGCAGCAACTATAAGCTTGGCCTGTTGAGCAGCATTGACTTTTACCTTTTTACCTAAAAATAAATACATTTGAGTCAAATCTGACCATTGATTTAGGTAGATACCGAAACTCTTTGGAAAATGAGTCTGCCATTTACTGTCGGAAACAAAAAAAAATGCTACAATTCATCGTAGTGTCTATAAAAAAATACTACATTCTGTACTAGAACTGTACAGACCAGAACTGATTTTCTTATTATTTTAGATTGGAGGACAATTTATTCCAGGCTAGATTAAACTTTTTTGTGAGTTGCTAGGATGCGTGAGTGAAGTTAACCCCAATTCGTATCAGCGTATTTTCACAGAACTAATTGAAAAATTGACCCCGGGAACTCATTCCAACAGTGTATGGCATGAGTGTACATACATTTATTCTTTGTCCGTTGCAACTGATGCAGCCTATCCCTCGCCTGGCGCACGAGCACGGCGGTCATCGCGTGCGCGCCTTGAGCTTCGCAATACGCGACTTGCACGCGACTCACTTCTTCGCGTAGGGTTAGCACTTCGTGCGATATGCGGCTTTCCATCTGGAATTCATTAAGCGTCCGTCGTATCACGAGTCACAGAAACATAATTATAGATTATCTAATTTTATTTAATACTTTATTATAATACACCATAAAATAAGAAATATAAAAATAAAAAAAACAACTAAAAAAACTAGTATATAAATGAAAGGCGGCGCTATCGCTAACAAGCGATCCCACCCAGACCAACCTGACATATATATTAAAGGAATAATGGAAGGGCGGTGTTACAAAAAAGAAATAAAATATCATATTAGACAGCTAAAAAGTGAGAAAAGAGTAGATTATTAAGTACAGTACATACAACAAATAAATTAGTATATACTGTGGTTGAATTTAGAAAGTTGAAACTTAACTCTATGTAAAGATATATTATAAACAATTCTACGCATACTATTTACGTGTTAATACCTCTTTGTAATCCTTCCTTTATTTCCAACTTAAATCATACTAAAGAATATTACTATATAATTCAATATGTGGAAAAGGAACAACTATAAGGTATCCTTATACGATACTTTTTAATCTAGTCCGAAGATACACAAGTTAAAAATTCGCACCTTTTTCGCTTTCTGTCGTTGCTTCTTAGCCTTTTTCTTGCCCCTATCGACATGTCTGGCCGGTCCCTCGATATACTGCAAAAGCGCGTCTAAGTCACGCGGATCCTCGACTCTGTTCGAGCAGCCACGCCCTCGCCAACAAGATCCACTATAAATTAATAATTTATTATTATAAACATGGGAAACAGAAAGCTATGGAGTCAGTCCGACGTCGGTTCTCTACTCTTGTATGTAAGAGATATACATATTTTATAAATTATGATCTTTGATTTTCCTACATATATCAATAATTCAAAGCGATCGTGAACGGCTAACAATTAAATATGACACATATATAAAAAACAAAACTATAAATTAAAATGGAATTAAAATATTTAAATGAAAACTGACCTAGAACACTGCGATGTCGAGGAATACACACTTGTTTCTCTACTATTAAAAGACGTCCCTTGTTGTTGCGGCCTGCTCTGTCTTTGTTGCATCTGTTGTAAATGTTGCTGTTGCAAAAGATGTGCTTGCTGCATTTGTTGCTGCTGCTGCAACTGTTGCTGTTGCTGTAAGTGTTGCTGCTGCTGCAATTGTTGCTGTTGAATCTGTTGTTGCTGCGCTTGATGTTGCTGGGTTTGTTGAGCTTGTTGCGCTTGCTGTTGACGGAGCAATTGCTGTTGTTGCTGTAAATTAATTTTACACGTTTTAACAACTAGCTGTGTCGGTAGAATTTACAAGAAATAGCCTCATTTTACAATAATGAACATTTTAAAACTCGTTTTCGTATTTTTTTTATTAAAAAAAATATAGATATTAAACTTAATTCAAGTAACACAAACTTTTAACTAGATATTATCAAATAACTCAAACCTGATCTAATTGTTGCTGTCGAATCTGTTGTTGTTGTTGCGGCGTCAGCGTTGGTTTGTTATGTATGGGCAAGTCGTAGATAGGCTCGGGTTTCTTCTGCGGCTGTTGCTGCATGCGTAACTGTAGTTGTTTCTCCAACTGTTGAAACTGTTGCAATTGTCGTTGGTGTATTTGTTCCTGTTGTTGGAGAATTGCCTGTCTCTGGTGTAAGGGTGTTCTTTGTTCCTGTAGAACGAGAATTTAATTGATTAAGGTCTTGTGCTGCTATTTTTTAATTTATAATTATTATATAAGACAAAAATTATGCTTACCACTCTGTTAAAATTGTTTTAAATTTAAATCGAATAGATTAAGTAATCTCTACTATACTAATAAAAATTAAAGAATTTGCTTATTTCGTTAACAACAACTCAGTAATATGAGAAAGTAATGAAAAGTGTTAGTAAATTTTCAGCGCATATTCTAACCATACAAAAATTAATTTTAACATTATATATCTCACCTGCCACTTGATCTGTTCCATTGCGTTAGAATTGACCTTATTTTCCGTGTTAATTGGTGGAGTTGGTGGTGCTGAATTTTGTACTGGCTGTAAGAGAAATACATAACATAACATTAACATTCGTTTAATTGTCGTCTTGTTATTCACTCCCCTTTGTATTTAGATTTTTCAAGGACTAACTATTGATTGTATTCACCATTTCAACGAATGTTAAGATTATACAATTATTTAGTCAAGAGTGAAGAAAGTATCTATATGTATATTCGCACCAATGTCTGCAAATTTAGGAAAATTTATGTGGAGGCTCTGATCAGAACGTAACATGGAGGTAAGTGCTTCCACGTTTTACTAAATATAGTTTGGGTACACTTTTTTTGTGTTTGAGCTGATAGTTTAACGTTTTTAGCAACTCAGTGCCCACCTTTAAGTTAGATGTACAAATATATATTAAGTTTATATTATAATTAATAATTGTAAATTTAGTTGGTAGGTATAATAAATTAATAACATAATCCAATATTGTTACTAATTATTAACAACACAGATAAAAACTAACAATAAAAATACAATAAAAAACATTGAGGATGAAAATAGAGGATTGTATTTTTTTAATATGAAAGATAATTTCTTTGATTGGACTTTCCACGATATTTTTTAACAAGCTTGCGGGTGGCCGAAGCGGGAAAACCCCCCCCCCCCCCCCCCCCCCCCCATTTTTTTTTTTGGCCTTTTATGAAAGATAATTTTTGTATCTTTGTGACTGGCCCCACCTTTTCACACTATACATACAAGTTATATTTTTAGTTTTACAATAAATTTCATAAAACACTCAAGTATTAGATGAGTTTTTTTAAACATGAATTTAATGTTATGCTACCTTAAAGAGTTATTTATTGTGACTAACGAACTATTGTTATTTTGAGATTAGCCTCCTTAATGATTACATACTATACAGTTAATTTTCATACGAAGTATAATTAGTATTTTTATAGGAATTAAGTGTTAATCTTTATTGCTCTTACGTTACTCTCCGCCTCCGGTTTCTCGTTGACTGCCATTTTTGCCATTTGATCAGCGAGCTGTTTCTGCTGCTTGTCCAATATTTGTTTCTTTTGTTGCGCTTGTGGAGTCAAATTCGGTGGCAAAGTTTTTGGGAGTGCCTGCAAAGTACAACTACAATTACGAAAAAACAAATATATATACTTTTATATAAAAAATATTATTTTTTCAATGTGAAAATTTTATTTCTATTATTTTAAATAATATTACATACTTTTTTTACAGTGCAACAAAAATTTTTTTACAATTTGTTTTCCGCATCTATAACTACTATTACTTACTAACTATAAAAATAATACTAACCTGTGAAAATAGTTCACACTATTTTTCATTTATACTTATTGATATTAGCAAGATATATATACATATTTTCTAGAAAAAAATTAATATACGCAACTAATACTTAAAGGCCAATTAGGTTGTCAGCATACAAAAATTTCTTGGGTAAGAATTCCAAATAACCTAAAAATTATAAATTTGGATTACAATATGTGGCACTTACTGGAGGTCGATGAACTGGTTGTATTTTAGGACGTTCCGTTTCGGCTGTTGGCGAATTTGAATCACCCTACAATCACAAATCAAACATGCAAATTATTATTATGAATAGACATATATCTCGTTTATAATGTATATTCATGTAAATCACGATTTTTAGCAAATGATTTCAGAGCTTTTGAGTATAATAAATACCTTAAGAACGAAAACATTGGAATATAATCGATTAGCCAACTCGTTTTGTCTCGCGAATTAAACTCAAATAAAAACAGACTAGAAATGTTAAAATTGCGTTAAAATTAAATAAAACTTACATTTGACTTGCATTTCTGTTTCTTCTTATTTAGTATTGATCGTAATCTTTCCCTTGTTTCATTGAAATTTCTCGGAACAGGCGTAGTTAATGGCGGCTGAAAATGTAATCATGAATCAGAATATATATATCATCACTTTTATCTTATAAATTTTGAATTAACATACATATATTTGAGTAAATGGAAAACTGGTTTAAATTATAAATGTTCTAATTCTAAGACTAAATTTTCCGAAAGACAAGACATTTTATTATTTATAAAGATTGTTAACCTGAAAACTTTTCGACTAATAATATCCAAAATGATGAAGGGAGTAATATACATTTAGCTTTAGGTCGATTTCACCCACTTCTTCCTAAACATATTATTATTGTTTCCGTGAATGACATCCGTACGTTATGAACATTTATTATTAGATTAATAACCCAGTTGGCGCAATGGTAAATAATCGGGACTGCTAAGCACAGGGTCCTGGGTTCGATCCCCGTTACAATCAACACTTATGTGATCATAAATGTTGGATGTGGTCTTGGAATTATATAAAAATTATCTATGCAAATGTATGTACAGTAAGTAAGGAAGTAAGTGATCGACTTACAGCATGCCCGAAGACAGTACAATAACAGCAAGAGCAAGGTTGGTCGGGATTTTCACTGGAACAGCCGCTTTGCGTCTGCGCCGGCGCCGTGTTGTGTCCTACTGAATAATTTTAAACATTAAATATATATAATATATACTTATATAGTAATTGATCCGGCAAACGTTGTTTTGCCATAAATGTGATATCTAATTATTCAATTTTTTTTTAAATTCTAGCATTTTTTTAGTTCAATAAAATTATCAGCTTTAAGTGTGCGGGGATTATATGCTTATAATCGAAAGCGTTTTAAACAATAAAAGTATGCTTTATTTGGTTTAAATTAATCTTTGTATGACGCGTTGGTCGGTTTACCATAGCAGTGCCATCTATTGATTACTTACTCAATCCAGTAGAAAAGTATCTTTTGGAGTTAACAGATAATTGTGACTGTCAATTAAGTGTAAACAAAAGATTTGCAATACAAATTGCGACTATAATTAAAGATCTAAGCTACCCTATCTCTTAAGTTGGACCAGACTGCTCACGGTGTGCCAATTTAAATTTAAATCGGTTAAGTAGTTTAGAAGCCCATCGCGGACAAACATCGTGACAGGAGATTTACATAGTCTTAAAGCTAGTGGGTAAACCCAGCTATAATTTCCTTCAAATGATCCATGTAATGCTTTTTTATTATTAACAGTAATAATACACGAAACTAAGATTCCTTCACAGTTATGTTCAGATGACCTACCTTTACAAAAGTGCGGCTGATGCATGCCATTTTCACACGGCTTCTGCACCGGCTTCGCCTTCAGCATCGGCTTTCTTTCTCTCCTCTCTTTCTCTTTCTCATCCTTGTCGCTCTCCTTACAACTCTCGCACGTACAATCGTTTGTATACTTGCAATTATTCTTCGGAGTATCGCATTCGTCTCCATTCTTCATATTCCTAAAGGCGACCGCGTTAAGCGTTTGCTTAGCGTTCCTTAAAGCTTGTGCAGAATATTTCGCTAATAATTCTGGATTTTGTGACCCTATAACAGATAAATTCTTATCATCTTCCACTTTCAACGTCTCTTCTATGTCTTCGTCTAAAAGTCTCGCGTCGATACTAGAACAAATTGATATTACATGCTTTTTGTATGTCTCTGGAACAGGTACACCCTGTACAATGTAAGATTTTATAGCGTAAAAGCTCTCTAATAGCGACTTTTCGCCTTTGGATACAAGTATTGCCTCACATTTGGCGAGTAACGCGTCGTTTTTCGATTTCTTATCGTCTTTCTCTACTTTCGGTTCGGGTTTGGTTTCTTTCACAGGTGGACTGGGGGTTTTCTTAACAGGTCTTATATTTGCCTTTCCTATTATTTTACTGAGACCTTTAGCTGCCAGAATTTCCGCTTCGCTTGGCTGATTCGTGTTTTGTTTAGTTTGCGTTGTTTGTGTGGTCGCTTCTGGTTTTATTTTCATGAATGATTCTTTAATGCACTTCTCAACTTCCTCCAACTTATATAGTAAGATCAACCACTGTTCACCACACAGAGAATTTTTGGGTATACTCTTCATATAACTCCGGTTCATTTCGCGTAATCGATTCATAAAATAATCGATTTTTATTTCATTCGGCATTGTCGTAAAATCGGGAATATTGTCTATTTTAGTCACTGGCATTCCTGTCAACTCTTGGATAACATTCGTTGCCATTTCTGGATTTAAAAGAATCCAAGAAGTCAACTGTTGAGAATCTGAACATCGTTTGATTACGTCGTAGTATTTAAATTTTAGACTTTTAATGGAGGATTTATTGTCTTGCGACATTTTTGATAGCTTCATAATAAGCAGATCGAAAGTGTTACCAGCGGAAGTGCTTAATAGCTTTGTTATTTGTTTGAGAGATTCTTTGGACTGTGGACAGCTTTCTTCGTCTGAATCCCTATCTACCGTCTCTCTGGCCTCTTCTGCCTTTTCTATCAGTCTATCTATCTGCGGTCCCTGTTGCTTGCACGCCATATCTCTTATGTGCGAACAAAATTTCCTTAACATTCCTTCAACTTCGTTTCTAAGTGTTTCTAGAGGGATAGTTTTATTCGTTACGAAATCCCGCCAAAATGTGAACTTAGGCCGCAGTATCCCCTTCAACTCCTCCATCGACAAGACATCCTTCACTGCCTTCTCATACAATTCCGCCGCTTTGCAATATGACTCCGAGCTCTTAACGTCTTTCGGTATAACAATAGTTTCATATTCTAGAAACTTGTCAAGTAATGTTGGTGTCAGATCTTCGTTTTTCTGTTTGTCGGTTGCACTATCCTTACTATCTAAATCATTATCTATATCATTATCAGTATTCCTAACTCTAGGTTTATTTTTACGTTTGGCAGTGCTTTTAGTAACTTTTATGCTATCACGCTTACTTAACTTTAATTCCCTTATTTGTTTAAGGGTTTCCTGCGTCAACTGAGCGTCAGCGTTGACTTCCGGCAGACTATTTATAATGGACGCAAATTCGGGCAGTTCAAAGCTGGTATTGGCTGATTCGGGGAGCTTGGACGCAAGCTCGGGCCCATTCGCTATTATCTGTGTCAATTTTTTAAACACTTCCTTGAACTTGTAACCACTAGACATGTACACATGCACAGCGTCAGATTCGAATTTTTCATAAAGTTCGGGCGAATCATATTCCAACTTCAGCATAGCTTTAAATATCTCCTGGTTTGAAAATGGACAGTCAGAGTCATCTTTGCCCTTTTCACTCTCGGTGCTATTGTACGTATTGATAATATTCTGACAATCTTCCATAGCCTCTTTGATTTCCAAACCGAAGGTGGCATACTTGAAAACATTGGAGTCTTTATTCTCGACTGCTTCGGCTTTATGCTCTCCATTCTTGTCTTCCTTCAATAAGTGGCCAACCGGGAGCATCCTTTGATTTTTCTGATAAACGGGCATCGGCTCGGAGGTCGTCGGCGACATTTCCTGTAGCGGGGGGCTCACGGAGTCTGGGTATTTGTCTTTGAGTTCTTCTTGCAAGTTGTTGTCTAGTGTATGGAGAGCAAAATTGGCAAACTTCGCTAGGCAGTCCTTCATTTCCTCACACAGATCTGCGTCCTTTTCGGCTACTATCGTTTCTGCGTCGCTATCGCATCGGAACGCTTCGGGAGGCTCAACGTCCGACTTGACTGGTTCGTCGTCAATCTCTTTGTAGGGTGACTTCAGACTCAGATTAGGTTTACTTTTGAGCATTTGCAGTATTCTATGGGGTTTTGGGAGTGGTGGTGTGGTTTTTAATTTTCGTTTGGGGGCAGCGAGCCGTGGCAGTTTGGAACTAAGAGCCCGGAGTTTTCTCTTCGGCAGGTCGTCTATTAGTGTCACTGTGCTGTCAGGAAGGCTAGAATTGAATAAGCAATAGTTTAAGTATTTCATAGTAACATTATATTTGGCTATTTCTAGTGATATATATAAAATGATACAATGGTGGCGATTCTGATGTACACACACTGAACTAAAAATCTCTAAATTTAGCTTTAGACCTGTCAAATAGTTTTAGAGAGCGTAACCTATTCTATACATCTCTAAATTGATAGCAATAAGGTTTAAATTGTCAATGTAGAAATATATAGAATAGGTTACACATGTTTCACAGGTCTAAACCTAAATTTAGAGATTTTTAGTTTTGGAGGTGTACATCAGAATCGCCACAAATGTCTAAAAAGTAAAAAAATGTTTCCCTTATCTACCTTTCTCTTTCTTGTCGCAGTTGGTCCTCAAGCCACATTCTAAGTCGATGATAATATAATTGCTGATCGCGCATGTGCATAACTTTGCGACGAACCTGAAAATGTTTGATACTTTGAAGTCTTATAAAGATCTTTTTCCCTCTTATACTTAAAAGAAGAACTGAAGACTGCTATTCAATAAATTTGGAGATATTTAATATAAGTAAATAATTCGAAGTGTAAGTTCTACAATTATTCATCTACTTTCTAATCGAATCGTGACCAAATCTTTTTCGAATTCTTTATACAATTATTTATTTCTACTAAACTTGAATAGGTCGAACATCTTTTTTCAAATTTAAGCTGTAACATAATAATCTTACCTCCTTGAACCTCTGCAAGTGATATTCGGGACAGAGACTAGTAGGGGGCAGAGTGGGGGGAGCCGTTGGGGGGGATCCAGGTGCCGGTGGTGAGGGCGCCACTGTGCCCACTAACGCCGTACACACCTGTACATACACGGAGCTTATACAGTTTGAATACCTTATGTTACAGCTACGTCTTCCGTAGCGCTCTTTTTAAATATTGACTAAGATCATATGTGCTTGGTGTATTATTGCATTACAGTAAAAACGACATTATTTTATTTATATCATAGCGCATAAATTTACTATAATAAAATTTAATGTTTCAAATTCAAGTTTTCAGTTCGATATGTTTTTAATACAATCGAATAAAGAAAGCGTGTCGTGTTATGTGGGGCGGGTGTGGGGGGGGGGGGGGGGTGGGGGGGGGGGGGGGTTGTGTTTTTTTTTTTTTTTGGGGGGGGGTGTTTTTTTTTTTTTTTTTTTTCCCCTTTATAACTATTTATAGCTCTAAAACGACTGAACCGATTTGGTATGTGGAAAGAGTTTCAAGATATACGATATGGTGTTTTAAATTTTGAGTACTGAATTCCATTTGTTTAAAACAGCGGGTTTGTAATGCGTTATTTGAAAGTTTTGTTTTTATTCGTTTAGTTAAATCCTCTAAGATGGAACAATTTTCACCAGGTGAGCTAGTATCGTCAATATTTTAGCAAGACAAACAACCAAAGTAAAAACAAACCAGATGATCAGTCTCTATTTAATATGAATCTTACCGTAGATAATTTTTTCTGTCGCCTATAAACCTGCAATTGTCGTCTGTGGACCTCTGGGAGTCTTCGATACATGGCCATTAGTTTGCGATCCACTTCGGAAAGACCTAGATCCACACGTTTTCTGGAAACGTAGAAAATAAGCTTCTGTGATAGAAAACAATCAAAAGTATTGTGTCACAATAATGTTTTAATTTAAATATGATTATTTAGCGCACGTTGCCCAGACTACTCGATTCGACCCTGTGTCAAAACGCCCATATTAGGGAGAGACTATTAGGCCGGCAGCGCCATCTCTTAGCAAAAGCAGTAAATAGATGAGATAAACGGGCCTCACCGAGCGTCGGGCGCGTCGCGGGCGGGCCAGTCGTCGCAGTGCCTGAGCACGCGGTCCATGAGGCGCTCGATGGAGGCGATGGAGCGCATGAGGTGGCGCACGGTGCGGCACAGCTCGCCCGCCCCCGCGCCCCCCGCCCCGCCGCCCTCCACCGCGCACGCCGCCCCCACCAGCAGCTCCGACGCCGACTCCAGGCTCGAGCCCGACCGCCCCGACCGCCCCGACCCCCCCGACCGCCCCGACGAGCCCGAGCGCGCCGACAGCGAGTTGTCCGACTCCGACACTGCAGCACCGACGGCAAACAATACATCTTCACTTCACGTCAATTACCTTTACACAGTGCAACCTTAATATAGCGTCCCACAATATAACCATTTCCATAAGAGTCAATATAAAATATACCTTTACATTGCGAACAGTCTTTATTCATACCTCTAATTAACGAATTTTGCCAACCCAAACCCTTTATATAAAGTTTCCACCAATAATATAACTCTTAATCTTATAATGCGATTCATGTTTCGACACGTTGTTGTTTGTAAAGACCTCTTTATAACGAATTTTAGACCAACCTAACCTCAACATAACAAACCTCAGTTCAACGAATTACTTAATATTACGAATATTTTCTTGTTCCCCTCCGATTTGTTATATCGAGGTTGCACTGTAAAACAATTAATATTACATTAAGTTTATTTTTTAGGTTGCTAGAAGAAATTGATTATTACCAATGTAATGTGGAATAAGAGTTTTATATCAATTTTGTTTCAATTGTTATGAAAAATATACTTACAATCGTCAAAGTCATTGCTAAGCGAATCCATCAAATCCATATCCATAGTAGCTTTGACCAACTGAAGTTGTTGCTGAATACTATCGGGAGGTCTGAAATTAAAAAAATAAATAAACATTAAACAAGTATTATATTAATTAATAGATTGGAATTTTTAAGATTGTCACACTTAAACTACATTGGAATATTATTTTAGGGCTATATCCAACCACGGGATTGGTCAATCTGTTGGCACATTCACCGCAGGTCACCGTAGTCTCGGGTTCGTATCCCGTTTGAAAATAGAAGAAATATAAAAACATCATTGTCATTATTCTAAATAAATAGTGAAAGCTGGTTAATTGGGATCTCAAGGGAACCAACATATATTATGTACACATTGAAGGTTTCCAATAATCCAGTTTTCCAATTAATTTGGTTTAAAATTAAAGTTGTCTTATTTACAGGGCCCCCGCTTACAGAGGTGGAAAGGTTAATAAAACCTGATTATATGTCTCACTTATACAGGTATTTGAGCTTCAGTCTCAATTCTACAGGTTAACATCGAAAGTCTTAGAATTCAAATCTCATTAAAAAAGGTTCAAAAAGTCCCATTAACAGAGGTAATTTAATGAAAAAGAACAGGGACCTCATTGCACCTCTCAATAATAGAGGTTTCTCACTTTAACCAGGTTTCACTGTTTTGTGCCTCTTTCATTATTGGTATTGAAAAACATAATAACATGCCAAACAAACAGAGGACAGAAAAAGAAGACAGACAGACATCTGAACAGGAATATGTACTCACTTTGCCCCAGTCCCGGCGCCCTGTTGCAATTCCCTCCCAACGCTGTCCAGCCCCACGTTGTTTGGATGCTGGAATTTTAAAATGTACATATTATATCAGATATTTATTACAACCACAAACATATTCATCCATAATTAATGTCAAAATATATTCTTACTCGACTATACATATACATTTCACTGATAAACTATTAATTCAATGAATTAAAGCAACATGGCTACTTCAAAAGTTATGTCTTTACTTGGACAATTAATTGATTCAGTATGTCTAATAGCCTTAATAAAGAAATTAATGTGTATAAAATACCTTATCTTCTTCATCTTTGCCATTGTATTTGTTGACCGCATGCATCATACCGAAGAATGATATCCTAAAAATACAAATCAGAACAAATATGAGGAAAATATATGACAATAAACATATCACACTTTTATAATTTACCACATTATATTAAAATATTTTTTTAAAGGCGTTTTTTGTATATAAATTAAGGTGACACGGTCGATTAACCCATGGTGAACTTGTTAAGTGTGTTCTTTACGCGCATATGGCTTTACCGTTTTGATAAAATTCGCTAACATTATAACAAAGGCTACTTTATATATAATATACCTATACGTTTTATATAATGCATTACATACTACTTTACATATAATAGGTAATGTTTGCATATCAAATGTAACAAACTAATAAATAAAATAAATTAAAGATGGCATTCTATCCTTACCTGAGAAGTTGTTTCCGTTGTTGAGCACAAACAGTTCTTGGAGTAAGGCAGTCACAGCGATGGTTATAGTCAGACCAGGCACTCACTGCAAAACATTTCAATATATATATAAAAAGAAAAAAATCTACCAATTCCCTGTTGCAACTTTGCCTACTTAATATTAAGTAGTTGTCAGTAAGCTGTGTATATTTTGTATATCTATTTGTGAGTTCCATAATGCTGGTGTACACAAATAAAGCCAACAATTTACACAAAACTGTAATGAATACACTCAGGCAACATACAACTGTTGCTGTAATTGTTATGAGATTTTTACGTTCATATGCGGCTGAGGTATTTATGATATGTAAGTAAAAAAACACAAGGAATAAACCAAATAAATTGTAACTTCAATTTAGGTATAGCAATAAGAATGTTTGCTTAAATTATTCAACAGAATTTTAAACCAAAGGGTTACAATGAAGTTGACAATAAAGACTATTTGCAAATTGTTCTGCTATTGATTGTAACTAATAGCTGCAAAGACAATGCAGAATTATCACTAAATTATTTCAAAGCTTTCATTTCTCGTCTCAGTTAAGTTTAGCCAGCTTACAGTCTGTGGGTGCGGTCCTCGCAGCCATATCAGCTAACCGATGTGCTGTGTTATTTCGATGATGAGCAGCGAGACATCTTGCCAATCTTCTCCTAGCAGCGGCCATCCAAGTCCACTCTTCTGGAGGGGAGCCTTCTGGGGGGATTAGGTCCACCTGCAATGTCACCATTAAAATCACCACTCAGATTCCCAGTCAAGTTCAAAATAAAATTCTTTCAAATATAATTTCCCCTAATATTACTTTATAATTTAGATTTAAAATATAATTTTCATTTCTCGTATTAATGGAAACAAATAATTCAACAACAACTTCAAAAGATCAATTGAAGAAGTTAGGATTTAAAGAAAAACACTTTTTTAACGGATGAAGTTATGTATTTTACAAGATTGAAGTATATTTTATAGTATACATTATTTTTAAAATTTTCCCGACGTTTCGCGTGCTTTACAGCGTGCGTGGTCACGGTAGAGAAGTTAAGATTACCAGTATACCAAGAGTGTTTTACAATATGTTTAAAAAATGTTGTTTCGGTAATTATAATGTATAAAAAAAATTGTCACCTTAAACGTGATTGTCGACGCCTCCTTAAATTTTTCCAATATTTTGAAAAACCTTTCCACTGCGTACCTAAAAATACATAAATTAATTAAAACCTTATATTACTTTAATCTTCTTGGATGATTTTATTTACATAAGTTAAAGTAATATATGGGTTATGGGTTAGACTGAAAAAGGTAGGCAATGTTTTATTAGTATTATGTGCCATATAAAGTTTCATTAAAATCCATTCTATATTTTTGTGTGATAAAGTAACAATGGATAATAATATCTACAATACCGTACAGAGGGCAAATAAAATAATCGAAATAATACTATTTAAAATTCCTGTGTTAACTGATCATCAGCCCTAAAAACAGAAAATGACATCTCTAAAACTGTCCACATTTGGAATATAAACAACATTTAATAAGGCTTTGAAAATTCCACTATTCTAATAAGGAATGCGGTATTCACGACTTACTGTTTCTCAAAGGGTCGATAATAGGAGCGACAGAGACAGACTTTGTTTACAAACTGATCAGCCGTTTCGTTCTGCTGCGCGAGTCTAGTTAGATGTTGGTGGATTATTTCCGCACCTAAAATGGAAATCAATATTTAATTTCTAATAATTATAACGGCTGAGCTCTGGCTGATTGTATTCACACTCTCTTATACGAAAACGTCTTGGGCAGTGAATACTGACCCGCCTTACCGTAAGAAAAATTACCGAAATAGTAGTTTCTCATTATTTAACCAAATATGACAAAATACGACAAAATTATGATTTAGATTTTCTGTTTTTTATTTCTTCGCGTAAATAACACTAAAACATCACTCTCATCATGTAAATCGAAACAACTAGTTTACAACATGAACCGTGAATCTCAACAAAATATAATTTATTAAAATAAACCTATGATTATTTATTGTCATCAACAAAGCTCATAATTTAGTCCGCCAGTTTCTAAATCATATAAGTGAATCCTTGTTATGTTGTTACATAAGTACTTAAGTTTACCTTCATCGGGCACTTTGATCCGCTGTAGGCGCCAATGAGCCGGCGTGAGCTCAGCGGAGTTAAGACACAGCATCTTCACGAGCGCACCCGCCACGCTACTAGTGCTGCTTACTGAAAAATATATTATCATAATAATCTTTAAGCAATAAAAAAATTTTCGGTTGGCTTTAAAGTTCTCTTACTGAAATAATAGCTATGGAACCAAATTTAGACTGATATAGTGCACCAATACTGAACTATTGTGACCATTTTGCAAGATCTTCTATTGTATAAATATTAAGTTACCTTAAATAGAAGTTCATTAAAAATAGATTTATTTATAGTAGCTTAATATAATACAGGACAAAACCTAGACCCCTCCACGATATGAAAAACAAATGTTCGTACAGTATAGACTTAATACAGAAAGAAAAGCTATACTCACCATGCGCCAATTCACGCACAATGTCGACGAGAGAATGCCTCAGAGCGGCGACATTGTTAGCAGCGCTGAGACAAAGCCGACAATGGCATCCGAATCGGGCGCGGTACGACCAAGGGGACTTCACCATTTCTACACTCCTGACAATTTAAGTCAATTATCAGTCATTTATTTCTGATTAATTTCATTCACTCATATGAAAAAAAAGCAACCATAATCTAGCCTAGCTCAGTTGATAAATTACACACAAGTATGGAAGTATACTTGTGTGTATGAATTTGTAAGCATTTACTTTGTAATAAAATGAGATAGACTGGACTTAGAATAGTTTTATTGAATATTTGAATAAGAGGGATAACGTCAATAAAACACAGTTGTATGTCAATAACCAATGGTTTATAAATTTTCTTAAACAAATATCTTTAAAAATGTTTTTGAATCTACTTTATAATTATTTAGAAATACTCACATATTGGTACCAATCAGAGTATACATGAGTGCGCTGATCTCACACCATGAGTGATAGACACCAAGAAGCCACTCCTCAACCGGTTTGAACGTACGCGACTCTTCATCTAAGGACGTTTGTTCCGTCTCTGAAATTATAATCGAAATAATATTAGTGTCATCACAAGTCCAATAATCTAGTCAGGATTAAATATAATAATTACAAAGTTACTGTTTAAAGAGTTAAAAGTGTAACTTGCAAAATTTCCCGAGCTAATTTCTAGAAGCAACTTGTTTGTAATAGATTTAATGAAATATATATTTGTTTTAATTACATTATAATACACCGGTAAATAGAAAATGGTGCAACGCTAGAACACTTGTAAACATACCACAGACAAAGTGAAGCAATGCCGCTTCATCCTCAGGTGTGACCACAGGTTCCTCAGAGTCGAACATGCCTTCCGAAAGTCTGAGGACAGCACATTATACAGAGGTTAATTGAAAGAAGAAATTGCATTATATTATCAAAAATTATGTATATACTAGCTGATCCGGCAAACATTGTTTTGCCATACATGTGATTTCAAGTTTCAATTAATAAGTAAAAAATAAGGGTTGATCGTAGAAGGGTGAAAATTTAGGATTGTATGTATTTTTTAAAAATTTTGTCTAAAAAATAAAAATTTAGGGGTGGACTACCCTTAACATTTAGGGGGGATGAAAAATAGATGTTGGCCGATTCTCAGACCTACTCAATACGCTCACAAAGTTTCGTGAGAATCGGTCAAGCCGTTTCGGAGGAGTTCAAGTTCGAACCCCGTGACACGAGAATTTTATATATTAGATGTTAATCCCGAATTTATAGAACATATATATTTAGTCTTACGGTAAAGATATATACACACATATATACACACTACATTTCACCATCAATGGCCTTATTTATGAGCTTGCTCTATTGTTACATTAACAACCTGTCTGTCTCCATAGTATTATATATTGAGTGTAATAATTTATAGATTAAGAATTTGTGTGATCAACAATTTTTAACATCACATTATAAAAATGTTCCTTATTTATTCTAAAAGTGACAAAACATCTATTCAAATGTGTCAACAAAATGGCGAAACTCACAAGTCAGACTGTTTCTCCAAGGTACCATCGTCTTCCAGAGGTATTTCATCGCGAGCGCTTTCTTCCGCCGACGCCAACAGCTGCAATAAATTTAAGATTTCAAAACTACATATACAATTATGAACAAATATTGTTAAAGGATCTTATAAATGCAACCTGGGAAATTTGTAATATTGATTTATGGGTATATATAAGACTTGAAAAGTAATAAACCAATAAGATTATAAAAATGGCTATTGGTTACCTGTAGAATGTCTTCATGCCTAATGAGAAAGTGGTCTGGCTCCGGAGGTGGTTCAGCACTCAGCAGAGGCAAAAGGAACTGACCCATTGCTGGGGCTTCCACCTAAATAATGTAATATAAGGCTTGAAAATATAAAATGAAATCTAATAAAATAATTCTAACAGACCAATTTACTTGCAATACCCCGAAAAAACACCCAAACACTCGACGCACGTTATGTGCGATACATTCCCTGTAAACAGTCTCGAAGCAGCAACTACTAGTTGCTACTTCAACTGTTGTTACTATGGTCTTTCGCAAAGTAACGCTTGATTCTATTAATTATAACATTAAAATGATTAATTACAAAGTAAAATGATTTTATTGTATACAGAACATATTTTATAGAAATGCTTGACTAAGGCCTATGCCGCTTTTTTTTTCGCCGAAAAGTGAATACATATCTGTCGAATAATCCAGTGTAGTGAACACAATACATTATTTTATATTACTTACAATTCCCTTCTCATTTTGCTCATATCCACGGCAGATATCGTCCATTCTACCACTGTCTTTGTCTGAAGATGCTGCAAAAGTATATGAAGATAAAACACTGGTTACAGAATTAAAGATGCACTGTCAAGTGTGTTAGAGAGAATTTAGTGACACATCTTATTCTGTAACTGTAAATTAAATAACCTCCTAACACCAATAAAGCTCAAGAAAAGTCAGATTCTACTTCATCATATCTATGTTCTTCTATATTAACATTTTTATAGATGTTTTTGTTATGACATAACAAAGTTCTAATCAGAAAGAAGTCTTTGAAGTCTTACATGAGTCATCTAATTCTGTCCATTGGTCATCTGAATCAGAGTCAGCACCGACGTCGGACACGTCTGACACCACTTCAATACGACGCATGCGAAGTGACGCTGCACGACGGGCCGCTATACTGCGACGGCGACAAACCTGTTGAATTTTTTTTCAATGCAAGTCTCAAAATAATCATTTTTATTTTATATAAAATGAAATTCTATATGAAATTAAGAAATATATCAATTTATAAAAGTGCTAAGTATTGTATTTTTTTAATAATGGTGGTGATTCTGATGTACACCTCTAAAACTAAAAATCTGTAAATTTAGGTTTAGACCTGTCAAATGTGTGTAACCTATTTTATATATTTCTAAATTGACAATTTAAACCTTATTGCTATCACTATTTAGAGATGTACAGAATAGGTTAAGCTCCCTAAAACTGTTTGACAGGTATGAGATTAAAGTTAAAGTTAAGAGTCGCCACCAATGCCATTAGATCTTAGATCTCACCTCTTTCCCTTTGGCAATAGTCCGACGCCTCTGCGTGCGATGGGGACGAGAAGCTCGTCGTGCTTTTGCTCCTCTTGCACCAGACCATGAAGAAGATGTTGATGATGATCCACTACCCGATGCACGGTGGGCAATCTGAAATAGTTATGCAAATACTTATAGTCTCTTAAGTTTTGATTCTATATAAAAACAATGTAAATAAATTTCTGAGAATAGACTCAATATATTTTTATTGAAAGAAAAAGAAAGGAAACTTTACACCTATTAAGACAAAACAAGCTGAAATAGAACATATTTTTGTATAAAAGCAATTATTTTAAATTGAGTAATAATATATTTTGGAATTATGCTTAGTGGTCTATGGTAATAAGGATAAAGAGAACATCTTTTAGAGATACCATTTTGCAGAATCAATAAACATTATTTGATATTAAATAAACAATTAAATCAACACTATGTACATACTTCTAATAATCAACAAATCTTTATGCAATCTTTGTCCAGTCATTATATGTTTTAAAGAATAATCAGGAAACAATCACTTTTGCTTGGCTGAAATCTTCTAGTACTTAAATCACAATTGAAGTATTTATTAAATAGAGTATGTCAATATGGGTATTGCTTGTTTTGATGAAATAAAGGAAATCATTATCACAATAATTTGTACCATTTGTATAGGAAATCATTTTGTAAACAACTTTTACTTCATAATTTTGGCAGTGTTCATGTCAAAAGGTCAATGACACTTTCTCCTTAAATTAAAATATATGTACTAGGTCAACTCTCTTGCAATATAAGTATACAAATATTTACCCAAATAAAAAATTAAAATAGTTTTTAAATAATATATCGAATATATTTAGAATACAATGTGCTTTATAATCAGTCATGCTATTAATTTTCGACAAATCTGTAGATACTTACATGAAAAACCTTTATTAAAATGTATAACACAGTACCAGCACGAGTGACACATTAGTATAACATACAATATTAATGATACTTACAGCTATTTCGAAAAGAGATGGAAAGTCTTGTTGAGGCTCGTCTGCCAGGCCCGCAAGGAGTCCCAGTTCCGCCCGTAAACCCGCTAGCTCAGCCCCAATCCTATCCGCGCGATCAGCATCCCCCAGCTCATCCTTTAGGATATCTCCTATCTCATCTGACACTGCTGCCACGGCAGACTCAAGCTCATCAGAAGGTCTCCCGGCCTCCGTATCACTCGAACATTTCGGCATGTGAAACATCATTTACAAACAAAAATGTCTAAGATACGCGTTATACGATACATCTAAAGTTCAAGAACGTTGTACGTAATCACAGTAGCTTTTCAATAACGCTCTGAATTATTTCAAAAACCATTTTCTCTGGCACACCGAGATATCCCGAAGATTTTGACAATACCAATATGGCGACGGTATTTTTAGGAATTTATGATCAGCCGTAGACGGATGGAGCATCAAATTTCACTATGGCAACCTTGTGTTATGTGTATATAAAAATAATATGTGATGGTTTTCTATATGTCTAATTATATATTTGGATAATTTAGGTGTTCAATAAGAGAAATGAAAAAACTTGCATAACACATGCAATACACTGTGATTGCCGTGTTGATTAGTATTTTTTTTTTGATCTTTCGATGATTATTTTAAAATTTTTTCTTTCATAATCTTTTGAATGTTATACTATAAACTACGTTACAGTGTTTAACACACTTTAATTATTATTTCAGAAACTGAGAACTTCAAATGAAATCAACAACTTAAACTGTTCACATTTATTCACTATCAAAGTTTAATTAAAAAATGACATTTGGTAAAAACTCAGGCTGAAGTTTCAGGCTTCCGTGACATAGACATTGACATTTCATCATGTCTATCGAGCCGCGAGCGCCTAGTAGCACGGTTTGTTTGAAGTAAAGTTTCATAAATCACAATGTTCGTAAAAATTTAAAACTTTTAAGTAATGCAGGTAAAATGCCGCATTGCGTCGCTCGTTTTAAATTACACTCAGTATTTTACATGCCTGTTTAATTTAATTATTTTTTATTCGAATCTAGTCATCGAATTAATGCTATTTGAAATCTCAGGAATTCTTGTGTAGTGTAGTGCTGCCTAAGTTTAACACAATTTTTTTTACTCGCATTATCTAACTATGGCGATCCAAAATAAAGTGCTTTACGCATTTCGCGGCTGGATAGCTTTCGTAGCCTTTATGGACCTAGGGACGGCAGGCCGGTCCTACATAGAAAAGAGGTCCTTTTTAAGCCACAACAGTGAAAATGATCCACTCGATGGTGAGTTATTTTTAAAATATTTTGAAATTATTCAAACTTTTTAAGGCATTCATTATACTCCGAAATGATATATATATTAATTCCATAATTTTTTAATAATGTTGAATAATAAATAGAAACTAAAAATAAATTAATTTGGTTGGTCAGCTGTTTTGATATTTACTTGTAATAGAATTTTTAGATTTAAAATTCTTACACAGATTTATTTTTATCTTGAAAAATAAAATGCTTAACTGATAATTTGAAATACAAACTTAAACAAAAATAAAATCTACATGCAGGGCTTACAAGCATAATACCATTGAGAAAACATAGTTAATTTGAACTTTTTCATGTTGTCAGTTCTTTTATTTATCTATTCTCACTTAGGTCTATTACATTATAATAAGTTGCTCTGAATAATTTGTGCACATTGGTTTGGTTTAGTTATTTAATTATTATCGGTATTAATATAGTATTTACATAACTATAACTAACTCAAATTATATGTGCAATATTATCTATTTTTATTTTTACATTTAAAACCTTGTTTTAGATACAATATCAAGGATGTTGGGAATGTTTTCAGTTTTGAAAGCTTTGGCACTGATACATTGTACACTGTACATACATTATAGGCCGTAAGTTCAAATCATTTCAAATTATTTGTAATGCATAGATATAGAACCACTTTCTATATATTCTTTTATAAAAATAATTGACCGAGCCATGGGCTACTAACTTAAGTTCTGACAAAAGAGATAGAAATATTTTAATTTATTTATGAACAATAAGTTATCTGTTCATTTCATTGTTGTTTTGCAGCGTAGATAACATAAGATATTAACATTTTATGATTTAATTTTTTGTGCCACTTTTAACTATTGAACAGATTTTAATTTTTTAAAGATCATTAAAGAGTCAGTGTCTACTGATCTTGTATTATAATATGAAATTAATTAAAGGCATGTTAATTTTAAGCGAAGAGGTCATGTATAGGTCAGGTCATATATAGAGTTATAGATACTATTAATATTACTGTAACGCATTACGTATGACGCCAGGATTGTCGGCCTATTAAATGTTAATGATTTTATAGCCGCCAAGAAACCCCTCAAAAGTACTTAACTACTTACCCTAGATAGGTACTATCGCCACTCGATTGATACAAATGGGTCAAGAATCAGATCATTGAGATTGAATTGCTCTTGATACTATGTTGCAGTTCAAATCAGTTATTTTTAATTTATCTGACATTAAAACAGATATTGAATGTATCTTCCAAAACGGTCCGTGTTATGTATTAAATGCCTAATGATTAACATATTTAAAAGTATAGTTGTAGTAGTGATAGGCGTTAAAAAAATTCGCACACAAATAAAGCTACTTTTGTCTATCCAAAAACAATGTTTTATACGTGTTTTACATAAAATATCTGAAAATTATTTTGGATTTTAATACCTCAATGGTTTTTAAACTATATATTTTTCATCCTTGCATACATCGTTCGATTTTGAAATTGTACTTAGAAAAGTTAGTATGTAGCATAGTGATTATCGTTAAAACGATTCAATGAATTCATTCTTGCGTAATTTTACTATTTCAAAAACTGATAATGAGGTTTACGAAAACTTATTTGTATATTATCCTCACATCAAAAAACGTTGTTTAAGACGCGTAAATTATAATTTAACGTATGATTTATTAAGATTTTAAACTGTAGACGCCTTCAAAATTAAATAAAGTAAGTAAAAAAGTAGGCAAAAAAGTGGTAACATTCAATATCTTTCAGAGTAGTTTCGATGGGCTACTGGTCACTGGTGCTAACTATTGTGCTTTATTTCTCTGAAGCATTTTACTTTCACTCAACTACTCTCAACTTTTACGTGGTCTTTCCTTGTATTTTGAATAGTGAGTATTGACTTATGACATTTTTATGTATTATATAAACGTTTGTAAATCCATTTGCAACCATGCATAATTTTGTTGAAGTAAATTCGATATATATAAAAGGTTTATTTCATACCCAGCTATTACATATTTCATATTTAGGTACTACGTAAGTATTAGATGTCACGTAATTATGATATTAGATTTCATCCACATCGAAAAAAAAATCTAAATGAAAGACTGATGAAAATATTGATGTATAATGTATGTAATGTATGATGTGTGTTAACAATACAATCTAACTAACATACAAAAAAAATTTTAAAATATTTTTTATAACAATCTTTTCATAAATATATAAATGTTGCATTACAGGTAGTGGTGGCGATTCTGATGTACACACTCTAAACTAAAAATCTCGAAATTTAGCTTTAGACAAACAGTTTTAGAGAGCGTAACCTATTCTGTATATCTCTAAATAGATAGCAATAAATTTTAAATTGTCAATGTAGAAATATATAGAATAGGTTACACACGTTTGACAGGTCTAAACCTAAATTTAGAGATGTACATCAGAATGCACAGTATCTTTTTAACGTTTACGATCTTTCTCTTAGTCATAATGGCGAAATAACGCCATCTTTCTAATTTATTTATAATTACATTACAGTACTTACCCTCCTGGGATTAATCTACCTGCCATCAAAATTAAGACTTTGGGGTACCATCCCCGGTACGTCCGGGATGGAGAGGGAGCTGGACGATGAGAATGCGCAAATTCTAAGACAAATGGGGAATTTCCGAAGGCGAAAAGGCAACCCAGTTAAAAACAAGCATGTTTGATTGTCAGGTGGGGTTGCGCGTTGAGTTAGCGTTATACAACGTATAATAAAAAAGTTTTTATCTCCTAAGACCCTATACAATACAGAATATACGAAAACCCTTTAGAGGGATTACTGATGTAGGTGTTGTTGTACCAAAATGTATGCTTTTGTATTCTCAGCCTGTAACAGTGCGTTGCTGATTTTGCAACGGAATCTCCTAAGGACCTTTCTAGTCATTATTTGTCATTTATTAGTATATGATTCGTTAGTATTTTACAACTGTAGTTTTCTTATATGAATTAGACCCACAATTGGAAAGTAATACAAAATAAATTCACTAATGAGTATGTATGTAAAATATTGCATTGTCTTTTATTGTGATGCACTAAGTCATTTTTTCAATGCACATTACTATTTCCACTTTCGCGATGTGTGCAGTAATTCACTAATTTAAAATGAGTTTTTTTTGAGGTATGGCAAATTATCTGTTTTGTAAGATTATGAAAAATGTCGAAAAAGTAACCTACTTCGAACTTATAGGTCCTTTCGCCTCTTCTAGTAGTTTTAATAGTGATAGCACCTGTATTAAATTCCTTAACTATACTCAACCTATAGACGAAATTTTGAAGAAGTGACATATGATACGTTAAGTTATCATTTAAAAATGTTTTTTTTTTAACCTTAAACTTATACTACGCAGTATTTTTAAAACAGTTGATACTTTATATGTAAGGTGTGGCAACCACACCTTTCTACTTTAGCAAATTTATATTGCCCTTCCAGTTTCACGACCACGTTCTACATTCTTTATTATTGCTGTTTATTAACCGTGATACCGCCCATGGATACTGAAAATGCCAGATACCGCATAGGTGCATTGCCAACCTTTAAGAAAACGATACGCTCTGCTCTTGAAGTCCTATTGACTGTACTGCCATTGGTTAGGAAATACCCTATATCTTTCCACATTGCGGTGGTGCGTGGCATAAAGTGATTATTACTGATTTGTCGTTGGAAACGATTTGTTTATTGATTGTTTTGTCATATTTATTTCTTTTATTTTCCTTTACAACAAATTATATGACAGAGTCTCATGAATAAAAATTGTATGTTTTTTTGTGCGTTTATTAATGATTATCAATCTTGCTGGCAGGCAGATGATTGCTAGTATACTCTTGCTCCATGTGATTTCCAAGACAAAAATAATTTCCACTATTTTGTTTATTCTTACAAACGTATTGAATATAACTTTAACTTTGTATGCAAAATTGGGGCCTCTATTGTATTAGAGGTCACATCACTGCATTGCGGCGTTCCATCGCTAAAATGTAGGTACGTGGTTCGTATAACGTATTTCAGATATTTTTTTCTTAATATTAACACATGCCATTAAATTTCGCAATACATTGCTGTACGGTGTCAGATTGATATATAATATTTATAGTTTAGACATGTTTAATCCAAATAACTTATTACATATAGGTTTTACAGATGCAAACCTACAAATAAACATGGCAAAGACACCGTTTGGACATGTTAGATGGATTTATGTTATTATAAACCTTCAATTGATTTTTTTTATATTTCGTATAAAGCAAAGCACACTAGAGTATGCTTGCAACTAAGATTTTCATACACTCGTAGGATAGATTTGAGTAAAAATTTTAGGATAGAGTTCACTATTTTTTAATAAATGCATAAAAATCGCTAAGAAACCAATAACTAATAATAGTTTTTACCACATGGAATAATTTGTACAAATCTGTGCCAATGCAATATAAAATTTACAATTTAACCTAGGTATATCGCTAAATTTTCATAGTCATATTTCTGACATTTGTAAATTCATACAGATGCTTTAATAATAATTAAAGCTTAAAAAAAAATTATGATGTTTGTTCATTATTACCGTGAGTAATTTTCTTTACTTTCTTCTTTTGAAGAACTACAGTGTGCTAATTAACCCCAGCTCTTGATGGAATTAATTGGTCCTTCGAGACAACTAATATATTTCTCATGACTGTCAGTCTTCTGCATTCTTATAGGTACACAGGCTGTGAACGCCTTTTATCATCTACAAAATTCCTCTTGTTTTAAACCATACTACAAACAACACAATTTATTGTTAATTATATAAATTTGAAACATTTGATGATTTCCTAGCCCTGTTGCATTTTAAACTCCAAATCAATTTAAGAGTCCTTTCCCTATATTTCCCTAAAATAGTACACCTTTTCATATTCATTCTTGTCTTAGTATACGTTAAGATCGTCCCCACGTTCTTTATATTTCGGATTGTCTGATTTTCTATAAACTATTGACATTAGAGAAGCTGTAGAGATCAACTATTCCAGAGTAAGAAAGAAGTATAAGAGAAAATGGAAGAGCTTTTAAAATAGTCCAGGATGTGTGAATTTTCTTCGTAAGCTTTAAAACTTTGCCCAACTACAGAGCTACTGGACTATATTGTGACTTTGTTCTCTGGAATATACGACAAAGTAGATTAGTGCTTAAATAGTTTTTTATTGTACTTATACAAAAACGATCCTATTTATTATAAATGTGAGTTAAAAGTTATAAAAGGTGCGCGTCAATTACTCTTCAATTCTCGTTTCTCAATTTTTGGATTCATATTCATATTTGGGAAATTAATCTTGGCACACTTAAAAGTTCCTTTTATAGATTATTATTCATCATAACGGCCATCTATTCTATATTTATTATATTTTATCGAAACTCACATTTATAATGATAGCATTGTGTAACAAATATTCTCAAAAGGACCACACTCACATAGTGCCATATCAATTTGTTAAGTTTTTCAAATAAAACACGTTGAAAATATAATTGTTTTATTTACCGTAACCGTTTTAAATACATAGGAAAACAGTAGTAACAGCGTTTCTAAACTGGTTTTATTAAATGAAAATAATGACCATATGAGCAATAACTAGACATTTGTAAAGCACCTTTTTAATATAAACCTCTAACGTTTAAATACGATTGTATGTACTAACATTAGAAAAATATCTCTTTGAAGTGTTATAGAAAAATATATAATATTGTATAGTTTACATTGACAAGATTTTTTTCTATAATTAATAGAATCAGGCGTTACTTTGCGGAAGTCCATAGTACAAAATCCCAATAGACCAATATACAAGCAGTACTCCGCGAAAAACCCACAACCACTCGACGTCCGTTTCGCTCCGACACCGGAGCATCATTAGGATGTTGCCTCTACGAACAGCGTTCGTCTATTGGGATTTTGAAGAATTTTTCTATTTATCAACTATTACTTTCTAATACATGTATTTAATTAAATAACTTAGTTGGTCCCTTTAGAATAGTATCAAATTAAATATATTAATAGTAATCGGGTACAGGCGCGCACGCGATCTTCACAAAGTCTTCATAATAAACAGAACCGTTGTTAGAAACGTTGGCCTCACGGAATATGTTATCCACCTGTAAGTAAAATCATTTAATGGCCTACTTTTGTCCACGAGACTATGTAAATTTTATAACGATTGCCTCGAGTAAAAAAAATAACAACAAAACTGATGCCAAAAAGATAAGTGTGTATGGAAAATAATTTTATTCAAAACTGCTGAAGTTTATTAATACAAAATTTTGTTTATTAATACTACTGCTTTTACAGTTTATTGCTTAATAAACGCCGCCGTTGTACTAACCTCGCGAGCTGATAGGCCTTCGCCCCAATTCTGTAGCAGAGTCCGCAATTGTTTCGCTGGTATTGTACCCTTCTTTTCATTGTCTGCAGCTTTAAATGCGTTTACCACCTTAAACAAACATTTGCAAACTAAAATAATGTAATTAATTTGTTTACCATACAGTTTCACCCACATTCATTAAAATACCCGTGCCTGCAATGCCTGGCATAATTAATGATGTATTCAACACAAAAATTTTATTTTAATTCATGTCAGTGGTTCCTGAGATTTCACGCCAAAGAAACTCTGCAGTTATACTAAAAGCGGACACATTTGGCTAGTCAATTTCATATATTCTCTTTCAGTACATGTTTTAGCAATACATAAATCTTAACAGTTTTCATATACAAAATTGTATATTAGGTACACTACGTGTATTATTTTATTTTAATTACTTAAATTATATGTATAAAACAATTTCTCAAAATGTAAATGGATTTGTTGTGAAAATAAACATAGCATTCATAGATATCTGCTTCACTTACCTCATGTGGTAAATTTTCTGCTCTAGAATGTATGTGCATCACCTCCAAGAAATCTGCAAAGGACATCTTACCACCTTTGCCCTTTAAGTAACCTAGTAATAAAAAACTTATAAACTTGTACATTACTTTTGTTTCTACTGTCACCCTACCACAATTAAATTGCTGGACCATTACAATATATAGCTTAACAAATGTATTATACAGATAACATAAAAATATTTTCAATTAAAATAAATCCTGAGTTAAGATGACCAATCATTTGAGTCTAAGGCTTAAAAAAAATAGCACATTGTTATATGTACTATAATTCTCAATAAAAATATTAGACATAATTCAAATATGCCATATGATTATCATATAAGATGATTAATTTGATAAATTTCATGATTTTATATTTTTAATAAACAACATACCAGTTAACTCTTGTATTGTGGGACTCATGCCTAAAGATCTCATGACCACAGTCAACTCATCAAGTGATGTAATCTGTCCTGATCTTGCAAACAAGTAGAAGCATTCACGGAACTCTGAAATTTTAAATGTCATCAATATTTACATAGTTATAGTGTAGTCATAAATAACATATTAGTAAATGAATGATTAGTATATTTAAATAATTAGTTAAGATGACAGATATTGAATTGATGACTAAAAGGAAAGGGTATCTAATGTTTACTAAATTTTAAGGCATCAGAATCTTGTCCACATAACAATAGTATGCATAATTATATGATTCAATTCTCCCAGACCAATCTCAAGAGAACTCAGAATGAAGACTCAATCAATATGTCATAGAGGCAACATCCTGAGGCTCCATTGTCAAAGAAAAAAGTCTGTAGAGTGATTTATATTGGTCTAATAGAATGGTAACTAAGCACTTTTACAATGTAACAACTGAATCTATTAACTGTTGTTATATGATGATACAAATCTAAGTAAACTAAGCTCAGCATGATAAAAAATTATAAATTCAGTTCCATAACTGCTTTTCAGCCTACTTTTGCAGTTTATGTCTGTGTATACATAATGTGGTTTTAGTATACATATAATATTTCATCAGGTGTATGAGTAAGGCAATAATAAAAATAATCAAAAAGAAAGTTTCATTCCTTACCATCTATATCTTGTTCTTTAAAATAGCGAGCCTGTAAGTCAAAAATGAGAAATAAATATGAATGTTGAATACTTAAGAGAAAAATCACCAATCTTTATAATCACACATACCATCTTGTAAAGAAGTAAGAACTTTGGGTTGTAAAGAAAAATTCGAATAAAACTTCCAGAAGTAGTCCACTTTTATCACAATACAAGTATTTACAAATATACTATATTACTCTTTAGTCTTTGTCTCTCACAGTATTTATTTGACAAAACAGTCTGTCATAACATAATTTTGCAGTGCAAAGGTTTTAGACTCAAAATTTTCAAGTTCGAAAATGCGACAGTTATTTATGTACAACTCTCATTTTTCAATGTATATTTACAAGTATTGCTTAAAATGTTTAAAAAATCTAAGATTACAATGCCACGTAAGTAAAAAATTTAAATATTTGAGACTTGTTATTATCTACCTGACGTGTAAGTTGTTACATTAATCATATTCAGCAAAAGTCAAGTTGACAGTCAGGAAAATGGAGTTTTCCAATCAGCTGAGACACCAGTGACAATTTTGAAAATAATCAATGGTTATATTTCTTCATCTTCCAATTAACGTGTAAATTATTACATAAAAGATTTTCAGTGGCTATAAAGTTTATGATGTGTAAACCGATAATGTACTAAACCCAAATAATTTTGTGAGTACTTAACCCAGCTTTCGTTAATTCTAATGTTCATAAGTCATCATCTCAGCCTTTATTATTAAAAAAGATAAAGTAAAAGCTAATCCTAATCATTTCCTGAATTGATGTCACTGTTTTTCCTATCTTAGCGATATATTAATTCAGTATTAATAATAATGGCTACATTTTACAATAAAACATGATATTCATATCTTATTCTAAAGTTGTTGTTGATAATAATAAGTTCATAAATGTAGTTTGAATTATATTACTTATGAATTTACATGTTAAGTTTTCTTTTGAGCCATATTATTAGAGCATCTATTATATTATTAGATCATCCATTATAATAGTTGAAAATTGACAATAATATCAGTGTCCTATATGTATCAGATATTACTTCAAGGCTACTCACCAATATACTGTTTATATAATATTAATTTTAGTTTTTATGGAAAAAATTAATTCAAATTTGAAATATCTAGTTAATGATTAAAAATAAGATAATTATTTTAATTGTTATACTAACCTTTTAAGTTTTATTTATTTAACCAATGAAATGAAGTATTCTCCAATAAATAATGTTATAAATCAACCAGTGGCTTTTACTAAATGGTAGTTACTTTGATGATTACAAAATTAATATTTTTACAGTAATTGTTACTGTGATTATAATGATTGTTTAAGGATTTCTGTATCTTAATGGTAGTAGTTTCTTTGGTAAATTGTGTTACTTTACTAAACTACTTTTACAATGTGAAGTAAATGTGGAAAATAATATAAACACCATAATTTAAAACTTGCAGAAAGCAACAAATGTGATTTATCAGACAGCAAACAATCAAGATACAGTTTTTTTTTATTTATATTCAACCTTATTTGATGGTTAACAAATTATTTAAATTTATTTCAGATTCAAAAAAACCTGTTTAAAACATGGAAGAACCTGACTCAATACAATCAAGAATAAATAAAAAATATAATTATTAAAATTTAGTTCTAGTCAAATTTAATTTAATTTATTTAATCAATAATTTTATTCCATAATCAGTTGTTTATAAAACAATGCTATAAAGTTACCAAAGTATACAATACAATATAATTAAATATAAATGTTATTAAGTATATGGGACTGCTGGAAGGGGGACCAAGATAGTGACAAACGAGAGAGGAAAGATAAAATGGCCGCTACAATGGTTGAGACCCCACCCCCTCAGCTCATCACAACAATTGAATGGGGTATGATGGATAAAAGCAAATTCTTTCCACTGTACACATTGAGTAGCTTCACAGGTATGTATACTGATTCATTAACTTTGTTGAAATATTAAAAATTTATGAATGACTTGCAGCTGCCTGTGGTTTCAACTGCATAAGTTAAAAGAACTGCAATCATGAAAATTTTCCAAAATTTCTACTGTCTTTACTCTTATTGGTTGCGGCATTGCTTATGCTACATAGTAGGAGTAGTTCCTGAGATTAGATTAGAGCATAGAAACAAATAATATTTTTAGCAGAATTGTCTAATTTATGAATATAGACGATGATAAAAATATTATTTTTTGTAGTAGATTGTTTATATACTCATGAAAATAAGTTATAGATATTGTGATTTCTTCTAGTTTAGTAGTTTTATTAGCTAATAAAAATTAGTTTTTTTAAGTCTGAATTAAGTTGATTACTATAACAATAGACATTTCGGACTATGTGTGACCTCTATATGTATAATTCTTATTGGATTTTTGACATGTAAGATTCGCAGTAGCAATTTCATGACTATTTCACTGAAACTTTCAAACCCCTAATACAAGAAACTATTGTTTTGTCGTGAATCGAATACATCATCCATATTAACAGCCAACTTATATTTCAGTACGCTGCGCCCTCTACCCTTTAACACTTGTGAAAACGCAGATACAAGTTCAACGCAAGAAGGAGGCTTACAAGGGCGTATCAGATGCTATATCCAAGATATACAGAGCGGAGGGTATTACAGGCCTTTATAGAGGCTTTTGGCTATCCAGTGTAAGTGAAAATAACGTGTTTAGTTGTTATTGATATAGAAATGCTGGACTCATATTTATTACATACATTAATCAAAATACTCATGCACGTCTTAAAAATATAAATATAGTATGCCAGACTCTGGGTTATATGGTAGCCCGACAGTTTTAAGCCAGATCGCTTTAGCCCTTCATGACCTATAAATGGTGTAACTAACAATACTCTTTTATGTATAGACATAATATATATATATATACAAATCTAGTAATTATCACAAGGTACCAACGAAAGTTGTATTGAAACTTTCAATTCCGTCACTGCGTTTCTCACATTGCTTGCAAACCTTTAGGAGCTACTAAATTGACTTGGGTGACAACTTTTCACTACTCATTTTACTGAATAGTGAATCAAAAATATTTTTTTCATCTGATAAATTTTCCTTTCCATAAGACGAGAGTTGACACAAAGTTGAAGAGTCGTACTCCAGCATTAAGGTGTCCATACCATTTTAGGAATAATACAATTCAACCCGCCCAAAAATTAATTCTGCTATTTGTTGTTATAGCAACAAAAGACCATCTGTGCAATTTTTATCTACCACGTTTATAGGGCAACGCGTGTCGACATACGAAGAACAAGCTCAATAATCATACCGTTCATATCCATGGAACCACATTATTGGTGATTTAAATACTTACAAAGTAAACAGTTCCAGATAATCTCAGGCGTATTCTACATTTCAACGTACGAAGGCGTAAGACACGAACTAGGCAGCTACGATGTCACCCCGAAAGCGAAGTCCTTTATTGCGGGAGGCTGTGCATCGTTAGTGGGACAGACTGTTATAGTGCCGTTTGATGTGCTCAGTCAGCACCTCATGGTGCTTGGCCTGGTCAAAGGATCGCCTGGTGGCGTGCATAACTCAGTAAGCGCTTATTTATATAAAATACTAGCTGACCCGGCATGAATGATTGCTACAATTCATACAGTTATATTCCCTTCTATTAAGCTGTTCATAAATAATGTAATTACGGATATAAAGCCATGTTAAACCGCAACAATTATTTAGACAAATTATATTTCATACAACGCTGTATGAATATTAGTAAATTAATAAAGTATTTACGGCTTTTAAAGCTTTCTTGTTTGGTTATGATCTCATCATATTGGTTACTGTTGAAATTTAATGTTATACTATGAACGTTCTACGGTCTAGTCAATTTAGAAGGAAACCTGGCGTCATACAATCCATACATAGACCTTAGGACTGTGTTGCATTGTAATGCACGAACGATACGAACGAGTGACAACGATCTTTGAACCCATTTACAGAAGGTGAACCCGCTAGGCCTCGACGTAGAACGTCGTTGGTCTCGAAGCGCGTTGGCACGTGAAGTGGCCATACGCGTGTATCGGCTGCACGGTCCCTTGGGGTACTACCGGGGCTACGCAGCCTCGCTCGCGGCCTATGTACCCAATTCGGCGTTATGGTGGGCCCTTTACACTACATACCAGGGTTAGTGAGCTGTGCGAACCTTGCATTTTCTTTGACCCTATTTTTTTTATTTGTTTATTTTTAAAGAAAATGTGTTTATGAATAGGCTAATTATAGAATTTTGTTTTTTATTTTTAATTATATGTATTGTGCAAAAAAGGTAAAGCATATATAATGTTGGCAATTTAGAAATATACAGAATAGGTTACGCATGTTTGACAGGTCTACAGATAAATTTAGATATTTTTAGTTAAGACACTGTACTTCAATTTGACCGTCATATAAAATAATAATAGTAAATGCAAAATAAAATTAATACGTGACATTGATATTCAAAGGATAATTTATTCATGAAATCAACAATGACAATTGACCATGACTTTAATTGACAGCATTTAAGATCGTTTCATGGTAATTTTATCTAACATTAATTGTCCGAAATTTAATGTTTTCTATAAATGATATTTCTGAAGCGTAAAAAACAAACTCATGGTATAATTACAGATGAACTTTTGAAATTAAGCCCGTCGTGGGTGTCTCATCTCTTGATACAATGTGTCGCGGGGACCCTTGGGGGCTTCACCACGACAATACTGACGAACCCCTTGGACATCGTCCGTGCGAGACTACAGGTATTTTTATTTTTTTTTTTAATAAATTAATTTGTAAAATTTTATAAATGTAATATTAAATCGAGATTTATTTGTATCCGTTACAATGTATTTTATTTAAATGTTTGGTATCGCATTAAGACTATTTGTTATACAATCAAAGAAAGATAAAGTCTTAAGGAGTATAAATGCAAATTTATTCAAATAACCTTTATTTACAAGAGACGTGTAACACAGGTATATAATATGTGTATATAATTATGTCTTTTATTAACATAAATGTTACTCATATAAAGAAAAACACTTTAGGTAGGTAGGCGTATACCGTGACCACGCACGCTGCAAAGTACGCGAAGCGTCGGACAAATTTAAAATTAATGTAAAAATATTTAAATTTTGCAAAAAATACATTATTTAAGCTACTATGATGAACTTTTTTTCAGGTCGAAGGCGTCAGTTCTATGCGGGAAGTGGTGAAAGAGCTATGGAGGGAAGAGGGCCTAATCGGTCTATACATGAAGGGACTGTCAGCGAGACTAGTCCAGTCAGCCTGTTTCTCTTTCTCCATAATCCTAGGCTATGAGACCATAAAGCGAGTGAGCGTCAGCGATGAGTATAGAACGAGGGTGCGCTGGTGAAATAAATGTGATCTAAACTAGCTATCGTTGTTTGAATTATCCCTACCAATATGAGAATCTTTAATAAAGTAACCTAGTCCAAAAGCGGTAAAGCCCAAACCGATGATTTACTTACTACTTATGTTATTTAAGAATTTTTTCATAACCACAATTCCAAATAATAACAAAATATTAGGCACCTACCAATAATCGTACTAAGAAAAATTTATACCAACTGTATTTAATACTTACTTGACTACAATAAGATTTAAATAATTATTTTTATCTGCTTTAAGCATGAGTATTATCTATTAATGATTATTTAATGGATATGTTGCATAGTTACATGTGTTTACTTGTACCTGAAGGGAAATAATTATTACGAGGAATACCTATTTGTCATGTGTCTATAATAATTCGCGGGACTTGGAATTTTTATTTAAATCTCATTCTTCTTGAAATGAAATTAGTCTGACTTCTCCTTAATAAATACTTATATATTTTACGAAGGGTAAATTGTGTTGAAATATTTTTCAGATCAACGTAAACACGAGTTCTGGTTAAAAATCTCACTCAACGGAAGAAGAAATGTAATGTTTTTTGGGTATAATTCAAGTCAAACTGATAAAAATCAGTGTTTGTAATACTATGTACATACTAATGATATATAAATAATTTGCGAATTTAATCGAAAATTTGAACTAAGAGATAACCTATTTTTCTTGAAAATTAAGAATTGTTTACTCTTGAATCATACGATGTTTGATAGTTTTATCAATAAGATACGGGAATCGTATGAAACCTATTGGTACGAGAGCCTATATTAACATTTACTAATCTGAATAATTCAGATAAAACGTTACTAGTAGTTTCCTGAGGTTTCATCAGCATTAAATTAATTTCATTAAAATATCCGGGTACACATTTGCACGAGATTTTTCTTTATCCGGTCTGGGTACTAGCGAGATGTTCTTAGCATCGCTAAAATTACATATAACACAAAAAAAACAATTCTCACCAGTTCTGAAGATCGAGCAGTGTGTCTCACATCGATCACGTTCATCAAAACAAACATTTTAGCTGTATTATTAAATTGTATTGGTATAAATTTAATCACCAATGAGTAATTATAATCAACATTATTAGTCACCGGTTGTTACATGGCTCTGTGATTATGCAGACAACAAAGAGCGCGATTTAACTATCCACTCTCATTTTTTATATAAATAAACATAATAGATCATTTATGCTTCTATAATTTGTATCTTTATTACGTCATACAAAATCTGACGACTATGGTGCCAAATTAGTTCAGTAATTTATCACTTTTTTTCATAAGTATATATGTTATGAGATGTATTTACATTCCATCCCCCCATCCAACAACGAAATCAGCATTAGTTCTCCTCAATATTATAGATTGAAATAATACTAATAATGCACTTTATTTCAGGCAAAAATGCCTATATTATCGTATACATAAAACTACAACTAAGAATTACAATTGATATTCCTTGGTCAGATCATTTTTTATTTTGCGCCTTATGTACATTGTTCCATTTTTTGAAAAAGACTGGGGAAATTTGGACGACTATACGGACCAGTTCGAAATATAATCCACACAAGCAAATTTTCAATACAGTTTGAAATAAAGATTGTTTAAGACGAGATGAGTAATGAGATATGCCTTCCAAACCGAAATTGTTCACTTTGCGCTGGGTGTTGAGTCCTGTATCCCCCGGTAGTCTCTAAGAGTTTTAATTAAAACATACTTTTGTTATTTACAAATCTCGTTATCAATCATTCAAAGCATAGAATAAAACGAAATTACATTAAAAATATTTATTCCATTACACACAGCTCATGAAGCATAGATTGTTAAATTTCAATAAGAGACAACAGTATTTTATTACACATGATAGTTGACAAACATAAGTTCCATAGGTAGGTATACTATTCTCATAAACCCTTTCACATGAAAATACATTACAAAAATTAAAATAATGTATCCGATAAAAATAATGTAACAGATAATAAATGCATTATCTTTTATTCAATTAAAACTGGATTATAGTATGTATTACATAAACTTTTATCTATATATGCACTATTATAAACTATAGTATTTTGAAACAAAACAATAATATTTTATTGTTTTAGTTCAAAATACTATACTTAATAAATCTATACGTAATTATAGATAATATTGCAATAATAATGCAAATATAAATCCTGACTATCAAATTGGCTATCTCAATAATCTAATCATTACATGTTTTGATAAAGTTTCGTAGCAAAATCTCATAGAATAATTGAAAATATATAGCCATAAATATTGACAGTTAAATCGACATCTAATGTTAAAACAAGGATATAAGATTTTATCAAAAACCAACTATGATTTTCGAGTAGCAGAGTCGAAAAATACTCTAATACTAAAATAGTTTGAATTGACTATACCACTTGAGAACAGTAGACAATTTCGTGAGCTTTTTTGTTATTGTTCTTTAGAACACAGAAGAAACTTTTTATCGTATTTTTCTAGTATCATAGATGCCTTTTCTGGTGATAAATAAACGTAATTAATTTAAATGAAAAGTAATTTAATTACCCTCATATTCCAGTCAAATAACGAAAATAGTTCTATATTCCCACATTTTAAAGTCTTACGCTCTGAATTCTAAAGCTTCTTATAAAGCTTCCATAAATTTATAGGTTAATAGTTAATAAATTCATAAGTATAGTAATCCAGCAATTGAGTACTAGAATAATAGTGACTTCATCTGAATGTAAAGAGTATGTTATTTGTTTGTTTTTAAGTGCATTTTACTATGCACAAATGTAGTAAACAAAAGCTGCTTTGTAGCTTGTGCAAAATGTGTTTCATTTTAGTTTGTATATTCTTATTTTCCTCCATTTTATTACATTTCCTTCAGTTTGTCAAATGTATAAAGCACATTTTGTTTGCAGTTACCTCTGTAAGTTTTTGTGATGGCGTAAACACATGTAATTAGAACTGTTAAGGTTTTTGGCCTAGTTGCAAATTACCAATCTACCTGTATGATTTTTTCTGAAACTTGTTAATCCATTTCAATATATATTATATAGTTTTCTTCACAAAAGACGTGAGTGTCACATTCATTGTAAAAACATAAGATGATAGATAAGATGTTATAATACTTTAATATATAATACTATCATGTTGAGTGGCAATGTTTTATACAAAATAGGAAAATACCATTAGTTTTATAGAAATATCATTTAATTCCTTTTTTGGAGTTTTTGTACATTTGATTTCTAAATCACACTTTTTAAGACTAGATTTGTATAAAAGCTACTGATTGCAAGCTTCATACACAGTGAGTATGGTGTCTGACAGAAATTAGTGCGCTACAGGTTTATTGTTAAATGAGATATTGTTTTAACCAGTGCACAGCACTTGTATCTTATGTACAAAGAACCCATGACTGCTATTCAAAATTGCCTATTAACTTTCCTACTAACATGTACTCTCTGAACTCACCCACAACTCTCTTCATAAACAAGAAGTATACAACCTACATAAACATGTAAAAAATGTTTTGTGCCAATATTTTATCTGTTTGACAAAAGCCTTTTAGCTGAAAAAGTATAATAGCTGCATTGGGTTCTTTGAAGTTTAGAATCTATCTAAATATCTATCTATTGTCCAAGCTACTAGAGACCACTATTATATGCTACAATACACAGACTACACATAATACTTAAAGCATTAGCGACATAATATATAACATCAATATCATCTGAGTTGCATAGACAAGGTCATCATAAACCAGTCATCTAGACTGCTCTTTACTCATTTCTGTTAATGCTTGGCCCACAAGAACTTTATCTCCACCTTTTAAGTCAAATTTAAAGTCTGCTGGGGCTTCAAAAAGCAAAATTATTGTACTACCCATGTTGAATTGTCCAAACAATTCACCTTTTTTAAAAGAAATCTTTTCCATAACTGTTTCATCAATTCTATTTCTCTTTCCTTTTGTATTTGTCCTTAAATCTGGATCTTTATAAATTTCTATAGACCCTACATTGGTAGCACCAACAGCTGTCATACTAAAGAAACCATGTTTCCATTCACCAACATATACTGCACGTTCATTCATTGTAAATAGCCCAGGTATCAAGCTTGCCATCCAAGGATTAACAGACAAAAGCTTTCCTGAAAAATGTCTTCTAAAAGAGGAATTCCAGTCACAGGGAGAATGAAACCTATGGTAATCACCAGGGGCTAAATATATTATACACTGGTGCAGTATATTCTTCTTATCTTTCAATAGTGAATCATAGTAACTCCTTCCATTACCCGACCATTTATTTTCACCCAAAAATTCTTCCAAACTGTATGTAACACCTTTTACTTGTTCTATTCTATCTGTCTTTGCAGGTCCACAATTTAATACAACACCGTCACACGGAGATACACATGGTGCTGGTGAAATATATCTCGCACCATCTCGTAAGGCTCGAGTAAAGAATGCAGATAAACTTTTGTAATACGTTAAATCGGATATCGCAGCTTCATTTAGGTTAACATTGAACATTCGTGAGTACGTACCATACACAAAGCTACGAAGAGATACTGGAATTTCATATGCTGCAATCTTTCCCCACAATCTGCTCGTTACTCGAAATGGAAACATTTCGTAGAACTTGATTTCTACTTTCGATATTTCGTAGTTGATTGTAGCTCGAATGTAACACCATCCTACGTACATAACACTGCCAAGAGGTACCCATCTTGTGAATATAGCACGAACGTTTGTCCATTTAGATTTCTGAAGTTGCGCCGTTGTATTAACGCTCTTTGTCTGGTAAATATTTGCTTGACGAAATGGCCTGTGAGGCTTTAGCCGCTTGAACATCGGGTTTATGACTGGAAGGCAGCTTCGAATGCGCGTCGGCGGAAACATTTCGCACTCGGCCACCTTCAGTGAATGTTCAAAAATAATATGTTTATTTAATTAGAGAAAAATAGTTTTGCGTAAGTATTAACGACCGATAACATCACAATCAAGGCCAATTCGCCATTGGCTCGAATTTGAATAAATTATTTAAAACATAAAATTGACGTAAAAAATGACACTGACAACATATCGATTTTTTTGTAGGTTAATCGATATTTTCGTTCAACTTATTTTTCAAATTATTATAGTTCAACATTATTTTGAACAGTTGAAATTCGTGTTTAATGAGAATGTATAAAAATATTGAGTAAACAAATAGCTACTACTGTCTAGCTTATAGGGAAATCAATTTTAAATAATAAAACTGGACAGACGTTTGACTGTAATTCCACCAGACGTTAAGTGTAATGATCACTATTTTAACTTGTTAGAGAGCATGCCTCAAAGAGATGTCTAATAAGGCACCGTTTGAAAACAATAAAAGCCAGAGCCCAGTAGTAGTTTGGGATGCCATTAAGGAAAGAGGCAACACTATGTGTATAGATTGAAAGAAGATAATATGTAGGTTTCATACCTACATAATTAAATATTTAAATTCAATTAATCATTTTTAGTAATTTCATTAAAAATTAAATTTTTATGGTTTTTTTTTCATATTTATCGACTACAGAAACAGAAATAAATACAAAAATTTTCATACAAATTCTATTGGACCAATTTATTAACACTATTCCGCGAAAATAAATTATTGTGGGGAAGTAACGCCTGATTCTGAAATTGATACCGATTACCGATTATTCGAAATGAGTAGATTCCGTTTATAGCTCTGTGATGTCAAGTCACAAGTGTTAAATTGACGTTACATGCTTCGAATTTTTGTGATTATTGAAGTTGTGATTACTTTAGAGTGTGTGTATAAAAAAAAAACAATCCACAAGTTAAAGCCGCAATTTTGTTTTATTTAATATTTTATTTTTTAATAAGTTCATCAGTTTTTGTATCTTTACTGTAAATCAATCCCTTATGTCTTTACTTTACAATGGTTACTACAAAAATTCTAATATGTCCGGGACTGAGGAGACGAGTTCTGGCGCCAACAGTTACATTGAAGAAAACTCGATTGAAGAGAGTTTTCGGGGTTTCGAAAAAATTCCTCAAGTTTGCGTTGAACGTATAGATATTTCGAAGTATATACAGTGTCTTGAAGCCAATATCAAGACCAATAATTATAGAAATCCGAATGACGAAAATCAAAACAATTTAGCAGAATTTACTCAAAATTGCTCAGTGCGACTCGTTCGCAGCGATTTAAATGCGTTAAAGGAGTTATTGTTAAAAAACAACTTGAAATGTGATATTTGTGGTAAGATTTATACCAATGAAAAAAAGTTAAAAATGCATAAAGAAAACAAACATTTGCTTGTCCAAGACCAAAAGCCTCAGAAGCGGGTCTCCTTTTCAGACAAAGTTATAGTTCACAAAATTAAAGAATATCACAGGTGTAGAAAGTGTTCAAAAATATTTGAACTATACTCAACTTTAAAAAAGCATATGAAGCGTGAACATAAAAAGCGTAAGTGCTACATTTGTTATTATTGCACTAAGAAATTTGTTGACCGCATGTTCTTTAAAGTTCATATTAAATTGCACTGTGATGTTTGTGGTCAGTTTTTGGAGACTAAACTGAAATTGATGGAACATAAACAAAATGTTTGTATGGTATTTCAAAAATACAAATGTAAAAAATGTGAGGATATATATTTTTCATATTTGGCTCTCCAAGATCATAAGTATAGTCATGGAACAGCATTAATTTGTGATATTTGTAAAGAACAATTTAAGACCCAATGCACACTTGCATTCCATATAAGATATCTACATTTCAAATGTTTGACTGACTTATTTACATTAAATTTTGGAACATATAGATGTAACTTTTGCAACAAGAGTACAGTTGAACAGGATATTATAGAAAAACATGTCTCAGAATTGCGTAAATCTTTATCCCCTACACAGTTTACCTGTGATCACTGCAAATCCATCTTTTTAACAGAAATTGAGTTATTAAAACATAAATGGACTCACTATTTGACTGTATCTTCAAAGGAACACATTTTTAAATTTAAGTATAAAGTAGGAGATCCACTGCCAGAACAGTTTAAGCCTCAATTAGTTTTAAATAGAATTCAAGTTCCTGAAAAAGTTGCTGATGAACCACTGGATTATATAGAAATACCAGATGGAATAGATGTGAAGGTTAAAAAGGCGCTTATCGATCCAAAGTCAAAGAAAACTCTTATTTCAAACCACCAATGTAAAGTAAGTTGTTAAAATAACATGTTATTATTAATGCCCATTATAATTTTTATATATATTTAAGTTGTTACTACTACTTTTCTTCACTATTAAGAGACAGCATCTCTTAAATGATTAAAAGTATAAATTAAGGAAAATCTTATTTAATATGCCATTATATCTTTTGTTTATGTTCAAATAAGTATGTTTTTTTTTAAATAAGTATGTCTAAGGAGAAACTTTATTTAATTTTAAAAGATATAAAAAGAAGAATATGATTATTTTTGATATACAATATATTCTTGTTTGATAGGTGATCATAGGCCTGTAGTTTTAATCTGAAATATGTATTTAAAATATTTTTAAACAAACAATATTTTATTGACATTTTTACATATCCTTTTCGTTCAATCCAGTAGAATAACAGCAATCTAAGCATTTGGAATTTTTGCTTTTTTGTAATGTTTCAATTTTAGTTACCAGTTATATACTTGAAAAATAATTGTAATGGGTGCACATGGGTGCATTAAAATTATTTTTCAAATATATATTGACCTGATTTAATTCTTACAATAATCCTCAGCAATATTATTGCTTGGCTTAGTCAAGCTTCATTGACTTTTAGTGTATGTAGATTGTGGAAAAATAAATAGGTATAAAAATTACATTATGTGCCTACAAATCCTAACTATCAATAACGTAATTTCCATACAAATTTACTTTTCGACTTTTGACATACACTAAATTTTATTGCATCCTTGCTAGGAGGTCTGTAATGATTGTTGCATTCTTGAATTGTTAATTTTCAATACTTCATCTATATGTATAGTGTACTAAGAAAAAGAAGAAATAAAATTCTTAGGAATTTTATTTTTACATTAACTAATTCACACATTTACTTCCAGATCTGCACACGGTATCTATCAAATAGCTATGGTCTAAAACGACACATGGCAACAGTACACAAAGATACAGATTTAGATCATCTGAAATGTTCCACATGCGAAGAGGTGTTTGCATGGCCATCACTACTAATGACACATAATTGCATCAGGACCAACATTCCAGATCCACCTTTCAGTGATTCAAGGTCGGAAATACATCTGCAAGACTATGCAGATGATGGTTATGTAGAAATCCCACCGCCCATTGTGGAATTAACAGTTTATGATGAGTGTGTCATTGTGCCTGCGAAATTGTACAAAAGCCCTTCATACAAAATTGTCATGCAGGAGGTGCCTATTAGTTTTTAATGCTCGGCTTGGTGCATATGTAAAAGTTATTGCTATGCGAATGTCTGTTTAAACATTTGACAGTTGGGGATATTTATGTTTACTGAACCTTTTCCCAAGTGGATATTAGTTTGTGGCTCGAAAAGCCTTGCAAAGTGTCAAAGGTTACACAGTCAGTGTAGTTTCGGAGATTAGATACCACAGATGATCTGAACGATAAGTGTATTTTAGTTTTAATATATTAAGTGTAAAATATTAGTTAATGCTTATGATATTATGTAGAATGTGGCTCATGTATATATATAGGAATATTTTTATAATTTTCAAAACTTACATTTGAAATATGGGCTGTGTTCTTTTTACATCTTTATCGAAGTGTATTATTTTGCAGTACATTTGTAGATATTCTAATTAGAATCGTCTTAGTGTAAATATAGTTGAAATTGTATTAAACACCAACACATTTTATCATCTAATAGTATACCTAGGTCCCTTATTAAATTAACCTTTTTTAATTTCCTTACCACTGATATTATACATAAATTCGTTTTTTTATATTTGCGGGAAAAAGTACTTTTACTACATTTTTCCATACTTAAGGAAAGCTAATTTTTTTGTAGTAAGTTTCCAATCAATCGAGGTCCTGCTGAAGTTGAATACAATCTTCTATAGATTTAATTTTTAGAGAATTTTTCTTGTCATCTGCAAACATAAGATATTCCGAATACTCGAAGCAATATTTAATGTCATAAATAAGCGTTGAAAAGTATTGGACCAAGTAAAGACCCTTGAGGTACACCGGATGTAACATGTATAAACGTACTCCTATGTAAACCTGTTACTACTGCTTGCCGTCTATTAGTTACATATGATTTTATCCATCTATGGAGATCCCCACGGATTCCCAACGCTAATAGTTCATGCCAAAGAATAACATGATCGACATGATCGAACGCTTTTTCGAAATATCTCTCTCGTATATACCTTCACGTATGAACTCAGTAAAAACAGTGAGATGGCTGACACTCGAACGATTTTTTGTAAAACCATGTTGTTGCTGCGGTAGATGCTTTAGAATAAGAGGGCTTAAAGTATTACTAATTAATCTTTCAAATAACCTGCTAAATGCATTTAATAGAAATTGGTCGGTAGTTTTCATTATTATTCCGAGACTTTTTTTTGTGAATAGAGACTATATGGGCTTCTTTCCATTTGGATAGAAAACTTCAAAATTTATTAAGTGACTGATTAAATATAATTGTTCAAGGTTTTGACAGTTGTTTACGACATTTCTGAATAAAAATTGAAGGTATTCCATCACTTCCCGGGCCTTTGTTAATATTTAGGATTTTTAGCTCTCTGGAGGACTGCATCTTCCATGAGTTTTATAGTTATACAAATTATGAATGGAAGAATATTGTAACTTTGTACGTGATTATTTGTATTAGAGTGGGTCCAATGCGTAGGCAGGTCCTTGACGAATCAGAGCGCCTCTTTTTATAGACGAGCTCTGGTTAACTGGAGTTGGCTAAATTGCTCTAATATACGATATGCATGGATCGTATATTTTGGTTTGTAATGTAGTCCATTATAGTCCATAAATAATTTGCAAAACTTATGTTTTTTCCCATAGGAAAATATGACAGTGTTAATTATTTATTCAAGTTTAAAGTACAAAATTTATTTATATTTGAAGTATACATTCAGTTATATATTTGTGAGTATTATTTTTTAAACAAAAAATACAACCTATCAAGAAAACGTTTAATAGCGTAAAAAGAAGTATAAGAAATACAAAAATCCGAATTTATTCTTCTCTAGCATTCGCGGATATGGTTTGGTTCTTCAAGTCTTCGTAGGACATCTGGTTCTGAAATGAGAATTATTCAACTTTATAGCTGGCTAGCCAGTCTTCTGTGCTTATGAACCCAAAATATTGTTTTAACAAAAATCTAACATACCTACACATATAACACATAACATACAATCTAACATATAAGGACTATAGCACTCAACAAATTAATAAATAGTCCAAGCTTAAAATATCTCAAATACTTCTCGGATATATTCGAATACACAAAAGTTAAGAATATATTAATTACAAGCCTTTTTTGTTTGCTTTTCTTATATGGAATATATTTAATTTAAATAAAACGGTCATACATAATAATTTTGGAATCGAGATATAATCACGAGAGCACACGCTAAGTCTAGTGTTAACAAAGGTCGATGTGTTGCCGTCCTTTTGAAAACTTATTTAGCATCCTAAGAGGATTTGATTTGTAATGGAGCTGATAGAACATTTATAAAAATCTAAATTCGCTTTCGGACGACCTACCTCCCACATATCGTCTTCCCAATCTGGGAAATGCTTCTTGAAGTTCTCAGGCTCGCGTCCCTGCTTAACGGTTACAACGATAGCCGATTCCACGGTGCGCTCTAAACCATCGTCTGAGATATATTTCTGGATAAATAAATATTAAATATAATCTCTCTCTGGCTCTTTTTCTATGTACAAGGACGAAAGAGTAATTTGGATGAGAGTTTTATAGAAAAAAGGGGAATAAATTATTGTTGAGCCGGATATTTCTAATTAGAACAATTATTATACCTACTTTAAACACATTAATAATATCGTGGTATATTTCAAGCTTTTTATAGGTGCTAAGATAACTGAGAAGCATATATTTAACAAGTCAAATCTTATTCATGTAGGTAACACAATGAACACTTATGTCAAGGAAAAAAGTGCTTCCAAATGTACATATACCTACTACCGGTTCTTAAATCAAAGCCGCCAAAGAAGAACTAGCAATAAACTCTCAACCATTATTCAACTGCCGAGTATTTAGTTGTAATATTTACCCATCGCACAATCGTCGACCATCGCGGGGTTCGAACCCTGTGTTTAGCAGACAGAGTGGTCCAATAGATTGTTGAACATATTATGTAATTAGTATTTAAGTAGAAGAAGTATTGTTATGAGATTCAAAATAATTTAGACTCATACAAGGAGTATGATGAGGCAGACTTTTTAAATTTAATCGTTGTTAGTCCTTAAGCACAGGTGATTCCTAGCTGAGAAACAAGGAACGTAATAGTGTAATTCTTTTGTGAATAAACTGTTATTAATATGCGTAGAACCCTATTCATAGAATTTTGAAGAACGTTCGTTCTCAGACCTTTGGCGGAGTATAATTATTTTAATAATTTACAGTAAAACTATTTTATACAATATTCTTTAACAAATTATATTTTCCATAAAGCTTCAATTACTTATTCAAAGTTCGTAAATACTGTTAAATCCTACCTCAATTATCTTGTCCTTGGCCAGCCTTGCCCTAACGGGTATCTTATTTCCTCTCCACAGGTATAATTCTTCACCACCATCCAGTATATACACTCCATCATCAGACAGGTCCTGGCAATTATACAATTGAATTTGGATATAGTCCTCGATAAAGACGGGGATGAAATGTTGTCAAACCGCTATATCTTGATGAAGGAAAGCGCTTCCAACCAACTTCGAACAGTCGAACCAGTTTCCGGTCAGGCAGGTCGGCCAGTTTTTTTGTACGAAGCATTCAGAGAACTTGCAATGTGCATGATGTATATGGGCGCAAATTAATGTATAAGAATTATATTTTTAGTTTAACCATAACCATTGGTGATCACCAGGTTTAAAACTCTTATATTCTAAACAATATAAGATACTGTATTGACTCCTTAACTGTTTGTAAAACATATCACTTTACTGTACTCATTGTAATCGCCATCTGTTGACGACCTTTGTAAAGTGGCGTTAGGCTATTGAAGTTATTATAAATTTGTACAATTTTTTGAAAGAAATTATTTGGTGTTGTATAATGTAAAATTCACAATAATATTATTGTTGATTATTTAAATTTATAATTAATTGATTAGTTTAATTGATTGTAAAATTACATGTAAAGGAAGTTGCAGTTCTTAAACGTTACTTTGGATAACGGTTGGTCTATATCAGTGTTTTTCAACCTTTTTCATGATGCGACCCCCTGGTATAAAAAAATGTTTCGCGACCCCCTTTGACCTTCGGTTTTTATGTTACAGTATTACCATTATCAATATTATTATTTTTTTTTTTTTACCAAAGTACCCATTTCTTGACCCCCCAGGGGGTCGCGACCCACTCTTCTTCTGTAAAAGAAATCGTCTTTAATTAAAATCAAGTTATTGTGTGTGTTTTAATGGAACCTGGACCCTATATCCCCGGCGTGACGCAGACATATACATATACATTTACTCACACTAAAGCTGAAGTATAATAAGTGGTATAATATATAAGTAAACCATCTTTGCAAAATGCGTGTGCAAAGTCTGAACAATGCTCGAAGTCAACCAAAAAAGACTAGTTGGAATAGTAAGTTTATAAAAATTCGACGTCAGGCAATGAATAACTCATATCTACAAAATGTATGGAAAGTCAGTATCGGGATGTAAAAAAATTAAAATATCTATTTGATTTCCGTATTCGGGTACCCTTATAAGGTTAAAGATATCTCGAACTGCCTATTAAGAAAACATTAAAGATTAACAGAGAAACAGTTTCCCAACTATAGTGCCGGTGTCGATGAAAATTTATTATATTTCAAAGCCAAACAAATTTATATATTTTAATTTTTCTCCTTAAAAAAAATATAATTTATCATATAATATTAATTTAGTATTAATTTAAAACCGTTATCAAACTTTTATTGCTATGATTTTCTGCAAACGAGAAGTCACAGGCTCCTGAAATACAGTTTTCACTACTTCAGGAGGAGGGAAGTAGGAAAATAAGTGTAAACATTGTGCAATAAATAAATTATTATGTTATTAATACTTGTTTTTTTGTATTAATACTTGTTTTGAAACGAGATATGACTTTCTTACCTTCTGGCTAAAGTCAGGGGGGAGTTCTTCCAGCTTGACCCTTCCAGAAGTGGAGACAGTAACAGCGGTGAGAGTCATGGGCGTTGTCACTCGACGGCTCAAGGCCTGTTGCCACCCAGACCTGCTTTCCAGCTCTTCGGGAGCGCCACCTGGAATCAAATAACATAAATACATGGCTCTTCGTTTGCAATTTATTGGAAATTCCACGAGTACTATGTTTAAATGATTTCTTATGAATTTTTATTTGAAATATTTATTTATGTATTAATAATTAAATATATATTTAAATAAATAATTTGTTACGGGTTAAACGCGGCTTATTATTCTTCTCTACATGAAGTTTGACAAAGCTCAAGCTGACATTTGAAACTGGCTATGAATTGCCACATTGCATCTTTATGTGGAGCTGCCCATTGAACTTCCTTCAAGGTAACATTCCGATTCTTAAGGACCAGCAGCTCACCCACCATCCTGACTAGGATGAGCCTGACGGATGGCTCGTGGTAGGATCATGTGCGGCAATGTCACTTTTCAATAATTAAAAAAACAAAGTTCTTACCAAGAGCCTCCCAGAATTCCTCGGGTTCCTCGCCCTGATTGACAGGACTCACCTCTCTCTCATCTTTCACAACCTGTTTGGTAAACTCCAAGGCTACTTCTTGTTCGTTTTCGTTCGATTCCTGAAAAATTAAACGCATATACGAAAATAATGTATAAATGAAGGCAGCTCCACAGTTTTTCTGTTACGTATAATATTTCCATAAACAGTCAAACATTCAATACCTACGGGATTCTAAATAGTTTAAGCAATGTATTATTGATGATTTTGTTTGTTTTACATTGAAATTGTAATCAAATTTCTCTTTCTGAAAGTCACAAGAAATACTCCTTCACCGTGGAAACCCTTCTATGCTGTTATGTTTATAAAATGATTAAAAAAAGGTAATCTTGGTTTACCTAAAACGTCGAACGTTGCTATAAAACACTCACTTTTCCATTCCATACGTATACCGCGGATGGCGTCTCGAAAATAAAGACGGCATCGTCTCGCAAAGACTGTTCACTTTCGCGTACTTGAATTATCCTCATGTCGTCAAAGTCTGCACCTTCAACCTAAAAACAATAATATCAGTCTAAATTTTTGTAGAGAGGCGGGTGAAACCAGTTTCCATTTTTTGGAATTTTCAAAGATTTCAAGGATAACTTATGCATGGAACTCAGTTGTACTTCGCGCGGCCCGGACGTATAACCAAGTTTTATTGGACCACGACTTATTTAACTTAACAAGTAAAAAATAGCACTAACACTTAACATGGCCACATCACCACAGATCATGAGAAGACACTCCGTTTCTGTGTTTGTTCATATTTTCTTGTATTGTTCTATTTCATTTGCAGTCTTTTTTGTACTCTTATTTAGTCTTTAATTAATCGTAACCCTATTTTATCTTTAGTACCTAATAGTATTTAAATTAAACGAAGTATATGATCAATAAAGCTGCTTGGTTTAATAAATTTATAAAAAAACGCGAAAGTGGTTGTGGGTGTGTGATTTTTAAATATTATTAGGTGGGGAAAAAATACTTTAGTAGAATGTATTGTATCCAGCTAATCGGGGTTAGAATATAACACCTTAGAGGCAATTTCGTTTGTTATTCCTTTACAAAGCTTAAAAGGACACTTAAGTAATTTACGCACGACACAATCGCTGGCCACTTTCAAAAACATGTATCAGCAATTGTTTGGACGTTAATCCTGCTCCCCTTTTTATTTCTATTAGGCTCTGGAATCTCAGTATTCCGGAAAAAGCAGTTCTACAGATGTCCTATTCAGCTACATGACACTAAACTTAATGGCATTGTACCTTTGCCATGTCACTGAAATTCTTAAACGAGAATTGGATGAAATATAAACTGTTGTAATCTTTACATCTAGCCAATATTTTTAACTTATTTATTTACTATTACTACTTTATATTTTTTTCTGGCATGCATCAGCGGGCCGTACTTAAAGGGGACGCATAGGAATCCTCTCACAAGGCACCATCTGAGCTGAACTGTTTCCCTATTAGTAGCATATATCTTTATATATATAATTCTTCTGTGAGTGTGTATGTCACTGAACGACTGGACCGATTTTGATGAAATTTTTTGTGTGTGTTCAAGGGGATCTGGGAATGGTTTAGATTCACAATTTTGTCCGCTGGACAATGTTTTTTAATTAATTTATTAGTAGTTGTTGATTTTGGAATGTTTAACATTGGATCCGACAGACGGTGCTGCAGTGTCAAATTTTAAATAATATTCCAATAATTAATTGAAAATTGAAATCACATGTATGGCAAAACAAAGTTTGCCGGTTCAGCTAGTATACTATATATATGTAATTACATGTATGTTATATTACAAACTGTTAATATTTTTTTCTATACTATAAATAGCCGCTATATTTCAATATTTTTTGTTAAACTCACTCGGAAAAGTCGCAAGCCATCGTCGTCGTACGAGTTATTGAAGTTGTCCGGTTTGTATTCGTCGTCTTTGTTGCCGTACAAAATGGCCACTTTTCCTGAAAATTGAAGCCTTTTTCAAGTAATCAGTTTGACCCATTTTTATCTAAATTAAATCCTATAATAATTAATAAATAATAATAACTTATTAAAGAAAAACACTTTGTTAACGGATTAAGTTATGTATTTTACAAAATTTAAATATATTACATTATTTGCTGCCACACTTATTTTGGCAATTAACACCTTCTGTCTTCAGTCTACCGTGACCACGCACGCTGTAAAGCACGCGAAACGTCGGAAATTTAAAATATGTAATATATTTAATATTTGTAAAATACATAACTAAATCCGTTAACAAAGTGTTTTTCTTTAAATGAGTAATAGTTATGTTAATAAAAGACAATATTAATAACTAATTAATTTATCCATATAACGAAAGTAACTCAAGTTTGACGAATAAGGAGTTTAACGTGAGGAATAAAAATATATGAGTAAACGATAAACTTCTTCGCTATCGAGAAAGTAATTAGGAGAAAATAGGTTAGGTTTTTGGTTGGCTTCGAATTGCATGGTAGACAAACATAAGCAAGAAGCTCGAGATCGTACGTGTGAACCCACTAAAATACCTTTCAATATCTTCAAGAAATGTTTTGTCTCTTTCCCCTGCGGTACTCTCACAACATTGACCTCTCCTTCAAAATCTTCTTCTAGTTTTGACACTAATTCGGTGCCAGCTAATTTGCTTTCACTATTCGCGCTTTCGCCCTTGAAAATTTTTAGAAAATCAATGATTTATAAACAAATGGACTGATGGAACCAAGGTCTCGGAATGCGTCATTCAGTAACCATTACTGCATACTGACTCAGAGTATTTTTGACAGTTCTGCTGTCAATGTTTAGTTGTACAAGCCGATTTTTCGAATTTAGAATCGAGTGCCACATTTTAGGCGCCATTTTTGAAAAAATGCAATGAAAAATCGAGCTATGGCTCTCCGTTTTTTTTTGCATAGTTAACTTTAACTTGTTTATAAGCTAATGTACATCCTTGTATTATTAGTATAAGGATAGTTTTACATGTTATGTTTAGCGCTGTAAAGATGTATAACGCTTCATAATAACTTACAATCCACATATAGATGATATGCCTTTGTTCGTCTGTTTCATACTCATACACAACGACGTACACATCGTTCTGGTATAGAACTGGATACTCGACCAACTGTTCAGTTATATCTTCTGGATCTTCTGACGCTCTGGAACAGAAAAATCTAATATATTGTTTGTAAGAGGGGTTTATGTTTCAAAGTTATAAGTAGTTGTATTTGTATTTACAATATTTATGTAAATACAAAAGATTCCCGTTCCAAAAGCATTTCCCGTCTAATCATTTTTTCCCATAATATACCTCTAGTATAAAGATGTGTTTGCACTTATCTATATTTAAATAAAGACTCTCCAATAAATATAGAGTAATAGTTATATTGTAATGTAAAATTTTGGTCTACTTTTAAATTTTTGAAAAGAACCTTCATAAACCAACATAATACACTAATCAAATTATCCGAATAGTTCTGTCCTGTTCGTACACATAAGGGAAAAAGATAAAGATTTTTTATATAAAAATAATTTGTATGTTCCTGAAGATACTCACAGAAAGTCTTTGAAACTTCGTTTAGTCATAGAATAATAAGAAACTCACCTAAATACAGTAACTTGTCCACTTCCATCGTCCGGCATGTAGCCGCGAGCGGCTGCACTCTTTCCGATGTATTTTGCAGCAGCCGATGATTCATCGGCGTCTCCAGAAAAGTAACCAGCATCTGTAACACATATTTCACATTATAGTTCAGCGTTTGATAATTTAAATTAATAGTAACATAACTGAGCAACCGAAACATTTAACACCCACATTACATACTACTCCTTTACCCTCTCTTATTTTGTTTACGGTTTGATGAAAAGAGATCAAACATAATTTCGGTGCGATTTGAGCGATATAGTTTTTATTTGTATAAATTTTATCTATCGTATCAACATACCAAGCTGCGATACCCTGGCCCTGACTGATAGTGGGGGAGATATGGTCTGCCAGCTGTGGAAGTACTGCTTAAAGGTGCTACTTTCGGCCCCTTCAGTGATTCGGGTCACATTCAGCTGTAAATTAATTTACATGTGAATATTATGGTAGATAAAAGACATAGTAAAATTAATATTGATTACAAAATTGAGTGCCTTAGATTTTACATGGAAACAATCACTGTATGGAAGGATAACTCCATACAACTAAACGGGTATCAAATGATTGATGATCTCTGTTTTTATGCTACTGAAAATTAACTAACACCTTCACGGTGATGACGCACCCCTTTTATGGGTCATGAATGAAAAGAAGATAATAAAAAAGAACATTATCTAGTTAAAAAATTGCTTTGTATCTTAAACAAGATTCACTACCTTGCCCTAATTTTATTATAGACAAACCTTATCAGTATTTTCATGGCAATTAAATTTTTCGTGTTGAGGAAACACGGATAGATTTTAATATGCTGCATAAATTAAAATTTGCGTGTCGTTCGGGCGGCATTTTGTCCATACTAGAAGGATACGCGATGGTCAGGTAACGACATTTCACCCTTATCTCTAGATAGTAGATAACGGTCGCGTAGGACCTGTATGTACGTGAATTAGTAGTCAAATGTACTAAAGTGTACGTGAAATACTCCGCAGCAACTATTCTCCCAGACTCGAGACTACGTATCATAGTGAGAGAATCAATACGGTGTAACCAATAAAAAAATTGTTTCCTAAACTAATGTTATGATACAAATATGTATTATTGTAAATTCTTAAGGCTTTATTAAAAACTTACCCAGGCCGGATACTCCTTAGCATCAAGATACTTCTGTGATATATCGTCGTAGTTCCTCCTAACCTCGACATCTACATCCCGGCCAAGCCAAATAAACAGGCCCGCGTCTGGTGTGTCCAATATGTAGATTCCCTATAATGAGCATCGCTTATGGATATAATCTAATTGCACAAAATCCAATAATTGTAGGACAGTAAATATCAGGATAGGACACAATTCACACACAGTCGGTTAGGTCAATATATATTATAACTTATTTATTTATTCCTTTATAATAAAAGCTGGCTAGCAAGTGATCACTTCCAGCCAACCTGACATATATATAAAAGCTAAAATGGAAGGGTATATATATATAAGGGATAATATTGCCTTTGTTGACATAACTGTTACTCATTTAAAGAAAAACACTTTTGAACGGATTTAGTTATGTATTTTTTGCAAAATTTAAATATAATTACATTATTTATAATAGTCGGGAATTTTTTTTTAAATAATGTGATTATATTTAAATTTTGCAAAAAATACATAACTAAATCCGTTCAAAAGTGTTTTTCTTTGAAAGGGTGATGTTACAAAAAGAAAGACGGCTAAAAAGTAAGAAAAAAGTAGATTATAAAGTACAGTACATACAATAAATAAATTAGGCTATAGTTTGGTAGAATTTGGAGAGTTGAAACATAATATACGTAATATTATAATTCAATAATATATTTATAATATATATTTTGTAGAAATATTCTTACCATACAAATTTTGTGACCGTATTGAAGATCTAATCTGGGACCTACTGTTCGACACACCGGCATGAGCAAAACAGAATCGTTATTTTGTTTACCTTAGAAAGCTGATAGCATCTCTGAAGGTGATTATATAGAGACAAAACTCCATTATGTTATTTTTCTATACCTTAAAATAAACCACGGTTAAACTTACATCGGATTCGAGCTGGCTCTGTTTGAAGGGTTTCCTAATTGCATCCAGTTCTATGTCTTCATCGTATAGAACTCTGTATAAGTAAACAGATGATATACTGTCTCTTGTGTATGGCTGAAAAATATTTAAATTTCAGTGCTAAGCCGTGGATTTGGTATTGAGAAGATGTGGATTATTAGGGACATATAATAACACATTTATTAAACATTTAAAAAGGCTAAACTTTAGAATATGAAAATTTCTTAATATTAAAAAAAATATCTGGGCAGAGAAAACATAATATAAGCTGAAACTCAGATAACATGCAAGGGCTATTGTTTCCGTTAACATCCAGTAAATTATATGTATAATTATTATATTTATCTATATAAAGAAAAAAACTTTTTTGTTAATTGTACGTACTTTAATATCCATACCAAGGACTTCGCTATGTTGTGGGTTACAGAATTATCTTACGTAGTGTATAAAATTAGTTCTACACAAGCTAAAATTGGTACAGTACAAGGGATAGTTTTGAAAAAGTTACATTTAAACTTACAACAATAGATTCAGTATCTTCATCAACAAGAGCGTCCAGGGAACCTGATCCGAGCGCGTCAAAGAACTGGTCGTAGTCGGAAGTCGATGAGAACTCATCTGGCAATTATGAATAACAGGAATGACTATCTGATTTATAATCCATGATTATAGTTACTTTGCGGAAGTCCATAGTACAAAATCCCAATAGACCAATATACAAGCAATACTCCGCGAAAAACCCACAACCACGCGACGCACGTTTTGCTCCGACACCGGAGCATCATCAGGATATATTGCCTCTACGAACAGCGTTCGATGTGAAAATATTTTGGACACCATTATTATATTCTTACCAAGGATTTCAATAGTAGCCCGTCCATTATGCTCTTCATCCCTTAGGGTATTCGCGACACTTATAGTCTTTCGCCTCTGGGTAGCTCGTGCCCCTTCGGGTACCAGCACATAGATATCATGCTCAACTTCCAGTATGAAGCAATTGTCTCTAGTCAATGATGAGACATCGGCTACTACCTACAATGACACAGTGATAATATTTGTATAAGAAAAAATATAAATACAATGTCATTGTTTTTATTAACATAACTTTACTCATTTAAAGAAAAACACCGTATTAACGGATTTAAGTTATGTATTTTTGCAAAAATTTAAATATAATTACATTATTTTAAATTCTTCCGAGTTTGCGTGCTTTACAGCGAAAAATTAAAAAAAATGTAATTATATTGTAATATTTAAATTTTTGCAAAAATACATAACTTAAATCCGTTAATACAATGTTTTCCTATAAATACAATAGATAAAAATTATAAAAAAGAAATTGATAAGTTTAAAGAAAGTTTTCATGCATTCGTGTCATCTACTTCGATTCATGACGAGTTAAATTTTTCGGCTAATTTAAGTAATAACATTGTTGACGAAAGTTGTTAAAATTATACGTACGTGCGCGATAATTAGACCACTTTATTTGACCTTGAAATGAGCATTTTTTGTCATACCTCTTCGATCCTCATGTTTTCGCAGCCCGATAACTTGAGTAACCGTTTTTCTGCGCCTGCGTTGATCTCCACTTCATTGAAGCCCGATTCGTTGCCACCTTCAAGATATCTTATAGCTGGAATAGGGAAAACAAAATAGTCACCATATCTATCTTGCAGATTTTTTGTTCATAACATTTTCAAGTATTCAGTAATATAACGTATTATGAAATGTATTCATTTATATACTTGTATAGTTCAGTACGTACTTGTCTCAAAATGTCTTTTTTTTATTTTTTTTATTTTTTTTTTTTTAAGTCTAAATTCTTTCATTAATTTTATGATGTCTTTAAGATTTATGTTTCCTTGATAATGGCGTGTACGCCTACAATGGTTATTTAACTTATTTAAATAAATAAATAAATAAAATGGTACATTTGGATCGATTGAGTAAGACCTTCTAGCTGTGGTTGTTTTCTATACAAAGACGGGAAGGCTCTTGATTTTAAGGGTATATTAAGATTGCACATAGTAATATAATCGTTTAAATTAATTATTTTACCAAAAGTTACATATTCCTGAATCTTCCAAGCCAAAAATCTTACTGAATGTTATGAGGCTATGTTACGACATAGTCTAATGGATGATAAGTGGTCTGTACGAGTACTACTTATTATCAGACTGCGGACATACCATCAGATTAAGCCTTTATTTTTTTATATATGAATTATTTGCCAACTCGTATATACCGCAGGTATGGAGGCTCGTACATTCATAAATATATTATATGTCGGAACGATACCAACTAACTCAATTTTGGTATATTCTTACCAAGTTACATTTAGTTATTAATAATAAATCTAACTATAAAGAGCTCTATTTGCTTGGACCTCCGCGTTTTAATTTCCTTTATTTTGTTTGTCTATTTAGTAATAACCAAGATTAGATATATAAAATATAGATAATATATTTTTTATCTACTTTGATTAATGCATGTTGTGTGACCCATTAAGGTGTACTATAAATAAAGAATTTTAGTATAGGCTTTTGCCTAATCCAGTATTGATTCATAGATTGTTAACCTTAAAAAACAATGTAAAATATCTAAAGATGACTATCATTGAATGCGAATATGTAAGACATTTCAAAGGAGTATTAAGACGTCCAGGTTGGATCTGTAACCTTTTAATCTTTGCTGAATAGACCAGACTTAGACTTTAACGCGCCAGCCTCCGGACATTAGTATTTTTAGATCACTTGTACAAAACGCATCGTTTAATATTGATAATAAATTCGGCATTATTGTGTGAATATACTGGTAATAATTCGCCAGTATCTAATAATAGCGATATAGGATATTGACGGCGTTTATATGAGAAAAATGGCAATACCTTACCGGGCTTAAAATACCCCACAAACTGACTGGACTCGTGTCCCTGGACCTCTCTATGTTGAACTGCACGACCACCGAGCTGGTCATCCAGTGTCACAGTAAGAATGGCAGCTGCACCACGCTTGTCCTGGGTAGCATTGGCTCCAAGCCAAAAGTGAGCGTCGTAGCTTAACGTAGTAGTGTTGTCACCCGATGTCTTTAAACGTTATTAAATAATAATAACAATTGATATAACTGTGTGCTACACTTTATACGAGTATATAAAGAAAACTGCAGGATACAGTAATCACTTTTAACCTTTGTTTAACTTTTATAAGTACACTTTGGTTAATAGACTTTAATTGCATCACTCAGCAAACCGTCATAGATCTTAGCTAGTATCTATCTTCACCCGCGTCTCACACCAGAATGACCATCCCCGCCCGGGCGCAGCCGGGTCCTAGACTAATCCCCACTAAACTCCCACTGAATATGGTGGGGCGTAACGTCGATTGTTGATTTTTATAACTACCCACAATTTTAACTATTACTAACAAAAACATGACAAGTATAACCAGCTCTTTTTGCCAAAACACAAAACATTGATTTTAGTACAATTTGTTACCGATGTTTTTTTTTAAATTGTTAAAAGCTGACGAACCTTTAAGACGATGTAAGCATCTCCATTATAGAATTTTCCATATTTTGCACGCTCAATCGCAACAGGCTCGAATTTCTGTAACACAAAAACCAATTCATATTATTTTTTTCGGAATGTCATCAATTAATGTTATCTTCAAATAAGCTTAGGGTTGGTTATGAATATCATTGAGAAGAAATAACAATATATAAAATATATATAAATTGTTGGAATTTTGAAGCTACGAATCGAATCGATCTAGTGTCGGCTGACTTAACAATCATAAATATAATGCGATGTCATTCGTGGTCATGCCCATTGTAAAAGCGTTGGTTACGTCATAAGTGAGGCTTTAGGCGTCCAAAATTGAAATTTATTTAAATTATAAGAGAAATGTTACCAATGTTATCAAGAGTTTGGTTAAACGTACGAAACACAGGAATTTAAAATATTAAATGAAATTTCCTTTGTTTTTATGGTTATAGGCTATATATTATTTCGCTACAATCAATAAGAGCGGAGCATAAATTAATAATCTCCTGAAAACGGGAAAAAACGTTTCTTTATCGCGTTACGATGTGCACGCGTATTTTAATTTGTTTCATTTACGCGGGTGAATATAATGGTAAACGGGTAATATAATTATTGTGTGTGTCGTCTAAACTCCAAAGTTTGTTACAATTTTACGATATTCAATGTGTTTTTATTATCTATGGTTAATTACCTCGAATATGTAATAATCAGATTTTTATCAAGCCTTGCGATAAAGAATTCTATCAATGATAAGTTGCAGATGGGTTAAATTTTTTTTTATTGACTGACATTTAATCACACGAATATAAAACTAAATAGAAAAGAGCGTATCGTCGTTAAGGGCCGGCAACGCACTTGCGAGAATTATGGTATGTGAGTGTCCACGGGCGGCTTTTTATATTTAAAAAATATAAAAGTACCAATCTAAAAACTAAAATATTAATTGAAATATTAACATGCAACATTAATACATGTCTGACATTGTGGTTGTTATAATAACTAACGCTCGGGATTCCACATACATTTTGATTGAATTTTGTCAATTAAACCAAATAGAAAATACTACTTACATCTATGGTCCATATCTCTATGCCTGGTTCCGCTCCCGCGTCCATGAATGCCGGGTGTTCCATTGTGAATTCCCACCGAAAACTTTAAACAAGTTACAACAATATGATACCACAAAAATAAAACAAAAACCACAAATAACACGACACAGGCCTCGAATCGAGTTAAAAGTACTAAGCCTCATGTGTGACTCATGATAGATAATAAAATCGATCCTTATCTTTTATCGTCCATTCGGAGAATATAGCTTTGCGACAACTAATTTTCCTGGACATATTTGTTTAGCTTACCAAAATAAATATTTTATTTACGCATCTCATATTTTTTTGAAATATAACCAACATTAACAACCAACAAAAAAAAAAAAGGCATGTAAATAACGTGATACTGACAGGAGATAACTTAGACTTATATAGAGATATTAAAATTTACTGAAATATTCACTATATAATATGCACTGTTGGCTTGAAATTGATTAGTAGTGCTCCAGGTTTAGATGGTTACTCTAAAATTCTCAAACTTTACGAAAATGTCTTAGTTGAACCACTGTATATACCCCCCCCCCCCCACACACACACGTCAAGGTGATTCGACGGGGGGTTATTATGATTATTATATTGGGCGAATGTATCAACTATGAATTCGTTTTATATGTAAACAAGGCGTGAAAACCTTTTCGTTTTTCTCCTTTAATATATTTTAAATTACGAGGTATAATGATAGAAAATTACGGAACTTGAATTGCCTTTCCTGTTTGCCCCCTTATTATAAAAATCTCAATTCCGTGACTGCCGTCCATAGAATATTTTTCTCAATAATCCACAATGCGAAATATTTTTTCTAGTTCGCAAAGCAAGGTAGCGTTGCAATGAAATAACTCAAGTCCAGATTTTAATCGAATTACTCTATAGAAACATAAAAATAAAACACGCATTATCAACAATAAAAGCATTTATTCTAACCGAAAGTGTATTCTAACAATAATATGGCGATACATTGCACATGACACAACAGAGATCAATAATAGCAAGAAATCATAAAAAGAGCGAACGCAACACCAAATTCTGATATTTTAAATGAATATTCTTCTGGGTATTTCAAACATCCAGATTTTAGCCGTTATACTTGCATGCCTGCTATTTAAAAAATTTTCTTTGTCATAATTAAAAAGGGTAACAATTTTCGAAATCTTTTACACTTTTATATGAGCGGATTCCCTTGTGAAATTATTTCATGCAGCGTAATAACCTGCGTATTCGCATGACTACAAGTACATCTGCGTAAAACTATTAGAGTTCTCCAGTGTATTTAAATACGTGGGTGGTCCAACTAACCAACACGAGAGTGGGACTAACAATCTTTCCATATGCATTCGCGTTTCACTAAACCATTCATGTCACACTTATACAGCTCTGCGATATAAGAATGTCAAAGATGAGTCTAAAATAAGACAGATAATCTTTTGTTTCCTACTTTCTCTATATTGAACACATGAAATGACAGACGAAAAGGTCTAATAGGATTTTCACAAGTTATTGAGCGATTAGATTTCTCGTCTTCAGAAATGCAACTTTAGGTTATGAAAACGATGATTAACACAGCGTATACGCTATGAACGTATACGCTTTCATCTGTCACCGACGATCACGTTACGTCACGAAGCGATCCCCGCTTTCGTCTTTTTACATCCTAATTCAATACTAATTACATTCAGCAACAGTCGCAGATTAAAGTAAATTTAGCTTCAATTTACTATGTTACCATGAAAACTGAATAGTAGAAGTCTGAACAATATGTATCTAAACAATTAATAGAATCAGGCGTTACTTTGCGGAAGTCCATATTACAAAACCCTAATATTGCCATCCTGAGGATGCTCCGTTGTCGGGGCGTAACGTACGTCGAGTGGTTGTGGGTTTTACCGCGGAGTATATTGGTCTATTAGTTTTACAAAACCCTATAGTGCTCATAGTGGTGGGTTGGGTTAGCAGGTACTCATCGAACGCTGTTTGTAGAGGCAATATCCTGATGATGCTCCGGTTTCGGAGCGAAACGTTGTATATTGGTCTATTAAAGGCTTGTACTATGGACTTCCGCAAAGTAACGCCTGATTCTATTAATTATGTTAGGGTTTTGTGATCTACATACATATAACATTTTGCATTATTTGGAAGAAATCTAGACAGAGCTGCATACGTGTTGTTAGTCTCACTCAATAATTTGCATCGCATTGTAGACAAAACCTATAAAGGATCGTACATCACCCAATTCGAATCACTATTAAAACTATTCACACCTAGAACTAGAACATTTCAAATCAATCATAAACCATCACAATTTTTTATCAACACGTTAGATAATCGATAGCGTAATCGCCGCATACAATTTTACAAATTGAAACCGGAGTGGATCAACGAAGGGCCCTAGTCATTTCACAAATTAATAAAAATAAAATATGACTAGTCTAACGAAAAAATACAACAGCACCAAAACACATACCAATTGCTTAAACAAATTTAAACACTAAATAAAACTTTTATTGCAGTTTTATATAGCTTTTAGCCGAAAAACATTAGTAGGCAAGTTATAACCGTTAACGTTTAAATTAAAAATGATCAGGATCACAGACAATTCGCCCGAAGTTCAGAGACAAATTTTAATGCAATCTTCCACCTTAAGGACTAGAGCAGAACTCGCCCTCAACCACCGCATTTACTTCTAACATATATCTTTTTTACAAATAAAACCTTCTATGAAAACCTTATTTCTGAGCTTAGCTTCCTCGGCCCCGGGACGTGAGTCGCCGGGGAGGTAGGCCTACTAGCCAATTAAAAAAAAAAACTGTCGCATGTCACAAGGGCTGAGGTTATTCATTGAAACCAATCTAATTGCACTCTTTCAATTCAAACACAATCTCCTTTTTCCTTTAACAAAGAAACATACTATACTATATACTATAGTGAAAACAGGTCAACCCCGTCAAAATCTGTCAATTGGTTTTGAAAGAGTCAGTTTATTTTATCTTTCTTTTTTACCTCTGAATCGTTTCAACTTCACATCGACTTTTCGCCCAACAACACATAATGATAACATTTCTTTTCTTTTGGAAGAAATTTAAGGGCCGGCAACACAACCATTAATGCTTGTTTATGGGCTGCTACTAAGGTCACCCGCAATGTTGTTTGCCCCCTATTTTATAAAAAAAAAACTTGTCTCTGGTTTAGAATTAAATGGAATTGACGAATTACACACGTTTCCTTTTTCTAATATACAATAATCACAAGGTTTATCCTCCTTTTTATAAATAAATAAATCCGCTGCTTTTCAAGCTTCTAAATTTGGTTTTTCGTAACATACAAAATGTATGAAATTCACAACTAAAAAAAAATACCACCCTTATCCCTAATATATCAAACGAATATCAATAATGCAATTAATATTGCAATTTAGCACCTCAATGAAAAAAACTTAAGCCTACAGCTTACATTAAATAAAATACAGTTTTTTAATCCAAGTGACATAGGTGTGCTTTAAAATTAATCCTGACAAGTGAAAACTGTATTTAATTCAATTGTGCCACACTCGCGTAAATAATACTCTATTAAAAACTCTCATAATAAAAAAACAAGATTAAAATAAAACGAAAAAGTAACAGATAATCTTAAAGATTATTGCCATACTAAAAATATGTCGAAGCCGTTATAATAAGAAATAAGTTTATTTTTGTCAATGAAAATCACTTAATTTTAACATAACCTTGATAGGTTTGTACTATCGTCTCGTGCCGGCAAAATTAAAACTTATTTCGTAAAACGTGACACCCAAAACTATTGCGAATCTTAACCTAGGCGATACACTACGAAGAGATTTATTACAATACTTATTTTTATAAAACACTTATGCTAAAATTTTGTACTCAAAAACGGCCGATTCAAAATTTTTGATTCAACCATAAATTAAAAACCAAACGCTCCTTGACGTCATTTAGCGACAGTTAACAATGACATGACAGAAGTTAACATGACAATCGGGTGTAATTTTGACGACAAAGACAAATGTCACACCTGATACAGATAGTTTTTTTTTTTTAATAAGAGGCAAGTCAAAACTTATCAATTATTTAAAATTGGAATTCTAACACAAAAATTAAATGAGATTCCGACGAATTTTAATTATATTTCTATGTCAATTGTCAAAGCGAAGAATTCATTTTTAATTTATGGTTTAAGATCCTAACTTACATCACATCCAATCACAGATTGTAAACCCTGCCACCATTAACGTTATCCAGATGTAAAATAAATAGCTTCTCATCACTGGGTTGACCTTTCAACTAAACATTTAAATTTATTTTACACCTGAACAACCACCCACATCCCTTGAATACCAAAATGCCAAATCGTTTATCTATATCTATTATTTAATGTACACCAAGTCGTACAGTCAAATTTGAGACCAAATTCTATTGTTAGGACCAAACATGTGGTATTTGAAAAAAAAATTCTTTTCTTTTAACAGATTCTAATCATTAACATTGACGTCAAATAAATTAGAATTCAAAGTTTAACACTATGAATCCTGATTTGAATGTGTTTTAACTGATTTTTGTAATATTTATCTATAACTCAACCGAATGTATTAAATACCTCGTTTAGTTCTATAACTTTTTCTTGACTTAGAATACATTATATACTATCAGCACAATGCACTTTACAATAATTCACGAAACACTCAGAAATCCCAATATGTGACTTTTGGTGAATCTGCTGACAGTAATTTGTATTGTAATCTACATTTTTTTTTCACTATTAAACACTAGAAAAATACAAATGCATTATTTGTATGGATTTTTAAATTCAAGATATGTCACAATTATTTCCGTATCATTGAGCAAACGCAGTGAATTCAATTATAAAATTTACATCGGCCCGCGATTTAGATTATAATCCAATAATAAAATAAAACATATATCAAATATTGTAGAAGTAAACAATCGGTTATACTTATTGTGAATTCCATTGTACAACAGCAACATCTGCATTTTCATTGAGTGAGTGAGTCATTTTCATATGGCGCCTGGAATTTTTTTTTAATAGATATAATTTTAGACTTCTTCAGACACTACTCTTAATATGAAATATACAAATTATATTTCTTTTCTTAAATCTGATAATAATACAAACCTGAGCCCTCTCTCCCCTCGACAAGTGAAGTTGCAAATTTTGCAAACCATTTTATCTTTTACAGAGATTTCCGAATTGTCTTTGCTCTCTATTATCTCTGGCTTAGATATCTTCTTATCAATGACTGGCGTTGGTGATTTTATTTTATATTTGAGATCTGAAAATTAAATATTTAATTCAAAACACTTATAAACATCTATTATCTTCTGAAGAAAATCTAGAACATATTACAATAACTGTTTCAGAAATCGACAAAGAAAATATATGTGTCCCATTAGTGTCATGATCATTCTATTTCACATCCAATTCAGACTCACCACTTGTAATAATGACAATATTGGGTACTCCCATAACATCATTTGGTGTGTCAGGTGATGTGCTTCGCCTTACATCTATATCTCCAACACGGCTCAGTGGTAATGCCTCATCACTGGAACCATCCGACTGCTTCGATTGTTTTTGTTGCTTCTTAATTCGTTTCCGAAATCTAAAGAATGGTAATAAATTATCAAGCATTATTCAAAATTAATTAAGAGACTACATTTTGTTTGGTTATTACCAAGTTCCATTCAATATACAGGTCAATAGATCTTGATAATTTTATTGTATACACCCTAAAGCCTTCAAGCCAAATGGTAAAACATTTATCAATTAGTCATTTCTGAATTAGGTCATTTGCCATGCTACATGTATGTCAACTAAAAATCTTTTTTAGCTTTATATTAAAGTAAATAAAATTGTATTTATAAGTATATCTATTAACTAAACACCTCAATCTCGATTAACAATGCTATGTTACTATCAATTTGACTATCTTTCATTTGAGAGACAGTGTCAGGAAAACTTGTGAAATTGCCCCTTGAGTTATATATGTTTAAGTACACAAACTATTTACCCCGAATCAGGATACACATGGATATAGACTATGAATTAAATACCTTTTCTTTGGCCTTTTTGGTTGCCAGGACTGCTTGACTCTTTCTTCATTGTTGTTTATGTTAATATACTTCTCACATGCAATGCTACCTAACTCCAATCCATCCAAATCAGTACTACTTGATAATGAAGATTTATCACAGGCAAATAGATCTGTTTCGTTACTCAAATCATTGCTGTCAATGGATGCACTGAAAAAGATTAATTTAAATTGAATTAAAACTTTTAAGTAAGTTTAAGAAATAAAAACTAGACAAGTTCTGTTGGATAGGTTTATTTTATTATAATTATTAACAATTCTATATGAGTTGTGTTTTACTATAGCAATGTATCTAGTCTACCTAGTACATTGTATCTATGAGAAGATGATAAAAATCACATTTGCAGTTAAGTAGCCGTCTTCCAGATATATTTTATTCTACAGTGACAGAAAAACATTATTTGTGAAAATTTCAACTGTCTTACTACCATGGTCATGAGATACAGAACCTGGTAACAGACAGACAGTGCAGTTTCAGTATCAGCATTCACACTTTTACCTTTTAAGTACACAAACCTAAAAATATGTAAAACAAAACATCACAAAATGGAAGGATTGCCTCATGAACAGAATGATTTGTGATTATAAAACAGATGCTGCCAAATCCTAGCTTAGCCAGTTTCTCATCAATAATATGTACTTGCTAATGTAGAAAATTCCCCCCATAGAAGGAATATGTTTTTGTCCTCATATTAAATGAACACGTTTACACAACATCATTAGTGACCTGTTTTAACTAAAACTACTATTTACCTTTCAGACAGATCACTCTGAGGTTGATTTTCTAACTTCTTAAATTGAAATGTTAAATTAATTCGTTTGTATATCTCTTCTGTAATATTCCTGCATTTTTCGTATTTGGAGTCCAAAGTTTCTTGTTTTATTTTCTTCCAATCAGTTTGACTGTGTAATGTCGACATTTTTATAGTTTCTATTACAATTCTTACCAGAAAAGTATGGAATACATTCCTTCTTATATTGTGTGGAAATTGTAGCTACATCACGGTTTTCAAGTTTCCTTACAAAATGGCGGGATATAATATGAGTCCATAGGCTCTAAAACACTTGTTTTACATTTTCATCCCGTAATGATATCAGTATTCAAAACAAAAGCACAACATTAAGAACTTTCATAACAAAGACAACCACTAAAAATAAATGGCACAATAATTAATGTAGTCAATGGTTCTGTAATTCCATTATAATATTTAATTGAAATAAAGACTAGAAAAAAATTGTACTCATTAAGAGATTAAAACAAGAAAAACAACATTTTTAAACGTAAAATTAAAAATATACACAGCCTTTGCGGCTTTTTTATATTTTTGACGTTTTCAATTTAGTGTTGCTTGACACTAATTGCTCATAAAATATTAAATTTAAAAAGTCTTTCCTACCATAAACATTGTAATACACGAGTCTCGTCTCTATTTATAGCATCAATCGTGACGTAAGTTTGAACGGTTTGAACAGAGACTAGAACAGAGTAGCGACAACATATTATACCATATTTAAATCAGAATAAAATCCCAATGGTATTCAAGCTGGTTTTAGTTAAATAATGCAAATCACTTATAAATGTTTTATTAAGCTTCTCTAACGTTTAGGGCCTATTGTACTGTACTAAAAGTAATACAACTACTCTCCAACAATGATGCCCAGGTTAGGCAGGTCCTAGTATGACTTCTAAAAAGAATGGTTTTTAGAAGTCATACTAATTGTACAATTAGAGTTAAAGAAGGGTTACAGGACACAAAAACAGCATTTGAACAAAGGAGTTTGTATTATTTAAAAAACATAAACAGGTTGAAATAAATATTAAGATTTTTTTGTATAAAAGCCTCAACAAAGACGTTTAGACTTATTAGTGAGCAAGGCATAAAATACTGAAGTAATCAACAAAGCCTTATTTTTTTGATTCCATTTTCTATATTGTAGCAGCACACGTAATAAGGCTAAAAGATACCGCTATCCAATGCTTTCATAAATTAAAAAAAAAAACAGAATACCATAACTTGTGGCATGTCAATAATATAAATTGTATTGTATCCTGGGCTTTATTATGGGCTGCATTGTATTGACTTTCCCGCCAATTTAACAAACAGTTCGAGAGCTATGACAATTTGATTTTGTGGTAATAGTAATTGTTTATTATCTTTTTCAAAAGGCTTTTAAGTATTAGGGCGTTTTATTTAACGTAGTGAACTTATGGCCGGAAAACTGTTATTGCCTATTCGTAAAAATCAACACCTTTTAGCCCGAGTTGCTACTGAAAGAGCTCCTTGCTGTTTTTGTAAAAGAGATGTTGACGAGGAACTTACATATGGTAAACTATACGTTATCGGAAACATACATTGCCACTATTTCTGTGTCGTAAGTACCTTGTATTATTATTTTTTTATATTTATGATAGTCATGTCCTGGTTTTAAGTTAATACATTGCTTTTATTTCTGCTTAGCTTATTGCTACAGGCTACAGCATTAAAAATATGAAATTTCACTTTGTAAGGCGTGTGGCACATATATTATAGAAACTACCATATTTTAATTCTAAAATCATGTTATGGTTGATTAGCTGTAAACATGTTATAAAGAAAAATGGTCAGTGGGACAGAAATTGAAATTAGAAATTAAGGAGTTATGGTACCTTAATGCTAAATAACAATTGAGATGTTTAAGCAATATCATATTAATATAAGTAAAATTTCAGCTACTCTCATGTTGTTTAATTCAAAAGGGTAAAGATGAAGAAGGTTTATTTGGATTTCTTTATCCTGATATATTGGCAGAAGTGGAAAGAAGTAAAAAGCATGTAAGTCATTGAAGTGGTATTTTCTTTTTATAGAAATGAAAAGATTTACATATAATTAATAGGATCAGGCATTACTTTGTGGAAGACCATAATACAAAATCCCAATAGACCAATATACAAGCAATACTCAGCGAAAAAACCCACAACCACTCAATGCACATTTTGCTCCGACACCGGTATCATCAGGATGTTGCCTCTATGAACAGCATTCGATGAGATTTACATATTAAATTATATTCTTACTTATTTTCGTAAAGACCTTATGATTTAAAAAGAGTAATAAAACACATCCAGAATTGTTTTTTCTCTTAGTCTTCTTGTATGGGCTAATCTTCGAAACTGTTGAGAAGATTAAAATGAAATGATGTATGAAATCATACCTTATATCCCTAGGCAACTCCAAAAAAATATTTTCATGAAAGATAAAATAGGTAACAATAACAGCTTAGTAATCAACAATTGATGCTCTTTATTTAAAATATTTTGTGTATTTATAAGATTTATTCCCTTTAAGGTTGGGCTTCCACAGGAAATTTCAAAAACAAGATTTACAAAAACAAATACTAAGAGTGGACCTGTTAATTGAATAGTTAAACACTACTGACAACTATATTATCTTTTAACAACATTGATTCCAATGTTATTATTAGATACAAATCACTTAAGCATGGTAACATTTATAGCATAGCAAGAAATACTTGTTTTATGAGAAATGTGTCAGTTAAACATTAACACACACACACACACATTTTGACTAATTCTATTTGACTCTTGTTATCAATATATTATATTGTTATATTAACTTTTAATATGTAGAATTAAAAGGACTAGTCATTTAAAGCTGCTTTACTTTTAGAAATGCTCCTATTGCATGAAGGAAGGTGCGACTCTGGGTTGCTCTGTATCACAATGCAGGAAACAGTTCCATTTACCATGTGGACGGGAGAAAAATGCAGTCTCCATGTTTTATGGGAATTTTAAGTATGTATTTTTTATATGTAATGGCAGTTTGCAACCCTGCATGAGGTTGTTTGTTGGAACACCAGCTGTGTGCCAATTTATTTATAGTCTGCTATTCTTACTCTATATATTATTTGTCTATTTTTCAATTTCAGAACATTCTGTCAACAGCATGTGCCTAAACAGAAAATACCAAATCATATATTGGAAAATATTAAGAATAGGAGAACAAAGATAAAGTCAAAACTAAGTATTGGTAATGAAATATTTGAAGGTAATTTTTTACATATATTTGTATATTTTTATGTATAGTTTAGTTTTGCTATCACTGATGTGATTGAAATTTTATTATACCTAACCTACTCAACCAATGACTATGACAATTTTAAGGTGGTCAATTGTTTCATATTTACTGTGATTTTATACAATTGTTAGGTGGCGTTGTTCTGTGCCTATTTCCATAAACCCTAATAATATTCTAAAACAATTTAAATACACGATTGGCCTAATTTGGTTTTATAATAATTTGCGGAAGTCCTAATTGTATTTTGCATTATGGTATAGTATAATCCGAAATTGAACTCAAATTTCTGATTTTCGTAATTTTTTTCTTACAGATGTTCGTGAAATTGTATGCGTTATTTGTTATGAAACTGTGGACGCGTTCCCATCAATACATACATTTTGGCCACCCTGCTGCGCACGCGACGCCTGGTTCCATAGATCGTGTTTACAGGTATTTCATGACATTCAGAGAAATAATCTAATTGAAGTTTAAATTCAATACAATTTCATTGAGTTCACTTGCTTTTGGTAAGGGGCTACAATATTTTTTGTTTTTGTCACCTATGATTTCCAACGAGCGTACAAGATGTATATAGTTTCTATATGTATAATATTAAAAAAAATTGAAAATGGAAAATATTGTACAATCCAAAAATAAATTATTTAAAATTATTTGCACGATTCATTTTAGGTGTTTGTTACCTATTTTCTTATTATCTATATGTATCATGTTATAATTACATTATTCAATGAATGTTTTATTCCCTATTTCAGCGTATGGCGTTGAGTGCAGGCGTCCATTACTTAAAATGTCCATTATGTAACGACAAAGCACGATTCTACGAGGCAGTGTTGAGTCAAGGATATTATGTCCCAGACAGGTGTGTATTTATTATAAATATATAAAGACTTTATACATTATTTTTATTTTATGCTTTTTAATACGACTTCTTCCACCATTAATAGAATAATTTTCATATGAAGATAGATGTTAATTTTATAATTTAAATTGGTTTTTATTAAGTGTCTTAAATGTTGTTTTCTTCCAGGCAGGTTAATTTAATTTGTATTTAATAAAATGTTTATAATAAATTTACTTCCAGAAAAGAAACACAACCATTATTATCATTATAATATTACAAATATGTTAAAGTATTGTATATTTAAATTGATAAATTCAATATATTTTTTTGCAAGTTGACTTTAAAGCTATGCTCGTTGATTTTGACGACGACACATCACTCTACAGATCAAAGCCTTTTCAATAACACATTTCTTTAAAATCTATCTAAATAAGTTTAACTGTAATCTAAATTAAAATAGTTTTGTCATTGTCGTATTATAATTATTTCAGAGATGCATCATGGGAGATGGAACAAAACGCGTTTGCGGAGATCTACGAACGAACAATCATATGTAATATACCGGATTGCAAGTGTCCCAATGGAAGAGACCACGATTTAGAGAGCGGGTAAATATTCACTATGGTCTACTATAATATATTTTTTTTTAGTAACAGTACTCATTGCTTTTTAATTTTATTTAATTATTAAATTTTTATCTTGTATGAATAGTAAAAAGTTCTCTTTATTTATTTAAAATTTAGTTAGGTCTATCTAAAAATAGTTATGTCAACTCTCAATAATCTATTTTAAATAATGAAATACAATGAAACACATTTTTTTGGTCATTCCAGCCTTGCATATGCATGTAGCATTGTGCACAAATGCATAGCTCAGCATTTCATGTACATATATATATATTTTGTCTTCATTTTCAGCCCATGGGACATAAAACTATGTCTGCTGTGTGGCAGCGTCGGTGCGCACGCGCACTGTGCGGACATAAGCGGACAAATATATGTGTGTCCTGTGTGTTTGCCAGCAGCGCCCAACGACCCAAAATATTTGGAAGCCATTAATGCTAGTAAGCTTATATTCTACAATAATTACAAAGAATAGCATAATTTTTTTATTTATAAAGTTTGACTTGTATAATGTTTCGTGGATAAATTTGTTTTGTATCGGCAAATAATTATGAAATAATAAATAAACATATTGTACTAGACCACAAATGTATGTAATGGCACCTGTGCTTTTCAGTGGCGTTGCCAGACCCGAACCAATCCCTGCGAGCTCAACACGGACCCCGAATGCCGAGTCGCATGTCCATCAGACGGACAAAACCACGACTGCGTAATGTGTATGTATAGGAAACTTTACTACACACAGTACGAAAATAAAAAGCATTTTAAGGGTAATTCGTAAAAAAAATTGTGATCAGCTTTTGTTACGGCCTTCTAAAAGTAGTGTATAGATCTTTTACGGTAAAACTGAATATTTTACAAACAAAAATGCCTTAGGTAATCATAACTAATCTTTACAGTAACCTTTGTCTGTGGGATTTTAAAACTAGCTTAAATAACATAAAACGCAGATAATAACCCACAGTCTATTTTTTTTTACAGTGCTTCCACCTCCAATACAAGAGAAGTAGAAAGTCATGAAAGAGGTATTTTTTTTTTCACTTACGTAAAAATCTAGTCTGTAAAGGCATTTTTTTAATCTTATTTTGTTTATAGAACATTCAGAAAGCACTATCAAAAGTCGTCTCGAGCTAAATTTAAAAACGCCATCTCGACCCAAAATGGATTATATCAAAACCATTGATGATGGAACCCTATCGCCGAGGAAACTTCTAAAACAGCAATTGTGCCAGTTGGATAGGGACGCACTAGACAATTTCGAATGGGATTCTGACATTGTGATTGAGTTGGTGAGGTCTAAGCTGAAGAAACCGAAGCCGCTATGTATCCGAAAGAAAATTATTAGGTATATATGTCTTTTTTTTTATATAAAAATGGTCTTTAAATTTTTAACTAAGCTTAATTTTATAAGTCAAAATCATTTATTAAAGTAGGGTCGTTACATGATCACAATGAATTGCTTATTTTATGCAGTCTTATGGATTTAGCACATAAATCGTTTCTATTTCGAGTATTAAATTGATGAAAGTCACAATTAGTACTAAAACAATTATGTGTTTTCTAACATGTTTTCATACATGATATTTTCATAGATATATTGACCAGCAAGTGTCATAATATTTTTAAATCTTTGAATCTTTCTCGCACCGACTCCCGTGGGGGCAAACAGGAAATCGCGCGAATTGCCCGTTTTTTGTAAAATAAATATAGTCTGAACCTCCGCAGCATTACCCCAAAGAAGAATGCCGTATTAAATCATCAATATCATATATATTGTCTAATATATTTTTCTGTCCTTGTACAAAATGACAGTACTGTATGTACTGTTATTTATTAGAACAAGTAAGTGATCAGTCGTCTGTGTGAAAACTTACCGGAAGTCAAACTCAGGAACATTTTACGCAAAGACTACCAATATTCCATCAAAATGGGAGCTTAATACCCTCTCAAGGGCCGGCGACCCACACCCACTAATTTATGTAAATTACCTAAACCCTGGTTAATAGAATTTTAATTATTCTTAAATAATGAAAGGTGAAAAATTTAATAAATTATTATATTTCTTCCAGTTCTATAATAGACAGCATTTTAAATGAAAAGTTAAAGCCAAAATTGAAGGAACCAATAAAGGAATGGATATCACCAAAAAAAGACTGTGAGATATTAGATGTTGAAATGGTAAGAGTTTTTGTGATTCGATTGATTTAAAGCATGTGAATTTTCAAAATGTAATTATTTAAAACAAATGGAATCTTTCAGAAAAGTATACCAAATAGTATAGCACAAGAAAATGAATGTACAGTTAGTGAGAGTAGGAATCTAGAAACTTCTGAAGACTGTGTAATTATAGATTTGTCTGAAAATATGCACGAAAATCTTCAAAACGATATAACTGAGAGCACAAATAGCGTAACAGTTGTTAGCGACAGTAACATTTTAACGGAGGATTTTTTAGATAAAAACTTACCAATCATGAGCTCGAATTTGAATCCGATTGTCTTAGATGACTCATCAGTGGAAAATTCGAAGAGAAACCAAAATGTTGGTATTGATGTAACTCGCGAGAAGGAAAATAAGATAATTTCAGTAAAATTCAGTCCAACAAAAGAAGTTTTGTGTGAAAATATAAATATTGATCTTGAAATATTCAAAAACCATTATCTAAATGAAGTGGGTGGCGATAAATTGTATGAAACTAATGTTTTGCCTTTAACTGAATGTACTTCGAATGTATCCAAAGACAAACACAGAAAAAAGAAATATAGGAATTTAAAGAAACCTCACAAAGACAGAGAACACAGAAAAGTAGAGAAGGATTATAAAAACATAGACAAACATAGAAACAAACGCAACAGTTATAAGAAAGACAAAAAAAGCAAAATCTGTAAATCCAATGATGATGTAGTCCTGAAATTTGTTTCGAACGAGGAAAATAAAAACAAACAGCAATACAAAACCGAATTATCTATACGTAATAAAAACATAAAAGTAGATATCAAATGGAAAAAAGAAAACTTTAATATAAAAATAACTAATGGTAAACGGAGAAAACAAAGCCTTTTTAATAATTACGTGTTGGAAAACTGTAAGGATAAAATCAAAATGTTGCCCGGAAAAGTCTCGCCGTATAAAAGAAAATATGTTAAAACTGAAAAACATACTGATAATATGAAACAAACATCACTTGATACCTTTTTTGTACTCAAGTCTCCTGAAAAGTGATTCCACAGAGTCGGAATCGCGCTCTAAAGCCCCGTTCCTGTGTTACGCGTAGTTGGGAAACAGTGTCCACCTACATTGGATACGCGTACAGCTCCTTACCCCCCAACCTGTACGCAGTCAATATCACTCCCAGCCCCATATTCGCCATACCACAAACTAAATTCACCTATTGGAATTTCAGTTCATTTAAATTGCCTTCCATGCATCTTGGCGTAAATCTTATTTCGATAATCAATTAGTGTGCTATCCCACAAGACCTAAATTCATAAAGTTGAATCAATCTAATAATATTTTCATTATTGAAACTCAAGAACACGCTGTTTATTCATTTTCCGTCCAAATATAGCAAGCCGCCCTCGTCCTCTTTGACGGCACTTAAAACCGACCGACGGTGGTCGCCTGAGTTGGCTCGCGCGTACGCTACCCCAAGAGTGAACGCTAGCTGCAGTATGGACTAGGTTCCAATACGCGTAAACTGAGTACGCGTACCAGGGTACGCGCAATCCGTCGCACCTTTAGGATTCTGCAAAATTATTTTATTGAACGAAAATTGATGGCCTCCTTTATGTTTAGATCTGTTTAATTATCATAATAGCAATTTTATCAAAGCATTTCGTCTTTTTATTTATTCATTTAGATTAGAACTTTTGTGTTCATTTATTATTTTAAATTCACAATATTGTATAAAATAGATATTTCTATAAGTATCTTTTAGGAATGATGAAGGTTTATATTTTATTTAAGTCGACAGGAACTTTTGTTGAGTCCTAAAGTATATTAGAAAGTTATGTATAATAAAACATTTTTACTCAGACATGCTTTTTATTCTCATCATATACAAAACATTTTGAGATACTGATTTGAAGACAAAGAATTTGATTATCATTAAATGAATCGACAAAAATATTTATTTAAAAATGTTAAGTCATCTTAGCAGAAATTAAATAACATGGCGAATTTTAACAAAATAATAATTTTCACCAGTTATTTACCTTAATACTATGCTTAGTTCATTCTGATTGCATGCTCCATTTTTTAAATTGATATAATTCTTAAGATATTAAGAGCAATATCATGTAATGTCAGAAAACTCTCATCCACTCTGCGCTTAGATAAAACAAAACAGTTAATGCCAATTTATACTTGTCCTTATTTATTAATTTTTATAAATAAAAATGTCTCCTATGAATAAATTATAAACAATTGATGACAACATTCCAAAAAGCTGGTTGTCCGTCGGCACGACGCTTCTTCATATCTTTAGGTGGTCTTCTCTGGTTATGTAGTACCGTGATGCACAAACATCACATTATATTTTTATAACTAATGGTCCATATCTTCTTGGTAAAAGAAATTATTTGATTTAATTTTATGAAATACATGAAAGAGTTCCGATGTTGGAGGAATTGCACCCAACTTGGCCCAATGCATTAGAGATTTTGCGACATCCTCCGTCTTTAAGACCATTTCCATTTTGATTTTCTTATTTAATCTAAAACAAGTTTAAGTGAATATTCTGTTAATACATTTGAATCGTCTTTTTAGTTTAATTTAATGTGATGTTAAAAATACTTACATTTCAGGATTAAAATATTCCTTTTCCGTTTTTATTTTCAACATCCTAACAACAGGTGGGTCTGGTCCAATTATTTGTTGCACAAATTGCTCATCATATGCCTTGCCCGTATAATCTATGCCTGACTTAGTTATTACTGGCATTGGATTGTATTCAGGCATCCCGGATAGGTGATCAGCTCGATTGGTGTTTCCAGTATTATATATTCGGAAAAGAGAGTCTATGTCTTGACCACAAAGAGACACGTCCTCAAACGTTTCGTACCCCAGTCCTTAAAATTATAAACCATCAAACAATGCTTAGACAATATTCTTACTTTAATCTAACTGCCTCAATGCTCAAGGCTCACAGTACTTGGAGTATTTAGGTCTAGTTCACCATGAAACTTTCAAGTGGGTAGGCACAAAATTGTTATAAATTAATTCTAGTTGCATTCAAAATAATAACAAATTCTAAATCTAGAAATTATTATGTATATTTTAATCTGTTATAAAGTATATTATTGAAATTAATGTTTTTTAATTAAATTACTGATAATAGCTATTAACTATTTCAATATAGCAACAACTTTTGGATAAAGATATTTTAATTGAAGTTTAAAATTATTTTATAAAATTGAAAGAGAAATAAAATGGGAGAAAGGTTCCCAAAACAGAGCTAGCAAATTTTACCTTTAACTAGTGCTGCAATTACACCAGATCGTAGGGTACTGACCAGACCTACATCACCTTGAATAGGAACCGCCATGTAAACTATTGGGCCATGAATTTGGACGCTTATGTATACTAGGTTTTTCATTTTAAATGTTTGTATCTGAAATATTAATAAATTACTGAAAATTAGTGTGAAAAATTTACTCTATTTGTGAAAAATCCACAATAGGGAAACATTATTTATAGACTTTAAAAGGAACTCTTTTTTGCATTGGCATCTTTTATCGGATGTGATATAGAACTGTGTAATGCTCGTAAAACTACGTATGTGATCAACTGTCAGCCTAAATTTTTTTGGAATCACCCTTGCAAGCCCACTACCTTTTTTTTTATATAATAAGCATTAATACACTAAATGATTAAAATGATGATGATGAATACACTAAATAGCAACATAATTTATGGCTAATAAATATATATTTAATAAGTGTACCTGCGGTCGCCGATTCTTGCAAATTTTTGAAGATTTTAATGCTTGTTTCAACAAATAGGGTAAATTTGGAGATAGTATATTTGATTCATCATCACTCTTGTTAAGTAGTTTAACAACATACCATGTCCTGGATTGAGTTGTAACCACTAAAAGATAGTACAAAAATATTTTACTATATATATCACCTTAAAACTTTTAATATTTCATAAATTTGATAAATTTTTCATTTAACTTTAATAATGTATAGCTAGTTTATCTAATTATCTTTAGTTCCTTTAAAGAGGATTTAATATCAACAAATTTCAAATAAACTTACATTTCAATCTTAAATTTGCAACTAGTTCAGCTAAATCTTCAGGTAGAAAAGCTCTGTGAGCATAGCTACACAGGACCTTTGCAACACTGGCTGGCTCCATTTTCAGCCTTGAGTTACGCACCCCTCGAATCACATCTGTCCAATTAACTCCAAACTCAGGCAGTGCCAAAACACAACACACATTGAGAGGCATTCTTGATAAGATGCTTTTGAGTTCTTTGATATCTGAAATGTTTAACAAAATTTTATTAACATTTTGTATTGTTTTTTTGTCATTAAAGTTTCAATGTTCCACAATGGACATTTCTTTGTTTTTATACAGAAAATAAATTAAATAAAAAAAAGTATGAAGGATATTATAAAAAAAATACATCACAGAGGATATGATACCCCTAAAAATTTAAAAATGTCATACAATTTGAAAAATTTACATATTTTATCTAGTATGAAAGACGCTATACCATACACTGTGTTTGAAATTATTTAATTTTCTATAGGAGCCCTATTTTTTTTGAGATTCATAAATGATTATAACAAATATACAATCTTTGTTGTGCAATATAACATTATAACAATATTGGAACACAAGTAATGAAAAAGGGTATGAAAACTAACTGAGCCTCGGAAACTATACTCCTTATTCTCGGAAACTATATTCCTTATTTACTTACGTTTATTATCAACAAGCTCCATTGTTGTTACTTATTTGTTATAAAGAGAAATTTTATTCTCGTTATCTTTAGATAGAATGTCTCAATTCCTTTCATAAATTAAATAATCATATGCACCAATTTTATTACAAAAATCCAAATTCTTAGATTAATCACAACGACGAAGACTGAACCGTTAAAATTCAAAACCAATCAACAGACAACATGTCACAGTATTGACATCTACACACAGTACAGACGCAGTGACGACCGCATAGAGAAATAATATATACTGGACAACAGTCTCGAAAGTCGAAATTTACACAATTTGACACTCCACAATTTCTTAGTCAGCAGTCTGTTAAAAAAATATAAATAATAAAAATACAGATTGAATATAGATGAACTAAACAAAACTAGATTTAGGTTTCTAACGAAACAAACTAATTATAGGATTTTAATTTGTATGAACAATTCCTTAATAAGCACTTTTCATTGTGTATTTTATTTATTGCGAACCAATGGAATACTAGAATTATTGTAGATGGGTCTGATTAGTCGCTATTAAGTCATATGTCCTAGTAAAACTTTAACAACAAACCTCTTCACCGTGCTTGCTATGCTATTTATACTATTGCTTTCATTTCAATAATAAGGTAAAACACTTTTCAAATGATATTTATTTGCATTCTGAATATGGTATACAAATATTTTTACTCAAGAATAATCACAAAACATGCCTGATATGTAAATCATTAGGTAATAGATTTTCATATGAAAACCTAGGTCTACCAAATCAAAGGAAAGTGGGTGAATACCTAATGAAAGATCATTGAGTAGTGGTACAAAATAAGAGATTGGTGTTGATTTTATTATGCACTGACTATTTTTAAATTTAATGTTATATGCTTAGTCTGTTCAGATAAAATCAACACAACTAAGCTTACTTGTCAGGAAAAAAATTAACTCATACTAAAAAACCTCTTCTTAAAATTACTAAAGGCAATTTGAAAATTTTGTTCAGAAAATTATAGATCAATTATCAACAGCAATGTATTTTACAACAGCAATATTATTATCTCTTTATTTAAAAACAAGAACAGAAGGCCTAAAGAAGATTTATTTACAATATAAAAATTATTTTTCTTCAATTCATATACCTTCAGAAAAGTGTATTTATTCTGTTGTGAATCACTCTTCCATATTATGCAATTTTTTATAACTAATTATAAAACAACACCACCTTAGACAAATAAAAAAAAACTATGTGCAGCTTTAAATAACATATTGTTTTTAATTCTCAATTAGTAGTGACAATTAGTTACTTATAACATGTATTTCATATAAACTAATAAATATAATAATACATAAGTAATATATTTGATGCCCAAGATATGCAGGCTTCAGCATCGATATTAGCAAAGCTAAAGTACCACTTTAGCAATGATACTTACTGCTTCAGATCTCAACTCTTTGTAATAACATAGTAAAATATGTCCCATATAGGACTTGCTTGCAAGTTCTATTAGAACTAGATATGTCTACATCCTCTAATAAGAATTAAAAAAAACTTAAATAGAGATTTTGACTGATTGCTTTTGAAAAATATGTATTTTTACAAACAGCAATGTCAGTCCAGCAATCAAAGGACATGGACTTACATTGCTTAAACTCTTTTTTACCATATGATCAAATACAAAAAGTCAGTCTAATTTACGCAGCACAAACTGCAAAATAAAATAGAATAATGTATATTCAACATAATTGTAACATTTGGGAGGTCTTACTGGCTAGAATTCTTATCTGCACTTATAATACTTATATAAATTAGCATACAGACCATGTAAAGGGGTATTAACACTATAATTTTAATACTAATATATTACAATCACTGTCTTGTTCAATCACTTCATATTCATAATCAACTTTTCTTTTACTTTTAATGTCCTTGCACATTTTTTCTAATTTTACTTTAGGTTTTTGTTCACTATTTTTTTCATAATCATCAATGTCACTTGTTTCTGTGTATTTTTTTTCAACCTTTGGGTATACTTTTTTATCCTCTGCATCACTAATATCAATATCTCTGTTTCCTTTCTCTTCTTCTGAATTAGCTCCTCCATACTCTGTGTTAGGTGTTTCGTTTTCTTGGGTGTTTTCCTGTTTAATAGGTGATGGCTCTTTTTTAATACTGGGTACAAAGTCGGTAGATAATGTTTGCTGTGTAACAGTAATGTGTTGTGGCATTGAAACACCAACCACATTGAAATACGGATTAGTAGTTGTTGTTGGAATTATTGTATTCATAGGTGCATAAGGAACGGCAACAAAAACCATGTTGTTATTCATCAAATGATTAGGAGTTGGCGTGATAACAACAGGTGTTATACCACTATGCACATTTGATGATGTTGTTGAAATATTTGTGGGGTTTACTGAACAATCTGCACTTATATTTGTTGAATTGACTTTACAATGATTACTTTTTTCTAAACTGTTTGAAGTTTTTTTCAACTTTGTAGATCTTTCTGACGATTTTTTTAAATTGTCATATATGATACCTTTTGGAGTAACTGCAGCCGGAATGCTTGAGGCTGTTGTTTTTCTTTTATTTTTCTTGTTTATGGTTTCCTGTGACACGCGTGATCGGGTGACCATCGGTGTGGATAAACATAAGTTCTTTCTAACAAAATCTCTATATGTATCATTGAAACTAGAAAACTCCCTGTCTTTAAGTGCATCAAGTAAATCTCTTTTATTGTCATTGTGTTTTTGTTTCTGTTTGCCTACATAGTTGCTAATCAAAATTTTTGTGTCAATATCGTTTTCATCACAGGAATCGGTATCTGATTTATGTTGAACATGATTTACTGCTAAAGAATATGTATTAACTATTTTAGGAGCTACATCTATTGTATGGGCTTTCTTCTTCAGTGGCTCTGGCATATCTAAATCAGAATTTTCTTTCTTTATTGAAACTGTCTCTTCTGTTTGTAAGACTTCACTGATCTGTTCATCTGTCAGGGTCTTGGATTGGTCATGATTAAGTTTTAAAGGATCGTCATTATCTTCATTGTGAGTATTTATTATGACCGTCATTTCTAGAGCTTTTTCTATCAGTTCTTTTAAACCTGAAACCTTAATTTTGGCAGCTGCCTGCAGTATGCTTTCTAGTAACATTTTAAAATCTAAATATGGATCATATCCATTTGAGGAGTCAGTTGATGGGAGAAATTCTGTGATACGATACTTTTGGAAGTCCTTTGCTAAACTATAATTACTAACTTTATGCCTGGCATGGTTTTTATACAATCTAGCTAGAATGCCTTTGGGGTATGATTGTACAACAATTATAGATGGGCATCTTTCAGTGAACACGTCTGTTACTTTGGTGTTGATGCAATGGTAGAATTGCCTTCCATTTATTTCTTCAGAGCTTAAACGGTATTGCGCATTTGCTAGTCTTTCTAAATGCTCCTTCCAGTAGATGAACTCTGTAATGATTATAATATTAAGATTATATTTATAAATTATATGCATATATCAAGTCAAGCTCTTATGGAAAGTCATGAATTAGCTTTGTTTTATATCTGTATCATATTAGAAATTGATGTAAATTAAATACTGTGTCATTAATCATGAAACTATAGTGTTCTATTAGTATGTAGATTAGTACTTACGAGTCATATTGGGAAAGAACATGGTCTCAACATTTTTATTATGATGAGCCTCCACATGAACAGTAAATTTTTTTGGAGTATTGAAAATTTTGCTACACAAATAACAAAAATAGTGTACTTTCTTTGTTTTTGTCTGTTGTTTGTTGGTGATATTATGACCCACTGTAATTTTATTTTTCTGTTTGTCGGAGGTACATTTGTGTAGGGACAAATTTCTATTCTTCTGTTTACAATTTGGACAATCTTGAAGTTTTGTTGAATGAATGGAGCCAGCTTTACTGAAATTTAACAATAAAATCTTAGCAACACATTGAAAATTGAAATAAAAATAATTGTAGATTCAAACATTATATTACATTACAAATTTATACTATTTTAATAAGATTAACATTAACTTATGAATGTATATAATTTACCTTAGCTACATAACACTTCTAAATTAGCTCCAACATTAAGAACACACTAAGAGCATAATTTATTACTAATATTTATAGCTGAACTTCAAAAAAATAAATTAACTTCACTAACACTTATGGCACCAAAACTAAACTCTTACTTACACATGTTTTTTATGATAAACCTCTATATGTTTGGCGGCAACAAATTTTGAGGGGAAAATTGCTTTACATACAGGACACTGGAACCTCTCAAATTTGTCTATTTTTGCTTTTGTTTTATTGACACGGGATTTTAGTGGAGAAGATGTAGTGTTTAAGCCATGCATGGATCTCTTGTGATTTTCCAGGGCATTGCTATTTGTATATGTCCGTATACACTTATCACATTTGTATAGCTTCTTCTTATCAGCCATTTTCTGAAACAAATATTTATTTGTTTTCAATAAATAATAAGAATAATTAGATGTAGGCATCAATATTTTGGGTATTGATCTTTTAGAATAAATCTTCAATCTAGGAGATCTGTACAACATAATTCATACAATTACAATCAGAAAGTTTCCTATGTTTTGTTAGTCTTCAAACAAGTAATTTTTTCCATTGTGTGCAATAACAAACACAATCATAATATATTAGCCAATAAAATAATAAATCTGTGTTTTATATTAAAAAGGTATAATTAATTAAGATTTACGATGAGTTCTTACAAACTATACACAAATTTAAAAAACAATTTCTTTACCTATGGTCCAATACGTTATCTGTAAAATTTGAAAAAAATAAAATACAATCGCCACTTACGAATGGAAAGGCACACCCGATTTTTACATAACTTACTATTACCTAAGTTACCTATGTGATTCCGAATAAATTAATATAATATAATTCTGATTATTATAGAAAACGGAAAGTCGAACTACATTTATTTAAGGAAGAAAAATAATCACTCAAGTCTGAAGTCACAATCTTTCGTCGACCATAACCTGTAACTGTAAATTGTCAAAGATCCAACTAGTTGATCTTGATTATCTATTTCAGTCCCACTAGGCACTATAATTCGCACTGTGCCGTCTTTATTAATATTATTTTGTAAATATAAGTTTCTTACGATGATATTTTAAAAATCGCTTTGGACTTTCAATAGACGCAAATAAGATATTACAAAAAGTGTGTTGTACTTGTACATTTATACATTATCGATGGTTCAGTATAATTTTAGTTATATTACTGAGTAATAGTAAATGAAATTATAAACTACAAACTTTTATTATTTTTACTCAAAGTATATTTCAGGCTCATTTCAAAGTATTGGTAGGTTGAATTTCCAATTTCAACAACTTGTACTTAAATCTTAGATAGAAATAAGTTACATGTAGAACTTTAAACACAATTGCATCTGTAAATAAATAGTATACACAACAATCTAAAGCAGCACATATTGCAACTAAAGTATAGTACGTGTCAGTCCCAAGAATCATACTTACAGGTACAAATAATGTGGGTATTGATTCTTTCATAAGTACCCTGCGATGTTTCCTTTGTATGAAACATTTGCCATCAAAATGTTTGCCGCAAATAGTGGAGTTTTTACTAGGCGTCCAAGTCGGTCGATTTATAGTCCGCAACCATTTTTCACGCAATGCCGGATTACTTGGTAATCTAGATAAAATATCATTTACTTATTTCCCAAGGTTTGAATAATGAGTTCCTAATTTATTTGGCAATACTCGTATTTAAAGTTACATCTCTAAAAAACCGTTAAGTTTTTATCGATACTTGTGACGTCACAGCTTTGTCAAGCACTAGCACAAAACAATTTACAATTTGACATAATTTGATTGCAATTCAGTGCTTCATCATTGCCTATATTTACATAGAACAAAGAAACTTAAAATTCTATCGCTAACATATTTTGGAGACGATTTCTAACATAAAGCCGGCGAAAAATATGATTCGAAGTAACTAAGAAAATATTGTACTTACCTGTGAAAAGTATATCCATTAGGATTGTTTCGTCCTGTTACGTCACAGTCACGTATAGAACATGCCACCATAATTTCACTTTTATTATAAAATCACAGCTATAAATTAATGAAGAGAACGAAAATACACTAATTTAACCGCGACAATAACAAAATGGGACGCTATGAGCAAGAGCATATAATCACTACGTCGATGACGAGACTTCATAGTAAATAATATGAAACACCCCGACTGCGCTAATACCAACCTAATCTCGACAATTGACCAATGACAATCCTTCAGTGCAACCAAAATTATGACAAATTAGTGAAGTCGTAAATCGTAATATTGATTCTATCAGTGCTTAATGCTTAACTTGTAAAAATTGAATTTAAGTTAAACAATTAGGAAAAAATAAATAAAATGGCTTTTATTAGAATAATTTATATAAAAGCATATTCACTAAAAATTAATAGATAAAAGAAATAAATCTTTCATGTAAGTAAATTTTCAGAAAGTTATAAAATAATTGTACTGTTATGTTCAACACTACACTTATTGATCAAATTATTACCCACATTTATCTAAATAAACATCCCTAATTTTTTGAAAATGGAATGTAATGATTATTTAATTTTTCATTATTATTTCCTGATTGTATGGAGGATTATAAATACCTATGGAGAATTAAAAAAAAAATGCATTATGTTAAGATAATGATGATGAAAAAGATGGGGAAAGCGGCCATATAAACTAATACTACTTATATTCCCAATTTAGCTTGTTAAGCATTTGTTGTTTATATAAAAATTAAAAATTACCTTAATAAAAAGTGAAGGTATTGAATGTGGATTCAAATAAGTTCTATTTGATTTTTGTTGAAAGCAACTGGGGTCAAAATGTTTAGAGCAAATTCGGGAATGACTCTTCGGATTCCAGTTAATTCGACGCGTACACTCAATCCATGCATTTTTTAATTGTGGATCAGTCGGAAAACTGTAAAAATACAGAATTGGTCTAACTAGTTGTTCATGTAAAATGATAGTTCTACTATTCTTTGGTTTATAAACTGGTTCGTGAGGTCTGAATTTAACACTTTAACAGTTAAAATTATGAGATTTCTGTACTTTTTGTGTTACACAAATTTGTTCATAAAATTTTCATTAACATACTACACGACACGACAGACAATAAAACACTTACCGATGAAAGGTTATATTTGGCTGATTTCGTTCAGTGCGACTTTTACAGCCATATACATTGCAATTAACCATTACTATACAGATTTAAAAGACAAAATTAAAAAAAAAACCAGAACAGAATTGTACAAGTACAAGTTTTGTAAACAGATAGCCTCTTAACAATACAACAATTTATCTGGCATCAGTTCCTGAAGGCAGACGGCAAGAACTAGTAAAATTCATGACGAAACAACACCCATAGAGTATATTCTTGCCCTCGTTTACATCATTATTATTATCTTTATAATGCAATAATAACGTGCGAACGTCGTAATAAACAAATATAGAACGGTAAGTTCTACAATGAGTTGCAATTATTTAGATATCCTAAAAAGAAATGGATTATTTTACATGTTATATAAAAGCACAGAAAATCATTAAATATCCATTCCACAGATCAAGATTTGAAGAGTAGACTTAGCTTCAACAGGATTTTTAGTTTACTATTTTTAACTGTGTATGACAATCACGATACTGGATACCATGAACCGAGGAATAAATCTTCATCATCAGTAATAAAAAAAAATCAGAAATATCAAAAGATAAATTGTTATTTAAAAATATAATAATATGATTTTTTGCATGGATAAGAATTAACTTATTTTTTTTTTAATCAAAACAATCTAGGAATTTAAAAACATACCATATGGGGCATACACATTTCTGCTTACCCACCTGATAACAATATTTATACCATTCAATTTCTTAACATGGGTTATACAATATACAATACATTGATGAAGGCAAAAAAGGGAATAATATATATCATTATTGAATATTAACACCCCATAATTTTATTTCATCTTCAGAAGCTGATAGTAACATATTATCAGTTGGATGGTGACTTATAGATACCACAGGCTTATTCAATGTATGAACTAACTTATTTGTTACATTACTACTAATTAAATCCCAGTAAAATATTTCACCAGTGGCGGAGCCAGATATAATCTGATTATCTTTGTTATTAACACAATTTTCCAACAAATAATCATTTGTCTCATGTCCTGAAAAGGAATTTAAAAGTTCTCCTGAATCCTTATCTATAAGTTTTAATGTTCCATCAGAACAACTTAAAACATAGCACTGTCCATCATGTGTTAAAGATCCATGTGTTATTATAGAACCAATATAATCAGAAATCATTTTTCCAATTCGTAAGTCATATAACCTTATATGACAATCTACAGAAGTGGTTAAAACCTCATGATCAGTGACTTGTATGGAGGTGATAGCATCCTTTGCATCTTTAAGTGTCTGTACTGGCTCTTGTCTTCTACTAAGGATATCCCAAAAAGCAACTGTATTGTCTATGGACCCAGAAACAGCCATGGTTGACTCTTCATTAAATTTTATACAAGTTACTGAGCTGGCATGGGCCCGGTATCGTCGCAATGGCTGACCAGTGGTAACATCCCAAAGAATAACAGATTTATCTGCACTACAAGATACAATCTGACTACTATCACTTGACCCTGCCACATCTAAAACCTCATTTGCATGACCTCCATATGTTTTTAAAAGCAAATTTTTATGCGGGTTCCACAGTTTAATTTTTTTATCAGCGCCGCAGGTTAAACAGTAACTTCCATCAATATTAAATCTTACTGCTCTAATAACTTGCTGTTTGCATTGTATTGTAGAAAGCGTATGTAATTGTGTTGTCTCTGCCATTATAGGCTTTATAATCAGTCTTATAGTATACAAAAATCTAAAAGAACGATATTAATATATTACAATCCGTTTGTTATTAAAGTTTCAGTTTTGCACCCGTGAAAAATGTTGCCAGCTCCTAGTTCGGAGTTCCTACACAAATCAGAATCTCTTTTAAAAATTTTCTTGTTAAGTGTTCTGAGAGTTATTTTAGATATACCCCTAAATTTTAAATGCACAGGGGGAACCCACCTGTGCATGTGGATTCCCCCTACATTTTGGAAGTACTTCGCCAAGTTGGCGTTACTGTGATACGTGTTCCGGTATAACACGAATTTAACGATTAAGAAAATATTGTACCTTAATGATTATAGATTATATATCTATCATTTTCTTTTGTAATTACAAAAACATAAAGAATTTTATTTGTTTCTCATAAGTATAATTACATCAAGCATGTAAATTTTAAACTTAAAAATGTTGACGTTGTAATTAATATTCCGTTTTATTGGCAAATTTGAAGTCGGGCTTAGAGAAACACTCTGTTGGAGTTGGCAACATTGTAAAAAAAATGTGTGAGTAATTAAAACTTAATAATAATTCAATAATATCTCAATTTTAATCCACAATTTGAAGCTGATGTAAATAGAGATTATATTGTAGAAATACACTTTTGTAAAAGTTAAGCAATAATCGAAAGTTTTTGGCATATCAATGTGATTTGTTGTGGGACAAAAACAATAATAGGTAACATATTGGGTAAGTAATTTTTGTTGATTGCGTTTTAATAAAACTAAAATTAAATTGAAATAAAGTAGTAAATAACTTTAGATTAATCTATTCAATTAAATTGTTTCGAAGAAGATTTTAAGAGTTATTGTTAAATGCTAATGTATTGTTTTAGAAAACCAAGTAGTAATAGTAAATCACTTATTTTATTGAACTTTCGGAAAAGTATGTTCAATATAATAAGTGAATTACTATTAACTACACCATATTCTTTGAAATAATTATTTCATCCTCGTTTATTTAATGTTGTGTTATGAGTTTTGTATTGGCTTGCGCTGTAATTTTAAGGCAATTTTTACTTGAAGAAAATCAAAAAGAATTTTGAATTTTTTTTGAAAAACTTTGCTTTTTCATTAATAAATATTGTCTTGTTCCACATACACTATATACATAGTCATAGAGACTGAGAAATAATTGAGGAGCTTCTTTTCAAAACTCTTCTAATAAATGTTGGATAAAGGTTTATAAATATATAAAAAAATCCATTAAAACTCCTCGGTGGATGTAATTCCGATCCACTCCCTTATATTCCGCAACCACGACTTCTTCCTCCTGACAGGCTGTCTCCTACCCGGTACTTTTCCCATTATTATTGCAAAAATCCATTAGAAGACATTTTTACTACACATTTTTAGATAAAAATATGATAAATATTGAATATATATTATTTTCTAAATATTAAAACATGTTTTGTACCTACATTTTCCAAACAGTTCTATGCTCTAAAAAAACTAAATAAATAAAAAAATTAAATTAAATTAATTACACTAAAGAATTTTAGTTCTATTAATGAATCATAGCCGATGGCTATTTACATTGGCAATGGCATATCACGAGCCATTATAAGATTATGAAAACATTGGGAAAATAAAATAAATTGATTAATAAACAAAACTTGATTATTTAAATCAGCCCCATCAAACCTTATTTTTATGCATTGTTGTAAACAATTTTTTTAAATATTTTTAATGAATGAATATTGCAGGTTCAAAACATAGAATCTACCTACAAAATTTTCAATAAAGGTAAATAGTGGAATTATGAAAGAACCTCCTCAACTAATATGCACCCACAACATACTTATAGAACAACAACAATGTCATATATTTTTATAATTACTTCTTGTACTGTCTTTGCTGTATACAAATGTTGTATGACTAAGCAATACATAACAATATTATATTTATATATTATTGTATGGCTTCCTTACAATTATCGCAATAATTGTATCAGTTGGTTTTCCTCAGATAGTGTACATATTAGTTACTTTGTCTACAATCTACATGTGTGGTTAAGGTCTTATCATTATTACTTATCACTTTCCATAAAATGTTTTGGCTTATTTTGCCATATTCTATAGTACAAATATTTATTACTAACAAGAATTACTATAGATAATAATTACTTTATTTTCAGAAAACATACAATGGCGGCAGTTCAAAAAATTGACAACTCACACACAAGAAACCAAGATAAACGAGATGTTATGAATAATGAGCTTTCTTCAACATCTAGTGAAGAAAACCAGATCTCTGTTAAAGTTTATAAAAAAAGGTATTTTATACCATATTTTAGCTTGCACAATACAAGTTATGTTTTTCTATATAAAAATGAAAATATCTGTTATCAGATATTTTCTTATGAATTGAATTTGTTATTATATATTTTATGAATAATGAGGATGCTTAAGTACAGCCACAACCAACTTACTCTTCTTAGGCTGGTTATTTACCCTAACAGAGATGTGGATTTTATATGATCCGGTTATCCGAGAACCAGCCTATCATATCTTACACAAGACCGAATGCTGTACTTTGAAATCTTTTCATAAATAATATTACAACAGGTATAAAGATTCAACATCAGACAACGAATTGGATAGGCGGCTACAACGCAACCACTACAAGTCCATGGGAAATATAAATGAAGCGTTCAGGGAAGGAAAAAGGAATAGTTCAGAAGGATTTCGAGAGGGAAAGGGATTTCGAAATAGAAGTAGCATCAGTGTGAGTAATGTGGATTTGAGTCTGCAGAGCGAGGTGATCAAGAAATTTGATCGATTGCAAATTCCGATTGTTGGGTATGTATTGATTAGGTTTAATATATAACAAATGAAATATTACTTTGTCTAAGTCTTATGAGCTGAAATAACCATTAGCACTAATATTGAGTAGTCTGGGCCCCAGATTTATAGGCAAGTGTGATGAGCCTTCCATGTCTTACAAGCCGTAGGTTTAATGGTATTACACCATCATGCCTCCTAACAATGGTGCTCCAAGAAAATCATTGGATTGAAAGGATTGCAACTCATGACCGCAGTTAATCGCTGAAGTCATCACACACTGTTGTTAATATGAAAAAGTTTTTAAGATTTATACAGGCAAAATACTATTTACCCTTTTTGTATGAAATATAATCCAAATTTATGTTCTATGTGAATGAATTGCAAGATTAACGGAGGGAGCTTATTTATTAATTAGACTAATAAATATTTTTCTGTTTACATTTATGAGTAAAAGTTTATCAAACTGCTTTGGTCGTGAAAGCGTAACAATAGTCACTTTCACATATAATTGTTTTGTAAAATAAAAAGAAGTGTTATCTCTCTATCAATCTTAGATGATTTGCATTATTAAAGCCAAAAGTTTAACAATTATTATTCGATTATACATGACAATGTGTATAGAATTACACAAATGTTTTTTTTATTAGACGTTTAATAAATTTCAACTCGTGGGATGTATTATAACTTTTTAACGAGAAGAGAAAACATTATTCATGTTAATATTGCATTTTATTAACATAACTATTACTCATTTAAAGAAAAATACTTTGTTAACGGTTTAAGTTATGTATTTTTACAAAATTTAAGTATATTACATTATTTTAAAATTTTCCGACGTTTCGCGTGCTTTACAGCGTGCGTGGTCACGGTAGACATTATTTACGTTTTAAAAAATATTTTGGATAAAAAAATTTCTAAAAAACCCTCAAACCCTGAAACCGGCGCATCCTTAGCCTTTACGAACTACGTTCATTGAGACTGAATCTCGGTGTCGCGGTCGGGGTGAAACGTGGGTCGAGTGTTTGAAGGTTTTATAGAATTTTATGCTGTGGACTTCCGCAAAGTAAAGCCAGATTCTATTAATTATGAACATTTCTGAAACTTGCAATATAGAAAAAAACGTAAAAAAGACAATTTTAAATTAATTTATTTTTGTTTAAAATCAATAAGTTAATTATTCGTAAATAACGGTAATCATATTGTATTTTAGATACGAAGTAATGGAGGAGCGCGCACGATTCACGATATACAAATTAAAAGTGGAAGACGACTCTCGCGATCAGTCATGGCTTGTGTTTCGTCGCTACACTGACTTTGTCCGGTTGTACAACCGGATACGAAGCGAACGACCGGATATCGTGCTACCGTTACCGGGTAAGACCACCTCCATACAATACAATACATTAAAACTGTGAAACAGGTTTTCCTGCGCTGATAATCTAAAAGTGGTTGCATATATAATTGTTTTAACGCTAAAACGAAATTATATTAAAAAATAACGCGCTTATTATATGCTATATTTAAGGATACATTACACGTCAAGGGAGCTGAATGAAAATCAAGCTAATCCAAAAAATATATATTACTCTCAGTGGGGGTTGTGACATTTTTTTCATGTGCGATTTTCACGTATAGGGAAATATATGTGTTCTACGATCGAGACCTCACGCGACCTGCCTTGTTAATTATTAATTACTGACGATTGTAACGTCGCGAGAATGCTCTAGAGTCTAGACCTTATGTTAAACCAGGGTAGATCTGGTAAAAGTTGTTTTTTTTTAGGCAAACGTCTCTTTAGGGACAACTTTGAGCCAGCTTTCTTAGAAGAGCGCGTACGCGGCCTTCAAGCGTTTATCAACTCCGTCCTGGATAAGCTACCAAATGACTCGACAGTCCGTGAGTTTTTTTGCTTAGACGAGCCCCCGCAGGTATTCACCTACCAACCAGAGGTACAAGCGGTCTATGGAGCATTGGAAGATTCTATAACTACCCTCAAAGTTCAATTAAAGCAAAAAGATGCCACTATAATGCATTTGCAAAAACAACTCGCTCAAATGGAGGTCAAAGTGAAGGGGTGTCCAAATTGCTCCAAAGTACAAATTTAGGTTATAATGGCTTGTATTCGTTAGGATTTTTCAATTTCGTTTCATTTCAATTTGGGCCTATGTCAATGAAAGATGTTTTGTATGATAGATGACAGGCGAAAGCGTTTTTGACATAACACGATCCATCGTATTAAAAACTCTTTTGTGTGTCTATTAAAATAACATCTGAAGTTTTAAATAAATTCATTTAGTTCTAATGATGTGCATGACATCAAATAAACAATAATATTACCATTTATATTATTATAAAAAAATTAATTCCAGTTAAGAACGAATACGGAATCTCGTAGTACAAAGCAGTCTTAAATACTTCCTAGTGGATATGAGCCTTAGAGTATGCATTTATTTTATTGTTTTGTTTATTCATGAATAATATAGTTCAAATAGTTCTCACCAAAAAATGTATTATTTCGTGATTTATTTTTTTACAATATATTGAAGGTGCTATATGAGCATTTAAATGTGATTCATACAATAATTTAGATTATAACAATATTCAATATTCGTCCAACACTATGATTAAGACTCAAACGTAAGTCTGGGAAGGTAACCCCCTATCTATTATTATCTATGACTATTTTACAGGAAGGAGGGAGTATATTTATGTCTATAAAGCAACCTAAACAAATTATCTAACAGATAAAAAGTCCAAAAGGTCCACATAAAATCACTTCATAATGAATAGTGTCAAATGGTGGCGATTCTGATGTACACACTAAACTAAAAATCTCTAAATTTAGCTTTAGACCTGTCAAACAGTTTTAGAGAGCGTAACCTATTCTGTACATCTCTAAATCGATAGCAATAAGGTTTAAATTGTCAATGCAGAAATATATAGAATAGGTTACACACGTTTGACAGGTCTAAACCTAAATTTAGGGATTTTTAGTTTTTGTACATTAGAATCGCCACCAATGTTCAAAATATTGTTGAGGTCATACATTGATAAAATAAACATAGTATGTTTGCAATAATTTTCGATATATATAATATTCGATACCGGGAACAAATTCACTACATTTTGATAGGCGTATTGAGAAATAGATTAAAAATGCTTAGTGTTTAAGTACAAAGATAACTGTCATCACTCATTCAATATAATAATTTGGTGTCCGATTCGCGAAAATAATGTGACAATATTAGGTTATATTTTTTTATGTCAGGACTAATATAAGTGTAATAATTAGATGTGTTATATATATACAGTGTTGTGATAAATAAACCGTATGTACAAGCAATAAAGTGCCTTATATGTACAATTTTACTGTTTATTAATGATTGAAATACAGGTTTAAGATATTTGTTATTGTGAAATTATTATAATATGAATTAATAAAGGTAAATTAGAAATAAGAAGAGACCGGTGTCAATTCTGATGTACAATTATTATATATTTTTCCAATTTTGCCTTAGTCAAATGGTGTATTGTTAGGGTATATCATAATTTTTATTTCTCACCATAATTGTTTTGTTTATTAGATGTGTGTTTTAATAGAATTCTCATATATACAGTACGGAACTAAATAAAGTTTACATTGTGTATAGCAGAATTAACACCGATGTCGTAATTATAACGGAAATAGAAATTTTAGCCAGACCTCCGTCGGAGCGTACGTGACGTTCAGAAAATAGTATACTGTCTCTATTTCCTGTTAAAACATTGTTACTTTACTCGTCTATAGGATATTTATTATAATTTGTAATTTTTCTAAATTATTTTATAGTAACAGTTTCTTGTTAATAACTACAATAAAAAATTAAATACCAAAAATTTTGATTTTTATTAATGCTGAATGTTTATATTCCCCTCAATATTATAAATGACAATATATATCTAATAGGATTATTTTTCAGAGTTAAGTCGTAACACCCAATTTTCATAAAAATATACATTTTTATCTATCTATTTTATCTTGTCTTTTTTTAATGCAATACTGAGATAAATTGTATGTAAAATTATCATTTTCCAAAAATATTATATTTTCACTTTCCGTACAGTACTCAAAATAATAGTCATATGAAAAGTAGCTTAGTCTGTGGACAAACCCTAAACAGTCAAACGTGAATTTAAAAATATGTAATCTGTGTAATGTGTTCAAAGAATAAGATCTAAGAAGTAAATTTGTCTGTAAACTGTAAAGCGTTTTAGAATTTAGATGTTTTACATTATTTGAATTATGTAGAGATTTTTGTATTAATTTAAATAAATTAAAACTCAATTATACCCTTGGAAATCTTAATAAGTAATTGTAATGATCAATACTGTATGTAAGTTAAATGCAAAATGCCGAAAATAGAAGTCAACAATGTTTTGTGTGTTTCGTGTTTGTGTATTGGCAGAAGGTTACAAAGACTTAGTGAAAGCTTAAATAAGTTCTATATGGATGCTCTATACGAAATACCAGTAAGTTTATAAACTTTATAAAAAACAAAGTTAACGCTACTTGTTAAGGCTAACTTAAGTATTAACTAAATTGTAATGTACCAAAGAAATGTTTACAAAATACAGATTTTACAGTGAAAATTTTCATAGTTTTAGATTTATAACTTGTTTTTAGATTATATTAAATTTTTTCAGCTGTCCAACGTGGACTGTATAGATCCAGTTGTGTGTTGGGAGTGCGAAGCAATTTTAAAAAAATGTCTGTCCTTCCGCGAACAAGTAAAAGATTCATATAGAATTCTCCAGACCTATACAGTAGAGGTACAGTGATTTTTGTTTGCTTTAATTCTTGTAAAAGTTTCCTTCAAAAATTAATGAACATAGCATCCTTAGAAGTTACTACTATTTTTTAATATACTTTCTTCAAAATGTATGAAATAATAACTTTTTCACAGAACTTAAATGAATGTCTGCTTAGTGATGTGTCTCGTCCACCAAGATTAATTGTCCATTCTAATGAATCAGTTAACATTAATCCATTCAATGAAGTAAAACTTGAATTTGAAACAGGTAAACTTTCATACATTTTTTCATTTACTTTATTTCAAAGTACAGCATAAAAAGAGCTCTAGTACACTATACTAACATTTAAAAACATACAATTTAAATAAAAGTGTTATAATTTTTTTAGTACTTCTATTTTAATCAGCTGTCATTATTATAATTATGACATATTTATATATAAACATATAAGTTTGGTCATCTTTTCAGATATATTAAAGACAGACACAGATTACCACTTATCAGACACGGATGACATTAACAATGATGAGATACAAACAGTCTTGTGTGATATCAAGAATGAATTTGTAAGTAATTAGTTTTAAGGCTCATATTATTCTGTGTGAGCATGGCTATCTTTCCTTATTAACTTTTGAAATTTTAGGTTTCTCCAGATGAAGAAAGAGACTGCCTTTCAATGAAAAATGGTGTTGATATAAAAGATGAAAAAAATGGTAAGATTTTTTAAAACAAATTGTTCTAAATCAATAGATATGTTGCTTTATAGTCCATTAATTTTTTCCCTGCTTTATAAATGTATAGATTTTTATTATTGGGCTTCTATAATTTAGTACAGATTTTGATTCACTAGCAGAGAAGAAAAATGTGAAACATATTCATAAAATAAATGACAAGAGAAAATTAAATCGAGAAAGAGATCAAGAAAGGAGGAAAATTAAGGTACGATTCATTTTTAACTTTGTAGTGCTATTCAACCGATTCTATTATTTGATCATAGAAATAGTTTTGTACCACAAAAATATTTCATTTCAAAGATTTTGATGTTGATTCTTGGGAAGCAGAAGTAATATAGAATATACTGTTTTAGTTAGACACCAAATACACAAGTAACGAAACATTACCAAGAGAAGTACTTCCGTGCTTTAAGGATCAAGTTCAAAGGTATGTGACGTTTGCTGCCTACAAGTTAACAAACTCAAACTATTTATTCAGTTGTCTACAATTCAGTAGACTAGTAGTAATTTGTGTATATTAGTCGTATACTTGTTATGGTAATATGAAAAATGGGAATGGGTATTTTAATTTTCAAACTGTGGAGAACAGCCTTGTATATGTCGGAGAATAGGTGATATTTGAGTCTCATTTATTAGTTGCAGTGTTAAGAAACCTATAGTGATTAGTAATGATGATTATTATTTAATAAATCAATTTCTAATGAACTTAGAAACTAAATTGTACTTTATTTTAGAGAAATCTTTTGTTATAGTAATCTCAGTAGGCCTGTTAGCCAGTGAGCATTTCCTTGGGTTTTTGTTTTCGGATTAAATTGCTGGGCGGGGTTTTACATTCATATTTAAGTTGCTATAAATACAGGCATCTGTCATCAATCTTTTAAAAAGAGAGAGAAAGAGAACCCCCTGCTTCTTCGTATACCATTAATTATATTTCAGCAAGACAGCAGAGATTAAAATTCACAAGAAAAGGGTACAATGTGGTGAATGTGATAAAACATTCAGTCATCGAGCTGGGCTGATGAACCATCGTATGTAAGTAGGCGCACGACAAACTGTGAATTTTAAATATAAGTTTGCGGCTAAAAAATATTTGAATTCCGCAATGGTTGTATTATTGGATAGCTGAACAAATTTATGATACTGTATATCTTAGACCATTTTTCAACCTGGGGGTCGCCAGAGATCGAAAAAAATGGGTACTTTAGTAGAAAAAAAAAAACAATTAATATTGTTAATCGTAATACTGTAACATACACCTACATACATGATAAAAAACCGAAGGTCAAAGGGGGTCGCGAAATATTTTTTTATACCAGGGGGGTCGCATCATGACAATGACATGGTTGAAAAACACTTTCTTAGACTATTAGGGACGTTTTTAATTTTATATGATGTAATGATGTTCCAATCGGTCTCGCGAATTATTATTTGTTGTTTAGTATAACGAGTCTTTTTTGTTAAAGAACGGTGCATGAAGCTCATAATGAGTTTCCATGCAAGTTGTGCAAAAAGGTGTTCAGGTGGAAGACTAGTCTGAAGCGGCATCTAGAGAAACACGCGGCTAATACTGTAAGTTACATTATAGGCGGTGAGGCTAATGAATTTATAAAAAGCGAATAGGAATTTAATTTTAGGTTTATTATTGCAGTAAAATATTTAAAATACCTCGATGTTGTCTATTATTTTCTTAATGTTATATTTCATTCTGGTTCATTGGGTGGTTGACCATTACGGCAACAGTGCTGGTCTGCTAAACAGTATTCCAAGTTATATCTTTGGCAGCTTGGTGATATGATGTATAGACGCTAGATTTTTATTAATTTATAAATAGCGAATAGGAATTTAATTGAGGGTTTATTAGAAATGCAGGATATTATACTATAAAATATTTAAAATACATCAAGATGTTGTCTATTACTTTCTTAATGCTATACTATACTTCGTTTTGGTTCATTACATGGTTGACGATTACAACTGGTCTGCTAAACAGTGTTCCAAGTTATATCTTTGGTAGGGTAGTAGCTTGCCATACTAGCCATATTATATGAGTAGCCTACCTAATCGACCGCCGTTGAAATGTTTCTTAATATTAAATTACTGGTAATTGTGTGTTTTCAGCAAGCTCCCGAAGCGTTTTGTTCGCTGTGTGGGATAGGCTTTGGTAGTGTTGCATCACTGCAACGACATCTTAGGAATAGTTTGAAACACGTCACACCGGATCAGCTCAAGTAAATCACTCGTTGATCTAGTAAATAACATTGTATATAATTTTGTTTCGATTTCTTGAATTTTTCATTTTATAAAGACAATGGTGGCGATTCTGATGTACACACTCTAAACTAAAAATCTCTAAATTGAGCTTTAGACCTGTCAAACAGTTTTAGAGAGCGTATCCTATTCTGTACATCTCTAAATTGATAGCAATAAGGTTTAAATTGTCAATGCAGAAATATATAGAATAGGTTACACACGTTTGACAGGTCTAAACCTAAATTTGGAGATTTTTAGTTTTGTACACCTCACATCAGAATCGCCACCAATAGATATGCATAAACTATTGTAGGGTTGATTTAGATTTTAACTTTTCAGATTCATCTGCGATCATTGTAAGCGCCGTTTTGCCGATAAAACTAAATTGCGGGATCACATAGAAGACAAACATTTACACAGAACATATCAGTGTTACATATGTGACAAGGTAAGTTATTGTCTGTAAAAGATTGCTGGTAACAGTAAGACCGCCCTTTTATTTTTATTTATTTTATTTTTCCTTGTGTATATATAATAAAATGTCAAATACGAGTGAATTACATTTTTTTTTATGCACCGCCTACTCGGCCTACCTCCCCGGCGACTCACGCCCCGGGGCCGTGGAGCTACGAACCCACCCTTGACTTTTTCCTATCAAGGACCTAAGTTGTCTTTATTTGATAAAAAATTTTCAATTTCTAATCTTTACATTTTTTCCTTAAATACATTTTGAGTTCGTTTTCATTTTTTCAGTTCATATTTCTCTTACATTTTGGCGAGTGAATTACAATTATAGCATTAAGTAAGAGAGTAATAGAGAGATAGAGAGAGAGAGAGAGAGAGAGATAGAGTGAGTAGTAGAGAGGGAGAGACATGTGTAGGCAATAACATACATTTATATAATTAACATACAATTTTATATTCATAACATTAAATGTTACATATTTTCATTTTGGAAGCAATTTATTACTACGAATACTGCATTTAACATAAATAAGCAATAACTTTTACGCTAATTGATATATTCAACAATTCATAGAATATTTTTTTTATAATGTAGTCTATTTGTAAGCTATATTATTGTCTATTGTATGCTAACAAACTTTTGCGTTAATAATATTTACTATCGTATTAGTATAGCTGTAAGGATAGGCTTATGTATGTATATTTTTAAACGAAAATTAAAAAAATACCATGACCACGCACGCTGTAAAGTACGCGAAACGTCGGAAAAATTGAAAATAATGTAATATACTTAAATTTTGTATAAATATCTAACTTAATCCGTTAATAAAGTGTTTTTCTTTAAATTTTTTTTTCAGCCATCAAAAAACCGGGTCGGTTTGGAGCAACACATTCGCAACGTGCATAAAGGCAGACCGAATAATAAAATGTGCCACCATTGTGGGAAAGGGTTTCCGGTGAGTCCTTTAATGGTTGCTTCTAACTTTTTATACGCCGATTTCACTCTCTATCATAGCGGCACATATGTCAGACATCGCTTGAACCCCAAGGTTAGTTCTTTATAGGTGATACCTGATAAAATAGATTTTTGTAAATATATAAAAACCATTTTTAAAAGCCCTCAAATGTTTTCAAAACTAATTGTTAAATACAAAACTTAAACTAAAAGATAGCAAAAATTACAATATTAATAATGTGTATACATAAATAATCTTTAACCATTTTTTATAGATTTTAATACGTATAATATACCATTTTAATAAATATACGTACATACCTTTAATGCAATTTATTTATTTATTAACCCAAACAGCACTTCTGAACAGATAGTATACAATCTTAATTTCAAAATAGTATATTAATGAATACAATATATTAATAAATAAAATGAAAATACAAAAAAAAAACCACAAATGAAATAAAACACTTATGAGATTACTAAATCATTACCATATTTTGTTAGTAATATTTCTTAAAACGTATCATTTTGATATCCACTAGTCGCTGTGGTACTCTTAATCTAAATTATTCGTCTCACGGATTTGCTAAGGATGACTCATAATATTTTATGTTATTTTATTAATAAGATTCAGAATTCAGTTTTTGTGTTATATGTATATCTTTCCTTCGTTCAAACTCATCGACCTCCAGTAGCTCATACGATTTGATACCTCGATCCATATTCCGTTGCATCGCGGTACTTATGTGTTTTGTGATGTGTTGAGATGCTGTGCCACTTCCCCTGTAATAGCGTGTCCAAAGCCTGGATATAACGCGTTGACTGTTCTAGCTTGAAGCATGAATCTTAAGATTTCGTTCCTGGTTGCGTTTGACAAAGATTTTTAGAAATTTATGGAGTTTTTGTGAAGATTTGCTTTGAAAGAATATCGAATTTCATCTTTAAACTAAACCTTTGAATTAAATATTAATGTTTAATTATGTTTTTAGAATGTGTTTTTTGTAAAACTTTTTAAGTTATTTAAAAAAGTTTTTCATATCTCTAGATCAGTGTTTTTCAACCTTTTTCATGATGCCCCCCTGATATAAAAAAAAATATTTCGCGACTCCCTTTGACCCTTCGGTTTTTTATCATGTATGTATGTGTATGTTACAGTATTACTATTAACAACATTAATTGTCTTTTTTTTTTTTTTTTACTATAGTACCCATTTTTTCGACCTCTGTCGACCCCCCAGGGGGTCGCGACCCACAGGTTGAAAAACAATGCTCTAGATCATAATATTGTCATACAATATAGTATTGCTAAGTAAAAATAACATGTTTTTAGACAAAGGTTCAGCTAGAATCACACATTCGCACGCATACAGGCGAGCGGCCATTCATCTGCGAATTCTGTCCTACGACGTTCTCACAACAATCGAACTTGTATAAACACCACCGACAGGTAAAACTCCAGGCGATATTTTCAATAATTTAATATATACCGGATTGAAAGGGGGCAATCAAAATCTTTCTTTTCACCAGGTCCATCAAAGTATAAGGATAAGAAAGAAGAAACTATTGCCCATGAAGAAGAATGACCCCGAAAGCTCAGAAGATTCTGCTTTACCGATTGCTGTTATACAATACATGGCACTACCAGACAATATGTTCTCCGTATGAACTTACTAAATAATTTTGGATCTACAAAAGCAATAGTTTTTCGACATTTCATTGCCATTAAAAACGTAAAATGTATACTTATTATAGCTAAATAGAAATAAAAACTTATTGGAGAATAAAGGTTTTTTAATTTAAAAACAAAATTACTTGGATTTCGTATTTAAAATATTCATACCAAATAACCTCCAAAAATATCCGACAACAAAATATAATTAGATATTCAAGTGCTACAGATATATAATAGCTTCACGGGGAGTTAAAAGTCTATGGGTTTTAACTGCAATTATAGTTCAAACTGACAGGATTAGTTACTAGGTATTCCATTTTGTAGTTGTTAGAATTTTTGTAAAGGTTTACTTAGTGTAGAGCTAAAATAAAATTTGTCATCATCAGTTTTATAAATCATCAAATTCCAAAATAGTGTATTTACACCACAAATATCTTAAATTATAAATCAGGTTCTGTAACCATTGGTATAATTGCCGCCTTTCCTATAAGGGCTGTCTGGGAATATACCTAGTCCTGCAAAAAATATTGTAGCACAGATTTTTTTTTATTTATGTTAAATAACATTTATTACGAAGAGGCTTAAAGTTGTATTTGTTCGGAAAAAAGCTCTTCAGGTAGTTGTAACGCTCATTTGTGGAACGTATTGATGGTACTCAGTGCAGGTAGCAAACCGAACAACTCCAAACTCTCTATGGTTAATGCGATTAAGGATGCAGAGGGCCCAAAGACAGCAGCGTACCACTCCCACCAGGAAGGGGGTTGACTGATTGCGACTCTATCATGAGTTACTTCACCAGCGCCTAAACTTCATTCTTATAATAGGCGTGTCGACAGTATGACATTATCAAAGATTTAATGACTTTAGAGGAAAATACTCATTCATAGGATTTAAAAAACTGATTTAGTTTTATTTAAAAAATTGAGATTAATAAGTTATACGTTTTTTAGGTCTGATTTGAATAAACGCGGTAAGAGTTAAAAATTTAAACTGAACATCATTTACTGGGTCGTTTTAAAATTGTTCCCGGTCCACAAAAATTATTACATAAGGTAATTTTCCAAACTACGGCATTGAAGTATGAACAGTGTAATGAAAATCATTTTTTATTCAAAATAAGTATATAAAAAAATTTATATTTAATAAGGCGTACAATTATTTTGAAAGTAATAATAATCTTCAATATTTACACATATTTCATTTTTTTTCTCTATTCTATTTTCACAGAATTGTTTTTAAATTATATGGTACTTATATATAGCCAGATACCTGAATGTTATAACTTGTGTGTGCCTTTACCTACCTTACATGTTTTTTAAGAGTAACAGAAGAAAGGAAAGAAGTAAACGTAGAACTTAAGTGTCTTTGTACTCTTAAAAGAATAAAATATAAGGCTATCTTCAGATTATCTATTTATTTTAACAGACTATATACAAGACAATAATATTAGTTATAGTAAACAATACTGAATTATTCACATACAATAATTACATTAGAGTTCCAAAATAGAGTTATGTTTTTTTTAAATGGAAATATTATTTATTAATAAAATATTAGATGAAGTGTACTTTTTTAGACATAATTAATTAAATAATAAACTCATATTAAATACTCTCTTTATAATGAATCTCTATAAAATAATTTATTAGTACATGTGGAAGGTTGAGCGCAGAAGTGTCCAATTTTTATTATGAACTGAATATTTTTCGCCTTTGTAATACACTAACATAGCTTTTGTATGAAATTACATAGACTACATCTGCAAACCTGCCTGTATAACTTGCAAGGAGTCGACTTTGTATGGAAAATTTGTCTGAGAAATAAATGTTATATTACAATTTTTATACAACTGCTCGGCAAATAATATTGAATTTAATTACATATATCACAATTACATACAATATTTTGTAACGGAATCGAACCCGATATAACAATACTATTATATACTATGGATGCTGCTGACAATCATGTTTAAATCCGTTACATAGTATTTAATTAATCGTTTACATCCTAAAATTTATCGAATTTGACAACTCAGTGAGTAATATCTGATATTGACTTTGTTTAAAACCTTTAAGGTTCTTAACAAAGTTTTGTCTGTCTATTTTACATAGATTAATTTCTAATTTTCCACTTGTAATATAAAGCACTATAGTGCAATTCCACCGATCACTTTCCCCTGTTTACCACATTTGCATCCGTTTCACTGTATACTTGATATAAAAACTTTGATAATCACAAACAAAATGATTGACATACACAGAACACACACTTCACAGGGTATATTAACACAAAGTATTCCCAGAGTTCGAACACACGAGTTCCAACTACGACCCGTCCTTGTCCATAAATTCAACGACTCGTTTCTGAGGTTGAACTTTATGGACGCGTTTCTTATGCGTGTATAGGGACGCTTTTTGCTTGAACGACTGTGAGCAAATCTCGCACGTGAGGGGCCTGTCCATTGAGTGGATGACCTCGTGCTGGTTCAGGGCTTTTTTGTCCTGTAAACAAAAACAATTGTAATTCCATCGAGTGTTGTCGAGCTGATTCTGTGTATTATAGTCAATTCATTATAAATGTACCGCAAAATTGTATTTTAGTTTTTTTTTATTTGTTGGTTATAACTTCGGTAGATTGTAATCTTATAAAGTTTTACATAATATTGTGAAACGGAACGCACCTTTTTCGTTGAACGATATAAAAACCAAATGTTAGTTTTATCCAAGTTATATAAGAATAACCGACTTTCAAATAGTGTAATAACTACTGAACAAAAAATATAGCTAGAATTTCGTAAGTATTTGGTAGAAAACTGTTAAACATTTTAGTATAAAATACAATTTCAATACAGCCACCAAAATTTATCGTAGCGGGATTCGAACTGCCGGCATTAGCCAACAAGTTGTTAAATATATAAAATGATTTAATTTAAAAAGCATATAATTTTCCTTAATTATATAAATTAAATATGTACACCACGATACAAGTATATGTATAATGATAATACTACAATTCCAAAATTATCATATTTTTTATGGAACAGACGCAACAGAAGTATTTCAAGTGCTTTTATAAAAAAAAACTTATATTTAAGAACAAAAAAATTTTGCTCTGAACTAGACATATGATGTGAATCTTACCGAGAACTTCTTCCCACATTGATTACACATATGATTCTTCGGTTTCTCTTTCTTCTCCCGATGTACCCTCATTATATGCTTTTCAACGTTCGCTTTCGATGCGATCGGCTGAAAATAAAGTTAGAAAATTAAAAAAAAATTACATGCAATTAAAGAGATCCATTTCTTTCCTAATCAATCAATTAATATAACAAAAAGAATTTGTGTCTTACACTTATTCATAAAATCTCTGGAATATTGATATGTATCTCTAATAAATCTAAATTTTAACATATAATGGAAATTGTTGCCCATTTATGGAAGATGACAACTAAATGTTAAATAAAATATCACCAAGTTGATTCCAGGTTGGATCGCAGATGGATCCACACTTGTATGAGCAAATCTGTTGGCTTTGATCTAGGTGTCATATATGTATGGGTGTAATATATATAAAGACTCTTTATGTATTATTTTTATTTTATGCTTTATGCTGTACATAATATGACAATTTCTTCTGGCAATAATAAAATATTTTTCCTATGAAGATAGATATTAATTTTATAATTTTTTAATGTATAAATAAGTGTCTTAAATGTTGTTTTCTTTAAGTTAATTTAATTTTTATTTACTGTATATATAATTGTAAGTAATATGTTTACTTTCAGAAAAGGCAACTATTATTTTAATTATAATATCTATATATATAAAGAGAAACTCTTTATTTTAAACATTTTTTTTTATTTAAGACAGTGACACATGTCAATCATTCGTTTTTAATTTTTCTGTAAAATAATGTACTTAATTTTAATGTATTAATTTTTTGTGTAAAAAGGGGCTTTTAATCTTGTTTTCTTTCAGGTGAGTTATTTTTATTTTATTATTTATTGTAAATAGTGTATATTTTATTATAAAATAAATGTATATCTTTCAGAAAGAAAGACAAATAACCAAACCCTTATTATAAAACAACATTATTTGCTTGGCTATAATATGGATAAGTTGAGATTTAATTTTGCGGTAAAACCGGCTGCTGATGGTAAAACAAATATTATATGTATTACTTCAATTGGAACTGCTGCGGGACATGTTTATGAGATACCGGGAGATCTACAACCGGTAACAAATCATAAAGCAATAATAAATACTCCACACTTTATTAAAGTAAAGAAATCACTAACTAAAAGATATCAAGTCAGAAAAATTTGGATTAGTATGACAGATGAAATATCAAAAACTTATTTAGATGATGAACATAATATACAGTTTAATGACATATATCTTGAGGAGGTTATAGAAGGAAAAGATAGAATAACCAGTGGCTCAAATGAAAATCTCGGGAATTTATTGGAAAAGCTCGTTCAAGATAAGAAAATTAAGTCAGAAATTGAAAATTTAGGATTGACAGCTAAAGATTTTATAATTGAAAAATTTAGTGGAAAAAACTGGAATCCTCAACAGTGGATAAATATGTTTTCGAAAGAATGTGAAAGATTTAATATAAATAATGATCAACATAAAATTGAAATTTTAAAATATTTTTTGGAGTTTTCTGCGTTAGATTGGTACAAATGTATGCTTATTAAATTTACAATAGGCTCGAATTGGGAAGTATGGGAAAAGAATTTTTGTGACACTTTCGCACAGAAAGGATGGTCTGCAATTAGATATGCGTTATCATTTAAATATCAGTCGGGTTCTTTACGTGATTATGCTATAAAAAAAGAAAAACTTTTATTGGAGGTAAGAAAAACAATTGATACAGACACACTTATAGACATTATAACGTTTGGTTTACCCAATTATGTGGCTGATAAAATAGATAGAGAAATATTACACGCAACTGAAGATCTATGCAACGAATTGGGAAAATTAGAATATCTGATTCGTAAAGATAAATATGAGGCACGAAGTAGAGTATTTTCTAAAAATAAATATAGTAATATTGAAGAAAAAAAAAGTTGTGCTATCTGTTTAAGAGAGAATAAGGGTAAACGTAATCATACTGAAGATAGTTGTTGGTTTAAAAATAAAAATCGGGATGCTATCTTCAAAACTGTCAATAATTCAGAACTAGAAATAGAATTAAATGAAGAAAATCCAAAAAACTAGATGTGCCACCATTAATACAACTTAAGTTAACATTGAATGATATTATGGATATATCAGGGATTTATGATTCTGGTTCAAATGTGTCCTTGATAAATACAAAATTATTGAAAATAAAACCACTGAATTTCTTAACAAAAGCGGAGGAAGTAAACTTAAGAACTATTAATGGTGAGAAGAAAACAAATGGTATGGTAACACTAAAGATTAAGATATATGACATCGAGGACAAAATGGATGTTTTTGTTATAGATAAGGAAAATTTCAATTATGATTTTCTTATTGGCTTAGATTGTATAAAAAAATTTAAACTAATTCAAAATGAAAACTTAGAAATAATACAACGTAACACTCCAAATAATGAAAACGAGACGAAAACATCTGTTGTCAACAAAGTTCAAACAATTAATCCTAATAATGAAAAAAAAGAAAAAATGTCAATATTCCTGATGAACTAGGTGACATACAAGAAAAATATTTTAATATACCATCAAAATCATTACGTGAAAATCTTTATGAAAATCAAATTAATTTTAATGAACATATAAACTTAGATGAATTTGAAATATTTATAAATCATTTAGACTTTTACCAAAAATCAAAAATTGATAATTTAATAGAAAAATATAAACCTGTCTTTGCTAAAGATAAATACGACATAGGTACAGTTAGAGATTACGAGGCCCATATAAATTTAATGGTCGATACATACTGTAGCAAACGCCCATATAGATGTACACCTGAAGATAGAAAGGAAATAGAAAGTCAAATACAGAAATTACTAGAAATGAATTTAATTGAGGAATCGTATAGTCCATTTGCTGCTCCCGTTACTCTGGCTTATAAAAAAGAAGATGGTAAAAGAACACGGCTATGTATTGATTTCAGAGAACTAAATAAAATTGTAGTTCCTGAACCACATCCATTCCCATTGATTGAAGATTTAATGATAAAAACAGTAAAATGTAATTATTTCTCAACGTTAGATATTAATTCAGCATTTTGGTCAATTCCTCTAAAAGTTCAAGACAGATATAAAACAGCATTTGTAACACAAGAGGGTCATTTTCAATGGACGTGCTTACCTTTTGGCCTAAAAACGGCGCCAGCAATTTTTCAAAGAATTTTAAGTAACATAATCCGAAAATATAAACTCTCTTCTTTTGCTACTAATTTTATTGATGACATTTTAATTTTTTCAAATACATTTGATGAGCATATTATACATTTATCGAGATTGATGGACGCAATTCTAACAGAAGGATTCAGGTTAAAATTTTCAAAATGTTCCTTTGCAAATAACTTTGCGAAGTACTTAGGTCATATAATAGAGAATAATTCAATAAGACCGTTGAATGACTACTTGTCTGCTATAAAGAATTTTCCAGTTCCTAAGACAAGAAAAAATATAAGACAGTTTTTGGGAAAAGTCAATTTCCATCATAAATTTATACCACACAGTGCAATTATTCTTGATCCGTTACATAATTTATTAAGAAAAGATATCAAATTTATATGGTCAGCAGAATGTCAGAAATCATTTGATAAAATAAAAGAGTTATTATGCTCAGAACCGATTTTAAAAATTTTTGACCCAGATTTACCTATTGAAATTTATACAGATGCTAGCATTCAAGGGATTGGAGCAGTAATAAAACAAAAAGATAGTGATGGAATAAGTAAACCTGTAGCTTACTATTCAAAAAAGTTGACAGAAGGACAAAAAAAGAAAAAGGCAATATATTTGGAATGTCTGGCTATTAAAGAAGCTGTGAAATATTGGCAACATTGGCTAATGGGAAGAAAGTTCATAGTTTATTCAGATCACAAACCTTTAGAGAGTATGAATATAAAGGCTAGAACTGACGAAGAATTAGGAGATATGATGTTTTACTTATCACAGTATGATTTTAAAATAGTATACAATGTGGAGAGGACAATGCGACAATAAATGAAAACACAAACAGTAATAGTCCCTAGTATAATTTTGAAACTATAAAATGAATCCTAACAACAAAATAAAAAAAATAAAAATTTCTAACAAACTAAATACAATATAAATCGAAACAAAATGTAACACCATTTGGAAATATGGGTTCACTAACCTGTGGTAAGAAGAGCGGCAACAGCGCGGCGCACTTTTACAATCGCCCAACGAATAAACACAATGAGATACCTAAACCTACACTGAATACGATCGTCATTCACCTCGAGTAGTTCAGTCAATCCCATTAATCAAATTTTTAAATTTTTAATGTGCTCCCCATTCATACGGACACATAGTTCGCATCGCCTTATAAATTCCGTAAATTAAAATCATGTCCGTGTACTCTGATGCTGTATATCGGTAATGAGGCATTGTAAATAAAAAAAACAAAAAAAACTTAAATCTAACACAAATAATAAGCGTCTATTTTCACACAATTCACCAAGTCACTAAGTAGGCACTTAATTTATTACGTGTCGTATCACTAAATTAAATAACCGTCCAATTTGCTGATAAAATAAAACAAACGTAAGTCTAATACTAATAACAAATAAGCGTTCAATTTCGCACGATTCATACACAAAACAAAAGAGCGGCGCGAACGCAAACGAAATTATTAACCGTGACGCGAGCGACGTCACAGGATAACGGCGAGACCTTGACACACTGACACACTGTCGCAAACATGAAATAGAAACAATCAAACCTTCATTTCTCCCTTTCCCACATTGTTTATTGTCTGTTTAACTGTGTGTGTAGAACTATCTACTTTTTAATTTTTGGTAATATGCTTTATGACTTACGTAATGGGCATAAGGTATAAAATGAATTTGGACTAATTTGACTAAGATTTTTGACATGGCGAGTTGAGAACATGTGATTTGTAAGCGGTCATTAACCTGATAGTGATGGCGTAGTAAACAAATACAGTATGTTGTAAATGTTCAAAACAAAAAATGATGTCCAATGACTAAACTCTTAGATTATTTGTAATGAATATTTGTATACTGGCTAGGGACATGATGACTTATACGGTGTTTAATTTATTGTCGCATTGTCCTCTCCACATTGTATAATCCTGGAAAACTAAATCAAGAAGCAGATTGTCTTAGTAGAAATCCAGTTATGGAGCCAGATGAAAGTTGTACAGATATTTTAAGGGTAGTCAATTTATTAAGATTAGAAGATATATTGAATGATCAGAAAAATAATCTTAACTACAACAAGAATAGATTGATACTAGAAAATAATATATATTACAAGACAAATAAAAAAAGAAAAAAAATTGTCTTATCTGAAAATTTTAGCAAAAATTTAATAAAAAATATACACAATTATTATTGCCACATTGGGAGAACTCAAATGATAAATAAGATCACACCATTCTATACAGCAAAAAATATTTTTTCTAACATAAAGAAAATATGTGATAATTGTGATATCTGTTTAAAAAATAAATCAAGAAGAAAACCAAAATATGGCTTAATGTCACAATTAGGCCCAGCTACCTACCCCTTTGAAATAGTTTCTATCGACACCATTGGCGGATTTGGGGGATCAAGATCAACTAAGAAATATATTCATCTTTTAGTTGATCATTTTACAAGATACGCTTTTATTACTACATCAAGAAGCCAAAATTCTTACGATTTTATTAAACTTGTGAAAAATATACCACAAAGCTACAAAATTCATACATTATTGACGGATCAGTATCCCGGTATTAATTCAAAAGAATTTAAAGAGTTTCTTTCGAAACAGAATATTAACATGATTTTCACTGCTGTTGACTCCTCGTTTTCTAATGGATTAAATGAAAGACTGAATCAAACTCTAGTTAACAAAATACGTTGCAAAATAAATGAAAATGATCAGAAAATCGCATGGACGACCATTGCACATCAATGTGTAGACAAATATAATGAAACAGAACATACAATTACAACATTCGCACCAAAATATCTTTTGGAAGGTGGTAATGTTGATATTCTACCACCTGAATTAAAAGTTAATAATTCAATAGAAGATTTAAAAAGAGATAGACAGATAGCTTTGGAAAACACAATTAAATCGCATAATTACAATAAAGCCAGATTTGATTTAAATAGAAAAGAACATAATTTTGAAGTTGGTGATATGGTGTATGTAGAAAATGGAAATAGATTGAATAGAAAAAAAATGGATGAATTGCGAATTGGACCCTACAGTATTTTACGGAAAATTTCAAAATCAGTTTATGAAGTTAATACTGGATATAAAAAAATTGAATCAAATTTATATCACATTACAAAGTTAACTCCGATAATTGATATTTCTTAAAATTTTTTATTTTTTTTTTAATAATAAGCAATTATGTATGTTTGTACATAAATAATTGTTATTTATTTTGGGGGGGGGAGATATAAAGAGAAACTCTTTATTTTAAACATTTTTTTTTATTTAAGACAGTGACACATGTCAATCATTCGTTTTTAATTTTTCTGTAAAATAATGTACTTAATTTTAATGTATTAATTTTTTGTGTAAAAAGGGGCTTTTAATCTTGTTTTCTTTCAGGTGAGTTATTTTTATTTTATTATTTATTGTAAATAGTGTATATTTTATTATAAAATAAATGTATATCTTTCAGAAAGAAAGACAAATAACCAAACCCTTATTATATATATATAAAAATGAAACCCGTTTCGCGTTGTCACGGCATCACGTTTGAATGGCTGAACCGTTTTCGATAATTCTTTTTTTTTAAATGTTTGTGGAAGTCCAAGGATGGTTCTTACGGAAAAAAATATTAAGAAAATCTTTCAGGAATAAAATATATAAAAAATATACATTTAATATTGCATTAAAAAACGCGCAGAACGAATGTCAACGTCATGAGAGTGAGAGAGTCGTGGCTTATTTCTATCTCTTTCCCTCTTATAATACGAAATAAGATAGGTCAACTATACAAAATAAAATAGTGCATCAAAGCTACGCTAAGGCGGTACGAAGTTCGCCGGGTCAGCTAGTTATATATATAAAAGAGAATACCTTATTACATATCGGGCACTTGTGCGTGGTCTTCCCCAAATGCTGGTAATTGAAGTGGTCCTGCATCGCGTCCTTTGTCGGGTAGCCCTTGTGGCACAACGGGCACTGGAATCTGAAAATATTCACAATATTATAAACCTCTTAAAATGGACCCGTTATTATATATTAATCTAAAAATAAGTTATCTGAATAAAGAAAAACATCTAGATGTAATTAAGTATGTTTTTGTTTGAATAAAATCCGCAGCTGAAAATAACAATGCGAATATAATTAATCCAATTGTTGCAAATTTATAAATTATTATGTTTGAATATTACTGAATAAAATAAATATCTTTTATCCAAGTAGTTTCCAAGAATAAAACTTTTCTCAAAAATAAACACGTATAAAATGTTTTTCTTCATTTGTATCTAAGGTATATTTGTATGCTTTGATTATAAAAAAGATAATATATAAATTATATTAATTTAGTTTGAATTGTCCATTTCGACATTTGAGATTTGAATTTTAAAATGTTGTTTAATTAACATATACTTAATAATATGAACACAGATGATCGCTTACTTAAAGACCGTATCCGACGCGTGCGCACGCGAGTACTTAAGATGGGCCTGATACGTTGCAAGGTGCGAGAACACTTTGTTGCAATCCGTACACTCGTAGCGACTGGAATTCTGATGTCTCTGTATATGGTACTTGAGCTGAATCACGCGCACCATTTTATTACAAATGGGGCACTTCTCGCGGGGCAACGGCCCTTCGTGGAGTCTGAAATTTAAATATTATTAATTAGTATAACAAATTTGGTTTCACGACTTTGTATAGTAAACCAAAGTAATAGAATAATGGTGCGTCATCTAATATATATATATCGGAGCAATACAGTATACCGGCGTAAACTGGCAACATTGTTGCGCGTATTGAGGTCGCCCCTCTACTATTACCACCCCACTACACTTGTTATAAAAAGACGAGCGCTACAACAGAAAGGACATTGGACTGCCCGAGGTTGTCGCACGCGCACGTTTCGCTCGCAACGCACCCGGACCCGTTCTTTGTTTTAAAACTATTATTGCTTTTTTTTCATAAAAGTTTATAGTAGTTGCCGAGAGGAGCTGCCACAAACGTTTCGATTTCACTACTTGGTCTCTGTTCGCTCGCCGTCTGATCGAATTCCTTGTGTCTTCGAAAAGGCGGTGGGTCGGGCTATGAGCCGGTAGTTTCGGGTCGTGCGTGACAGCCTTCCCCCGGCTAGTATTTTAGCATTCTAATATATAGCCTTGTTTCAGGTGCCGCCCTGAGGATGCCGCCGCCCCTCCCGCAGCGCCCACGCTCCCGTTCTGGTCGAGCGAGGCCCGCAGGAGGCGAGGCCGCCGCGTCTTCATTGGAGACACCCGCCCAGCAGCGCGATAGCGCGCTGCCCTCGACAGCAGCCAAGCCGCAGGCCCCGCCAAGCATTAGCTTTGCGGCGCCGGCTTCGCAGCAGCCGAGCCGCAGCCGGTCTCTAGAGGCCCCCCGCGCCCCACAGGCGCCCCAACCTGACCTCCTAAAGAAGCCTCTGCCCCCGCACCATGCCCCGCAAGCCGCGTCCGAGACGGCAATCGATACGGCCGCGCGCCGGAGCGGTGAGTCATGCGACGCAAGTCGCAAACAAGCTCCCCTCCCGCGCCACACCCCGCAGCCCGCGTCCGAGTTAGGACCGCCCACCGCGTCGGACGATAGCGCGACGGACGCGCCGATTGGCCGGCCACGTATCACGCCACAGCCACCCGTTACTAAGTCAAGTGAAGGACAACGCGCACAGGTGGCACTTTCCACTGAATTAAGCGATTTACTTCGCACGATCGAAAGCGACCCTGGTACCAGCGCCACTTCCTCGCCGCGCACGGCATACGAGGCGGACATGATCTTTTTGGCTCAGTCCGCCGCATGCGCGTTCGCCTCGCGGGGGATGCTGCGCGCGATGGCCAAGTACCTGAAGACGCGCGAAGAGGACCTGCGCCGCAGCGGAGTTTTATCATCGCCGCTGTCTGAGGCCGAGCAGCGCGAACTCGATACCATTCTGGAGGAGTGCCGACTCCCTGCTCGCACCACCGCTACCCCTGTGCGCCGACCTTTCTCGGAGGTTGACGCGAGCCCTGATGAGGTTTCTTCGGCCAAGCGCACCTGCGCGCCCTCCAGCAGCAGGTCTGGCTACCCTGGCGACCCCAGGCTGGCCCATGGGCGCCGCCTGGACATGGGGCCCCCGCCCCCACTCACAACCGATGCGACCCAGGCGGAGTCGCTCGAAGCCCGCGCACTATCTCAGCCCGAGGGTGAGGCCCCGATGGAGGGCCCCGAAGCAGAAGAGGATGGCGCAGTTCCCGGACCCTCTGGGCGGAGTGTGCCCACCTACGCGGCACTGGCAGCCGTCCCTGCTACACCGAGTACCGGGGCCCCACAACTTCAACCTGGGGCCCCGGGCCCCAGGAGGCCCGAGTATCCACCCATTGTTATTGAGAGTCTGCCGAACTATGTACAGCACCTGGCAAACATTAACCGACTCCTTGGCAGGTCTGCACACACCCGCGCCTATGGCAGAGGCTACCGGATCACGCCGGAGAGTGGAGAGGAGTACCGCGTCGTGCAGCGGTACCTCTCGGACCTGGAGCGCGAGGATCGGCGCGTGTCCTGGTTCTCTTATTCACTCCCGGCTGAGCAGGACCTCAAGGTGGCCATCCGTGGTATCCCGGTGACCACGGACCCCGAGGAGCTAGCCCAGGCACTCCGGGACAAGGGCTATGAACCGGAGTACATTAGGCCCATTCGCGCCCGGAAGGGTCGACCGGGCTGCATTTTCCTAGCTGTTCTAAGACGCACCCCAGGTATCACCCCCGCCATTTATAACATTACAGAGTTGCTGTATGTGACGGGGGTGACCATCGAGGCCTGGCGCGGGAAGCAGGGCCCCGCGCAATGCCACCGCTGCCAGTCGTTCCGGCACTCGTCGGTCAACTGTCACCGTCGCATGGCGTGCGTCCGCTGCGCGGGTGAGCACCGCGCGGCCGACTGCACGCGTCCGCGCGACGTGCCGGCGACGTGCGTCAACTGCGGCGGACCGCACCCGGCATGCCACTCAACGTGCCCGGTGCGCAAGGAGGAGGAGCGGAACAGGCGCGCAGGCACCTTTGCCCGCACGGCGCCCTCCCGACCCTCACGCCAGCCCACCGGACCTCCCACGCGGCGAACGCAGCCGAGCGCGCTTTCTGTCGCTGCCGCCGCGCCCGCCGCCGCCCAACCGGAGTCAGCTGAAGCTCAGCCCTCCGGCAGACGCCGCACCCGACGCGGAGGCCGTCGTCGCCAGGGGCAGCCCTCGCTCGCCGCCCAGGAGGCGAGCCGCGCGGCCGCTTTGCATGCGGTCGCCTCTATCGCGGCTACCGCACCTGCAGCCGCTGCCGCCGCCCCTACGCCCGCTCAACCGCCCGCCGGTCCACCTGCGGGCTCGCGCAGGGCCCCACCTTCGCGTTCGCGAACCAGGTCGCGCGCGCCTAGGCCCCAGCTGGAGGCGGCGCTCACTGCAATCGCCCAGATCCTGCAGGCCGTTCAGGCGGGCTCCGATCCCGCGCCGCTTTTCTCCAGAGCGGCCTCGGCCCTCACGGGCCCAACCCGAGGCCGCGGCCGTAGCCGAAGATAAATGGGGGGTCTTCGGCTTCTCCATTGGAACGCGCGCGGCCTCCAGAATAAGGTCGCCTATCTAAAAAACTTATTAAATTCGCAGGACATTGACGTCGCCCTGATAAGTGAGACGATGCTAGGCGCCTCCCGACCACCACGGTTTTCGGGCTACGTGGCCTACCACCAGCACCACACCGATGCCCGCGGTTACGCGTACCGCGGCCTCATGGTGCTGGTTCGGCGCCGCATCGCTCACCGGCCGCTCCCGGAGGTAGCGGTTTCCGAGTGCCACGCTCTAGGGGTGGAGCTGGCGCTGGCGGGGCGCGCCACTGGCTTCTTTGCCATCTACGCCCCGCCCACTAACCGCTACGCGACCGCCGACGTCCGTGCCCTGCTCGCTGCCGCACATCCCTGCGTCTTAGCCGGGGACTGGAATGCGAAGCACCCGGCGTGGAATTGCCGAACGCAGAACCCCAGGGGCCTCAGGCTATTCCACGACTCCGAGGCCCTGGACTTCTGCGTGTCGGGGCCTGATGTACCTACGAGGTACCCGGACCAGGCCCACCATCGACCCGACACCCTGGACATTGTGGTGCACCAGGGGCTGACTACTCAGCTGGTTCAGGACGTGATTATCGACGAGTTTCTATCGGATCACCTCCCGGTAGTCGTCACGTTCTTGGACCCCGCCCCTGATGCTGCCCCAACCGCGCCGCTTCGCAAGAGGTGTACCGACTGGAGGGTCTTCGCGCGAGCCCTTAGCGAGGCCCCTCAGCCTCGGCCCCCGGACACTCCCACGGCTATTGACCAGTTGGCGACTGCCTTTACAGACGAAGTCCTGGCTGCGCTCGACGCCGCCACCACCGAGCGCACTCTTCCGGCGACCTACAAGCAGTTGCCCCCGCGCCTGCTCGCGCTCATACGCCGGAAGCGCGCCCTCCGCCGATGCTGGCAACAAACCCGCTGCCCACGCCAGAGAGCCGAACTGCGGACCCTCGCCGAGCGCGTCCGAAAAGCGCTTGGCGACCACGCACAGGAGACCTGGCAACACAGCATCGACGAGGCCACCACGGACTGGGTGAGACTGCACCGACTCTGCAGGCGCCTTAACGGCGCGGCAGAGCCTGTTCGTCCACTGCGGCATCCCGACGGCACGCTGCGCTTCGACGCAGCGGGACGGGCCGAGCTGTTCGCCGACCACCTCGAGCGGCAGTTCTCCCCCCAACCCCGCGGCGGATCCAGCCCGCGCATTGGAGGTCGAGACCGCCGTTGCCGAGCAGCTCGCAGCCCCTCCGCCGGACGACGAACAGGTGCTGTTTTTCTCACCCACAGCAGTCGCCAAGGCAGCCGCACGACTCCCGCTGAAGAAAGCTCCCGGGCCGGACGGTATCGCAAACGCAGCTCTGCGTCACCTGCCCCATCGTGCGGTGGTGACGCTCATGCGTCTCTTCAACGCGATCCTCCGGACCGGTCACTTCCCCGCACCCTGGAAGGAGGCCAGGGTCATCATGCTGCCCAAAAAGGGGAAGAGCGTCCTCGACCCGGCCAGCTATCGCCCCATCTCCCTGCTGTCGACGCAGTCCAAGCTGTTCGAGGTCCTGCTGCTGCCGACCATCAGGCAGCACTTTACACCACGGCCCGAGCAGTTTGGTTTCCGCTCCGAGCACTCTACCACGCTCCAGCTGTCGAGGGTACTGCACGACATCACCACGGCGCTCAACAAAAAGGAGAGCGTCGCTGCGGTATTCCTCGACATGGAAAAGGCCTTTGACCGGGTCTGGCACGCGGGACTCGTGCGCAGGCTCCAGGAATCCAGCATCCCGCGGCGAGTGGTGGCCATCATCCGCTCCTTCCTTCTCGACCGGCGTTTCCACGTCTCCGTCGAGGGGGTGAAGTCGAGCAGCCGCCCGATCGCCGCCGGAGTACCCCAAGGTAGCTGCCTCTCACCAGTGCTATATGCTATTTACACCGACGATGTGCCTGTCGCGGCGGGCAGCTCTCTCGCGCTGTACGCCGACGACATTGCCTTCGTCGCTTGTTCTCTCAACCCCAGCCACGCAGCTACCAAACTCCAGAGGGCGCTGGATGCCCTACCAGCCTGGTTGGCCGAACGACGCCTGACCGCCAACGCAGCGAAGACTCAGGCCATCGTCTTCGGCCGACGATACTTGCCGGCGCCGCTTCGCTTCTTAGGCGTGGAGATTCCGTGGCGCCCCCAGGCGACGTATCTGGGCGTCGTCCTCGACCGGGGCCTCACGATGCGCCCCCACGCCACCGCAGCCATCGGCCGAGCAAAGTGCGTTGCCGCAAAGCTCCGGCCGATCATAACATCGACGCTGCCTACCAGGAGGAAGTTGGCGCTGTACAAGTTGTACGTGCGCCCCCATCTGACGTACGCGGCGCCTGCGTGGTACGCCCTCACGGCCGAGTCGCTTCGGCGGAAAATGCAGGTCGTGCAGAGTACCATGCTCCGACGCATCGTCGACGCGCCGCGCTACGTCAGGAACGCCACCATCGCCAGGGACTTGCGGCAGGAGTCCCTGGAGGACTTCGTTTCGTCGCTGGCGAGGCGCATGTTTGAGCGTGCGGATGCCTCCAGATTTCCGCACCTCCAGCGCCTCGCCCCTCACCACGCTCGGCCCCCGGATCATCGTCGTGCCTTTCCGCGCGAGTTGGTGCGCGCGGAAGCCGACGACGACGCCTGACATAGCAGACTGCAGTCGACACCACACAGAGAGCCGGGACGTCCCCTGTCGGCGACATACGGCGCGCGTGGAGGACTTCGTCCGCTGGTCCCTCACTGGGCCTCCCTCGGGGCAACCGAGGGTCTCACCTGGTGGGGTTGACCGCGAGTCCGGCGCGCGCCAGTTGCCGGCGGGAGGGCGCCTCCCGGCCGAACGCTACAACAAGTCGAGTGCTGCGTCGAGCGAGGCCGCTCCGCAGCACCACTGCAGTCCTCAGGCCGATCCAGGCCGAACATGACGACCACCCAGCTGTTGAGCTGGGTGCGCCCCCGACACCCCCCGCAAGCCTTCGGGCGTAACGGGGTCCCCAGCGCCACCTTAGGGTGCGCGCGGAAGAAAAGCGACGGTGGAGAAAGGACATTCGCTTATTTGGACTCGGACAGTGTGAAACTATTATTGTGTTACGCTTTAAAAGTGATTATTTGATAAGGTAGTGATTTTATTGTATGTGTGGTCTCAAAAGGAAGAATCTTCGAATAACATTGAAGAAAATGACGTCAGCTGAGCTGACATCACTATTTTTACTACGACATATATATTATCACTAGCTGATCCGGCAAACGTTGTTTTGCAATAAATGTGATTTCTAACAATCATTTTTTAGTTCAACAAAAATTATTACCGGCCATGTGTGCGGGGATTTTAAGTGTTTTAAACAATAAAAGTATGCTTTATTTAGGTTAATAAATTAATCTTTATATGACATTTGTCGGTTTACCATAGCAGTGCCATCTATTGATTACTTACTCAATCCAGTAGAAAAGTATCAACAGCTGTATCTTTCGGAGTTAACGGATAATTGTGACTGTCAATTAAGTGTAGACAAAGATTTGCAATACAATAACATTGCGACTATAATTATCTATTATCTATCTCTTAACTTGGACCAGACTGCTCACGGTGTGCCAATCTAATTTGAAATCGGTTAAATAATTCAGGAGTCCATCGCGGACAAACATCGTGACAGGAGATTTATATATATTAAGATAATAGAAAAATTATTAATTTTTCATTAATTAAGAATATTTAAAGTATATAGTTATATACAAGTTATAGTGTCTTTTATAAACGCGTGTATTTATTAAAAAATATTTTTGCGTGATATGTCTCTTTCACAAAGTTGCCATATTTAACTTTTCTAGAGGTGATACTTTGATGTGTTTTGACAATACTGACAATATACCAAATTATTATTTTTTTTTTAATATTGGTCGAGCTTGCAGCTCTCAAAACAAGTGACGGATGTGTTCACGCACATTTATTTTTACCTCAAATGAGTGACCAGAGTCGTCCTGTTGACAAATCGTTTTTTGCAGTGGTCACACTGCAATCCCTCTCTATGACATCTCGCGACGTGATTCTTTCTGGCGCGAGAATTCCTGAAAAAATTCAGTTAAATTTCTCAACCAACCGATCTATTTTTAAAAAGTAGTAGTTAGTAGTTTCAGTAAACGATTATAAATTAGCAGCTTCTTAAAAAATATAGTGACTTATGAACATTGCCAGAGAGCTCGGGAATGCGTCGCCGACCTTTCAAACAACATAGCGCTCTTTTCTTGAATTACTCGTATTATAAGTACATCTATTGAAAGTAATACACTCATGGACACTAACACGACCAGAGGGCTCACAAGTGCGTCGCCGGCCCTTCAGATATGGGCTTACTTACTTGAAGAATAGATCACACTCCAAACACTTGTAGCCGACTATTGTAGTTTTCGATAACAATTTCCTGAGATCGCCTGGCTTCGGATCAGTTATTTCTTCCACTGTTTGAGATTTTTTCTTGCGGCGCTGCAATACATACGATTTAATACTGCGTCGCACCTCACTGACATAACAAATACACCGAAATATTGTCTTTTATTAACACAACTGTTACCCATTTAAAGAAAAACACTTTATGAACGGATTTAAGTTATGCATTTTTGCCTTTTGTATTTTTGAATAGTCGTAAAGCAAACAAAACACGAGTGGGCATTGTGATATAAATACAATGCAACCTCGATATAACAAATCGGAGGGGAACAAGAAAATATTCGTAATATCAAGTAATTCGTTGAACTGAGGTTTGTTATGTTAAGGTTAGATTGGTCTAAAATTCGTTATAAAGAGGTCTTGACAAAGAAAATCGTGTCAAGACATGAATCACATTATAAGATTAAGAGTTATATTATTGGTGGAAACTTTATATAAAGGCAAAATTCGTTAATTAGAGGTGTGAATACTTTTTCTTGATGGTTGAAAATTCGTTATAAAGAGGTTGTACGCAAATAATGTTCGCATTGTAAAGGTATATTTTATATTGACTCTTATGGACAATTCAAGGGGATTACGAAGAATTTGTTAAATCGAGGAAGTCGTTATATTGAGGTACGTTATATTAAGGTTGCAATGTATTTTATCATGTTGAATAATAGTCTAAATCCTCACTATATTATTATTTTTAAAACGGGTAAACGGGCGGCTCACCTGATGTTAAGTGATGGACACTCGCCATGCCAAAGGCCTCACCATGCGTTGCGGGCCTTTAATATAAATTAATAATAATCAAAATCCCCTACCTTTTTACTTCCGTCGCTATCTCCGATTTGTATAACGCTGTTCGGCAATTTCTTATCCAGATGCGATTTGACGTGAAGCGAGATCAGTTTCATACTGTACTCCACCCGCGAACAAAGTTTGCATATGTATCGAATGTAGTGTTTGTCCACGTGGGCCTGGAGCTTCGACGTCTCGACGTATACGTAGCAAATCTTGCAGGCCGTGCAGCCAGGCCGCTGATATTTATTTATTATTACTGGCTGATCCAATAATTAATTGAATCAGGCGTTGCTTTGCAGAAGTCTGTAGTACAAAATCCCAATAGACCAGTATGAAAGCAGTACTCCGCGAAAAACCCACAACCACTCGAGCATCATCTGGAGATGTTGCCTCTATGAACAGCGTTCGATGATCATCGAGTACTGCTTTCATACTGGTCTATTGGGATTTTGTACTAGCTGATCCGGCAAACGTTGTTTTTAGAATTGAAATCACATGTATGGCAACATGTGATTTCAATTCTCAATTAATAAATTAAAAATAATGGTTGATCGTAGGGTGAACATTTAGGATTGTATGTATTTATGTATATGTATATATAAAAATTCAAACTAAAAATTTTGTGTAAAAAAAAAATTTGGGGTGGATTACCCTTAACATTTAGGGGGGTGAAAAATAGATGATGGCCGATTCAATGACCTACTCAATGCGCTCACAAAATTTCATGAGAATCGGTCAAGCCGTTTCAGAGGAGTTCAAGTTCGCAACAAGAAAATTTTATATACATATTAAATTATTCTACGGTTTAGTATATGTTTATCAGTTGAGTAATAATAATCTGTGAAACATATAATGAATAATAAGTTAAAGTAATCAATATTTCATATTCCATTTAAATATCATAAAAATAGGTTTGATTTAGCTGTGATACTATTTCCCATTTATAATATCAGTTAATTAATTGTTGGTGGATGGCTTAATATTCTTATAGCAATCAGACTTTGTATGTGATAGGCTATTTGCATCCACATGAACCATTAGAAATTTCCTACCTCACTGTGTGCCGCATCAAAATGCTCTTCTACCTGCTGTTGTAGATAGAATTCGACAATACACAATTCACATTTGTATACAGAGCTCACATACCGGACTTTTTTCTTCAATTCTTCTCTGAAACAAAACTCTTTTTAAATTCACTGATACTAAAATTAAAAATACCTTAACTAATTAAATTCTACCATAAAATATTATGAAGGTATAATAATAAATATTAAGAGAAATCACTACACATGTACACTTTACATGTTTTTTTATTAGTTTACCTTTTTTAATTATTTGTATTGTCGCACTTCTTGCACTTATGATTTTTGCATTTGAATGTTGCCTGGAAGAGATCGCTTGACAGTGATAAGCCCTCTTATATTTATGTAATATGTAGCATAATATAGATAAACAATATATTAGCTAGGCGAGCACCATATAAAAATAATATTAATTTATTTTAATTAAAGCTTACAAGTGCTATTCTCAAGTGATTGCTAATGATTTTGGCTGAAACTCTTATGCTTGTCTAAAATATATTAAAAATATGAGACTGGGCTCAAGCAAGTTGAACATCCAGAGTTTTCCCTACCATTATTTTGGTAAATATTGCTTACCGAGATGCCAACATGTCTTCCTGAGACATATACTCAGTAATAAATCCAGATTTCCCTTCCACCGACTCTTCTTTTGTTTTCGATTCGGCTTGAATCTGCTGCGTGTTCTCTGGTGGCCTAGTAATGGATTCCATAATTATATAACACATTATACACAAGGTTGGATATCTCTAATGTAAACTATACAAGTGTATGTATACATCCTGGAATTATGAGTGCTCACATAACTTATTTCAATATACTTTTATAAATATTTATTATATCACCATCAACAATTATGCTTGTCACTTTATTTTAGTTATTTTATTTTTTACTAATTTTAATTAGTTCTTTTAACCAGCTCAAAAGACTTATTCTTAAAGTACTCTAATTTCCAATGTAATTTATCCGAATAGCAAATACAACTTTTAATATAAAATATCCATTTTATGATTTGATAAAAGTTGACTCACTGAACAATCAATTCTGTCATTTCCCCCTTCACATTATAATCTGCAGAAGACACCAGGGCATCTGTTCCCACCACTATATGCGACAAGGCACCAGTGACTGGGTTTTTTAGTACGAGCTCAGGTACTGAAATAACAAAAAAATATATAGTAAACAAAATGTTCAATAATTTCCGGTCCCGGTAAAATGGACTCTGTTTAATAGTTTATAAATTTGCATGTATAAAACTGTTTGTTCTGATTTTTTTAATGCAGAACCTAACAAGAATGGTTTAAGATAAGATATTTTATAGGGGGTAATTATAAAAATCCAACCTATTGAAAACTTATTACTCTTTTTTCTCTTCCACCGTAATTTAAATGCAACACAAAAAGGCTATTGATGCCAACTAACCTTCTAGAACGGGATCATCAGTTCCCAATGTAATATGGTCCCGAAGTGCTTGTGAGACCTCAAACGATTCATTTTTTACGTCCTGAGTTGTTATTGTAATATAAGGCTGTGGCCATGTTTCTGTATGTTCTTGATAATCTATGTAAACTCTGTCATAGTCATTTTTAATTGAATACTCTAATGGAGACAGGGATTGTGCCATATATGTGTGGTCTAGAGTCTGTGAATGAAATCAATAATATTATTATTTGTAAAGTCTGTCTGGCCATATTTAATTGTTGAATACACAATTGGGACACCACTGAAGGCACAACAAAAGTTTAAGTTGGACTAATTCGTACATACACATGGTGTAATACAAACATACTTATAAGAATTCTGTATGCAGGATTACCCAACCTACATAAATGCTTTACTGACAAAAAATTGCAGAAAACTTTTATAGATACAGGTGCAAAGTTAATAGATTTCTGCTTCAGTTTCAATAAAAATACACACCCCCTGTGTTTGAGTCAAGGACAATACTTTCAAATGTTCATATGCAGTTTGAACTTGCTGTTTAAACTTCTTAAATTTATTTAGCATTGCAACACATTCCCAGCACAGTGTTATTTGGATCTTATAAAAATAACTAAGGGGGTCTTGAAGCTGAAATTAAAAAAAAATATATGTACACAACTTATTCTTGAATTCCATCTTGTCGGCAATAATTCCTCAGAGATCAGTCTTATATGAGGTCCAAACCTATATAAATTCCAATTTTAACAGAATTATTGTACTGTATTTCAATATGAACACATGAATAATTTAATGAACACAGTTTAGATAGATACATGCTATTTCTAGTAGTTATTTGATTGTGTTCGTAAGCAATAAATTTGGCGGTAAGTAATAAGCATAGTTCTATATAATTTAATAAATAAATCTAAATATGTATACTTCAAAGTATACATATTTATATGCCGTTTAACAATATTACCCTATCTTGGAAGTTTATATTGCTCTATTTATTTAAGTTATGTAATAGGAAGTGAGAGCAAGAAAGCCAAAAGTGAAAAATTGGTAAATTAAAACTTACATTTTCTCCCGCGTAATCTGCTAAAAGCGATTGAAACAACTTAAATAAGTTTGTAGACTGATTTACTTGAGTAAAATTTCTATCTATGCTTAAGCAACCACTGCAGACAACTTTATAACATGTTTCAGGCACAATGAGCTCCATAGTATTTACAATTTAATTCATTAAAATTAAAAAAACATATAATATTTATTTTGATACATTTCCCAAAACATAACATAAAGTTATACCCCCATGTAAAATAGACGAAATTTACTAAATACTATTCAACGCACAACGACACCACAAAATGGCTTCTTTACTTTTAGTGATGTGATGACAGTTCAGGATAATTGCCAAATCCGATCTTTTTTAATAGAATCGAATTCGCAACAATAATAAATTTGAAATTCAATATAAAATATTTGATGATAAACATTGACTTTATATTGAATTGTTATAAAAAATTTGCATACATTAATTATTTTTGCATTATATACGAACACAGAAGGGATGATTTTAAAATCAAACCACAGTTATTTGTTGTGTCACGACATCCATATTCCTATTTTCCTCTGTGTCCCTACCTCACCTTTCCTGAATCAAGTGAAACCGAGGGAAAGTTGCGATAGAGATAGAAAATGCGGATAGCGGGCGTCGGCAAATAAGTGTCGTAAAGTTTTCGACTTCCGCTGTCGCTTTTGGGTTTTTGTATTGACGAAAGCGTAGCTTTTCGTAAATAAATCATTAATTGTGTTAGTCTGAATTGACTGTCTGTGTAGTATTAATTAGTATATTTATTAGTTTTGTTTTGCAATGTCTAATTATTTGAATTTAGTACCGAAAAAAGTAATACGTCAGTACGCAGGTCGATGTTCAAGTTCTAGCTACATAAAAACAGAAGTCAATGAAAAAGAAGTAATCATTTTGTTATTATAAGTGATTAAGAATAGAGCCAGGCATCTAGGTCATCCAGTTGGGCAAGCAAATACGAACGTTTTTTTGATTAAAATTTCAAGTAGTTCCATCTTAATTGGCCAGTCTGCGATATTCACTACACATTCTCCCAAAACAAACTTGACGTAACACAAACGAGGAATTTTTCTCTTAAATTCAACCTTTGCCTAAACGTCTCGCAATTACCAACACCATTAAATTATAATAAATTAAGAAAAATACAATTTAAAAAGTTTACATAATAAGTAATTAATTTTAATTTCGTTATCAATATTCAAGATCACGTCATATTAAAAATTTAAACATGGCGGATAGCGTTAAGGAATTGCAATAACAGCAGCTATGAGTCAAAAAATTGCGGAGTTTCGACATTGTATGGAAATACATTGGACGTTGGCTACGCGAAAGCGGAGCACGTGTCTCTTCGTAGCACAGTTACTGCCATAGAATATATAAAACAACTCAAACTCTTTAAAAATGGTTTTGAAAATTAGCATTTCAGTATTCAAACAGCCTTCTTAAACGAGTACAAAGAAAACACTAAAGATTTGCTTAAATAATTTAATACTTTCATTACAGATAGCCTTTATCAATATCATTGTATTGAAAAATAACACTACTTATTTGTTACCTTAAGAATTTATTGCCATTTACTTGTATAAGCAAAAACTTAAAAAAGTCAGTCATTGATTTATATACCCAAATTGTAAATGTCAAGTCATATATGGGTTGGGTGGACCCCAGTGACGACCTTTACCTATTTATAATTCTTTATAAAAAGCTCTATGGACCCCAGTGACGACCTTTCCCTATTTAACTTATAATCCTTTATAAAAAGCTCTAATAAACTATTAAAACTCAGTTCAATCAGCAACAGTTTTCAAGTCATAAAAACTTTGTATGATTCGCTGGAATCTATGTCATAGAGATTCATATAATAATGTATATCTCACTAATATTGTGGAAGCTTTTTAATTAAATGGTTATACAGGCTTAGAACTACAAACTCAGTCTTATAATAGTTAGTCAGATATTGATTACCTGGGGTACATAGTTTAGCGTAGGTTCGCAATTCTATAGTAACAAAATTTTTGTACGGTACAAAACAAACAATTTTAGCAAATTCTAATAATAGACAGCAATACTCCGCGAAAAAATCCTCAAACACTCGACTTTTCCTAAGAGCGTCATCTTAGAGGCCGGTAACGCGTTTGCCTTCCGACATTGTGAGTGTCTATGGGCGCCGGTATCACTTTTGATCAGGTGGGCCTCAAGTTCATTTGAGGCCTCCTCCTATTTTATAAAAGAAAGACAAATACAAATATTTCTACCCCATTAGCTACATATGTTGATAAAATTATATCTAGACATGTTTCTTATGCAGTCTTCGCATATGCCTGGACAGACACGAGTGCCAGGCGAATTTCGCTCCACAACTGGTACATTTATAGGCCGCAACCGATGAGTGAACAGCACGGATGTGTATACGTAGCTTTGAGTGATTCTGAAATGGGGAAAAATATATTCAACACTTATTTAAATGGAGAAATATCCGTAATGGAATAGAAATAAAAAAAGGAAAAAAAAAATGAAACTATACGGATGCAATACGATATGCTCTGAAACAAAAACGGCAATGTACTAAAATTTGTCAATTGCATTTTGTTAAATTTGTAAAATTGGGTAAAAAATGGGGTCCGATATAAATTTCGAAAATAAATATTACTACCAACAAACAAACTTATAAAACAATTACAAATTTTGGAATCAATCATATTATTATTAGTAGAGAAATCTTCTGAGGAAATATTTTCTCAGTTTATACATTGACCAAAATAATCAATACCTAACAACAACAAATACTAAAGAATGGACCCCTACTTATATTGTAAACGCAAAAGTTTGTATGGATGAGTTTTAGTTATACATCTTCTGTATAACACTTAGCCTATTTAAGATTCATTCATTCAAATATACATTTAGTATAAACTAGCTGACCCGGCGTACTTCGTACCGCCTTAGCGTTGCTTTGATGCACTATTTTATTTTGTATTATACGTTTTTATTACGTAATTTTATTTTAGCTTTTTATTAGCGTAGTAAATACACATATATCCGTGCAAAGTTCCATCTTCCTAACACTAGCCGTTTCGACGCTAGAGTGAGAACGGGCGAATGAACGGACATGACGAAGGCTTCTTTTACGTAGACTATGGAACCCTAATAAAAGTAGCCTACGTGACTCCTTATTACATCAGCTACCAATCAAAAAAAATCCCGTTAAATTCGGTCCAGCCATTCCAGAGATTAGCCGGAACAAACAGACAGACAGACAGACAGACAAAAATTTTAAAAAACGTCATTTTGGTGTATGTATCGTATAAATATTCGTATGCATGTAGTAAAAAACGGTTATTTCAATATTAAAAACAGACACTCCAATTTTATATATTAGTATAGATTATATAAATAAATAGAAAAACAAATGGAACATACAGTACGAAATTCAATCAGCAGTTCCTGAAATCAATTGTTAGATTAGAGCTCACCGGAAAATGTTTTCCACAAGTGTCGCATAGGTGTTCACTTATGTCCCTCTGATGCACCACTTGCTTGTGGAGGTATAAGGATGTGCGGGTTTTGAACGCCTGAAATTTAATGGCATTTATTTATCTATTTTATTTATTTAGAATCTCCAACGAGGACAACACATCTTTGTATATATAATTCTTCTGTGAGTGTGTATGTCACTGAACTTCTCTAAAACAACACATTTTGATGAAACGACCGATTTTGATGAAATTTTTTGTGTGTGTTCAAGGGGATCTGGGAATGGTTTAGATTCACAATTTTGTCCGCTGCCAATGTTTTTTTTAAATTTATTAGTAGTTGTTGATTTTGGAATGTTTAACATTGGATCCGACAGACGGCGCTACCATCGCAGTGTCAAATTTTAAATAATATTCGAATAATTAATTGAAAATTTAAATCACATGTATGGCAAGACAACGTTTGCCGGATCAGCTAGTATTTATATAAGACTACATATTTATCCTTCTGCGTGCATCTTCAATTACAGGAGAGTACAGCTTGCACAGAGTTAGTTAACAACATAAATATTAGAACAATAACAATTCCAATATGAATATGGATGAACAGTCAGCTACTGAATTAGGCTTACGGGCTCCTTAATAAAAAAAGAATACATAAGAAAAAAAGAAATATCTTTTATAAATAAATTAATTCGTGACTACAAACGTAAGTAGTTAAAATTTAATTTTAATTTATTCGAGGTGACATTGAGAAGGTACATGTTGAAAATTTAATGATTATCTTCAGATATGTGAGGGACACTAACAAACACCAAAGTACGATTATTGATTCGATTCCATTCGATTCGATTGATTCAGTCTATAATCTATATAATCTACTATAATCATAAAACATTCTTATGCGTCAACACAATTTTTGACAGCTCAGACATGTCAAATGTCATTTTGACAAGTTTTTGAAAGAGTTTTTAAAGCCAAGATAAAATATTGTTTCCACAATTTCATAAGTGTTCCTTCATAGAAGATTTCGATAATTAGATTTTCTCACAATCCATTGCTCGCTAAACAAACCATTGTGCCAATCTAAATTAAATCCGTGTAATACATAAATAAATTCACTAAACCATCACTCACTTTTTGACAGTCACTACAGGTGTGCTTGAAATTTTTCAAATGCTCCCAATCAATATGATCCTTTAGGCGGGTCTTGTCCGCGAAACGTTTCCCGCAATCGCTACACATGTACCTGTAAATGCTAAAACTATTAATATATAATTTTTAGTAGTCCTCACGATATTTTATAATAAATCTGAACTATTGATTTATACTATTTTCATTGAAATGTTGTAGCTAATCTAATATATAAAATTCTCGTGTCACGGGGAAACTTGAACTCCTCCGAAACGGCTTGATTCTCATGATACTTTGTGAGCGTATTGAGTAGGTCTGAGAATCCAACATCTATTAATATAAATGTTAAGGGTAGTCCAACCCAAATTTTTTTATTTATTTTTTAGACAAAACTATAAGTTTTATTTTTTATGATACAACATACAAAAATACATACAAAAAACATTTTCACCTTTCTACGATCAAGCATTATTTTTTATTTATTAATTGAAAATTAAAATCACATGTATGGCGAAACAACGTTTGCCGGATCTGCTAGTTATATTATATTTCTTTTCTTGGACAAAGCATAAAATTTAGATGAATAAACTATTTTTAGGCTAACAATGTATAATTTGAAGACTTACTTAAAATCATTCTCCGTGACGTGCTTCTTGCTAATTTTCATATGTTGCTGATACGTCGCTATCGATGAGAACGACCGATTGCAAGGCATGCACACCAGTTCACCGGATGCCCTGCAAAAATAATCCAATATATATAAAATTATCGTATACAAGACGCACTAGGATTGTGATAAATAAATCTACCGCAAATATTTTTGTTCAAAACCAAGTTGGCATATTATTTTATTTTTAAGGAAAACTTACAGCTAAAAATACATAATAGAAATGAAATAGAAATTTAAAAGCTAATAACAAGTTTTCACATGTAGAAATAGGACCACAGACAACAAACACTAATATTAAACATAGAATAGAAAAGTACTTAATAAAAAACGTACTTCACCACAATAAAGAAAACAAAAACTTCTTAATTATTTATCTTTAAAATAGAGACCGGATAGCATACGTCTCACTGAGTGTATCGGAGTGGTAAAAATGTCAATGTCACAGGAAGATTGAGGCAATGAAGTGTAGTTATTTAATGTGTTGCTAGCTCGCCATATAAATGAATTTATATATTTTATACATTTTTGTTCATTTTTTTTTATAATATTGTCTTTTGTTGACATAACTGTTACTCATTCAAAGAAAAACACTTTTGAACGGATTTAGTTATGTATATTTTTTGCAAAATTTAAATATAATTACATTATTTAAAATGTTTCCCGACGTTTCGCGTGCTTTACAGCGTGCGCGGTCACGGTAGACTGAAATACATAACTAAATCCGTTCAAAAGTGTTTTTCTTTAAATGAGTAACAGTTATTTCAACAAAAGACAATATTCAATAATAATAATTAATACAAAACGGTTGAAAATGAAAATGAGAAATTATTACTTACTTAATTTTTTTTATTATTTAGTAAAAAATACATATAATTTGCATACTTAATTCAAGATGAAATTCCCTAGGCATTACACAGGCTACCTCATCGAAAACTATGAGAACCGGGCACATATTTATAAATGCGATTTTTTTAATATAATTAAAATCTATTCAGTACACTTGCGTATAACAAGCATCGAACTACACGACTGTCGAACAAACATAACATATTTTATAAAAAGTATATTTAGCTGCCCTATAAATTCATTCAACTTTCGCCCTAAATGACAAAATAATAAAACTTACTTTGCCCTGTGACTATTCATATGCCGCATCAAATTTCCATGCCATTGAAACTTCTTGTCACACTGCGAACATGAGTACGTCTCGCGCGCAGAATTTATCGAGGTGCGAATCTCCTTTATCACATCACTTTTGTCTTCGTTCGACTCTTTCAGTTTTCTGAAATTAGAAACAAAAATCTGCGTTAATAAAAACAAATATTACAACCTCTTGTAATCCTAATATATATAAATCTCCTGTCACGATGTTTGTCCTCGATGGACTCCTAAACTCTTTAACCGATTTTAAATTAAATTGGCACACCGTGAGCAGTCTGGACCAACTTAAGAGATAGGATAGCTTAGATCTTTAATTATAGTCGCAATTTTATTTTATTGCAAATTATTTGTCTATAATTAATTGACAGTCACAATTATCTGTTAACTCCAAAAGATTCTAACAGATGTCGATACTTTTCGACTGGATTGAGTGAGTAATCAATAGATGGCACTGCTATGGTAAACCGACAAACGTGTCATATAAAGATTAATTTATTAAACCAAATAAAGCATACTTTTATTGTTTTAAACGCTTCCGACTATAAACATATCCTCGCACACTTAAAGCTGATATTTATTTTCATTGAACTAAAAAAATAATTGCTAGAAATCACATCTATGGCAAAACAACGTTTGCCGGATAAGCTAGTTGTTACAAATGTATGTACTTTAGAATCTTCCCGTATGTTATTTATAAGATTGTTAAGCATATGTAATGTTTGAGAACATAATAATAATAAAATAAACGCAAACGCGCGTACGGTACCCCACCTGTGCAAATACGTCTCGCTCTTGGCCGGTTTTTAATTTATACTACTTGTGTAGAAAACAATTCAATTATTTAAACATTAAGTGGGTTTTTTTATATTCAGACCGATTCTTTTTGATACTAAATTATAGCACACTATGTAGAAAATGGTTAACTTCTCATATAATACAGTTTAAATGATTAATAATATAACAATTTACTTAAAAAAAAACACTTTGTTAACGGATTAAGTTATGTATTTTTACAAAATTTAAGTACGGTGGTCTACCGGGACCACGCACGCTGTAAAGCACGCGAAACGTTGGAAAAATTTAAAATAATATAATATATTTAAATTTTATAAAAATACATAACTTAATCCGTTAACAAAGTGTTTTTCTTTAAATGAGTAACAGTTATGTTAATAAAAGACAATAATAATTTACTTTTTTATTAATATTTTCAATATGAGGAAAAAAAACATAAATATTAATTATGCAAAAAAAAAAAACAATAAATTCTCAGCCGGGGATCGAACGTAGGACTCTATCACTGAGATAACTCTGTCTTAGATTAGTTTACCTTAATTTCAATTGTATTTGGTGTTTGGAGCTCATCCGCACATGTTTCTTAAGGTTCGCCGTGGTTGCAAAGTAAAGTCTGAAATTTTATATTAATAATATTTTTTTTTTATTAGAAATATAAATATTATTTTATTTTGGCAAAACAAATATAATGCTATGCGTTTTTTACAAAATGTACTATGGTGAGTGTTCTTCTGAACTGTTTGGGTTAATCCCCGCTGCATCGTTCCATCATCACGCGATTCCATCCACACCATCATTGGATGGAAATCTTCCACAGTTAGCTTTACAAGGCATTTTGTATTACGAACAAGTGAACTGTGGAATCGACTCCCAGCGGAGGTCTTCCCTACGAGATACGGCCTCCATTTCAAAAGAGCGTACTCTTTCCTTAAGTGCCGGCAACGCAACCATTAATGTGTATTTATGGGCTAGTATTTCAACCACATTTTTTTATTTCCTTTTATTTCTCAACAACAAAAAAAGTTCAAATATTCACACTGGCAACACTACATCTATGAACGTCAAACGTCAAAGTATCATTACTATTATGAATGGCTAATACATACTTGCACGGCTCACAAAATGGCTTCCTTTTTTGGCCACTCGCGATGCGATGCCCTTCCATGTGCTTACGCAGCGAAGCCTTCCACCTGAACGACTTCTCACACACGTCACACGAGAAAAGACTGTCTTCTTTCCCACTGGAAGAAGAAAAAAAATCGATATCTTAACACATATTTTGCTATAGAAACAGATGAATTATTGGTTATTTTCGTTATAATATACATATTAAATGTACAAAAATATATTAACATTATGTCTGGTGGGGCTTCCAGTCTCTCTTGCGTTCCATTCTCACATGACAGCTTTTCAATCCTGAAAAGAAATAAAAACTCATAAATATTGATAACGATTCTGTTGCAGCAGTTTTTAAATTTTAAATTTATAGAAAATCCATCAGCAATAATAATAAACATTATTTATTTATATTTATGTTTTATGTTCTCCCATACAAACTTTCATATCTATTTAAATAAAAATATGCAAGTAGTGTATGCAACATCTTTATTTATTTCATCAGCTATTCGAGCTACTATTTTTTTAATTCGATTTACAGCCTAAATAATATACACTTACCCATGACAATGTACAAGATTGAAATGTTTAATAACATCCCTTTTATATAAAAATCTTGTGAAACACACTATACATTGATAGCGTTTTTTATGTCGGTCTGTGTGGTATTTAAATGATATTGCAGAGTTGAATGTACACATGCATATTGTACAGTTATATTTTGCTTTCTGAAACAATAGTGAATTTAAATTCTTCTCATGTAGAAAATGGTCCACATTTCAGTCTACACTGTGAGTTTTTTTCTGTATTCAAAATACACAAAATACACAGTTCTTTGTAGTAACAATATTTTTAATATTAAGATTCACATATTTCAATTATGTTCATTAAATAAGTATAACTATATTTCAACCTAACACTGTTTGTAATTCAGAAAAGCAACTTACTTCACCATGTTTTTCCGTAACATGATCTTTCAAATCTTCATTATTCGTAAATGTAGTCACACACAACTCACACTTAAGCATAGCATTTACATATGCATCACTTATTTTTATTTCTTCTCTCTCTTTTTCAATCTCTTCCCTACTCAAAGTTACTTCAGAAAAAAAATTTTTTTGACTGAACTCTTTAAATAATTGTAGTTTTAAGTCTTCATTTATTGAATCTGTGTCTACATCTAAATCTTCAATCTCATGCTTGAGCTCATCTCGGCCTAACTCTTCAAAATCATCATTTTCATTTTTTATAGTATGAGATGTTTTTATTACTTCCCAATTTTCTGCATTTGTGTGTTGTAACAATGAAAAATTATAAAGACTATTTTTTTGTAAACTTGTTTGGGATCGTAATGTATTCTGAAATTATGGAAAAAAAAATTATAAACAGTATTTCTTCAAAAACTTGTTTGGGATTGGACTGAAATTTAAAGATTAGTAGGATTTAATGTATACATAAAAAATTAATGCGAAATTTTCTATTTTTGCAATAGCAATTGTTACATTAATGACTCTCCTACAAATTAAAGGGCAAACCAAACTTTATATTTACTACAGATGTTAGAAAATTATGCATCTATGTGGAAAATTATTCTATGGAGTCAGAATTCCAGGATCTATTTTGTAAACATCTGGTCAGAAAATAACCTTATGTATATTAAATTTAATGAAAAAGTTAGTAAAAATAGAATAATACCTTCTGTAAAGATTTGAGAAGATTTTCTGAACTTATTACTTTTTCTTGAAATCTCTTAATCTTTAAGAGTATAGCCATACATTCAAAACATAGTCGGATAGTTTCCAAAGAAACCTAAAAACAATTCATGTCAATAAATTTTCTGTTTACCACTTCACATAGCTTTACTGAAACTTGTAGGCAGGCAGATGGAATTAACATAATGAAAAATCATTTTCTGCACTAGATATTTAATATGATTCAATTAGGTGTGAAGTGCTTTATGCTTAAGTACGACTTCTAGTAGGTAATAAATTTCAAACTTCAAGAAATGCTTGTTTACTGAATTTCTAATTAAAAATTAATATTTAAAGTAACTGCAAGAAAACAATATTGTACTTACAGGTGCTTTTTGTAAAATAAGCTTAAAACATTCTTTGAGATTTGTATCATATAGGTTGGATAATTTTCTTTCAGAATTTAAGCATCCACGACATATTTCGTCTTTTACGACGTTCATATTATCATCCAATATCTAAAGGAATACCAAATGAAAATAGCCGAAATAGAATCACGAAAAATTAACAACTAATTTTTCGTTTGTATCCTTCTCTTAAACCCTGGAATTCATTACACATTTATAACCGTTTCAATTTAGTACTTTTCAATTCTAATAAATTGTACTTTTAAATTTGTATTTTATCTAACACTACAAGAAAAAGATCATCATATAAACATAAACAGCACTGAAATAGCTAAGGAAAAATATTTGTATAAAAATGAAAAACCGAATTGTAGACTATAGACTTAAGACCGACAGTCTTTAAGTCAGTTCACGAAAGTTCAGCAGTCAGCAATGTCAATTGTCATTAATTACCCCCAACTGTTGTCACTTAAACAGCTGTAGATTTTGCATCGTTTTGATTAAGAGTAATAATCAAATAATAATTTGTAATAAAAAAATAATGTTTCATTTCATTAATTCAACATTAATTGATTACCTATAAATATTAATCCTACCCAGGAATCTAGCAGGAGTAAAATACTTTCAAGAAAATATTGTATGATGGAGATTTATTTAACTACAAATCATGAAATCATCGAAGTAAATTCTTTCGAAGAAAGATGTATTTGTTGCACTCGAACACAAAAGCATTTAACAAATTTGTCTGTTTGTAATTTTGCATATCTCATTGAACGTTTAATAGACGTTAAGGTTTGTATTTACTTTTCGTTCCGATGTGAAATGGTTTCTTCCTATTAAAATTAAATATTAATTGCTTCATTTAAATTAAAAAGCATTTCTTCATTTTATAAACTACTTTAAGACAACTTAAATTATATTTAATTCAGCTACAAAGGTGGAATATGGTAGATATTTCACTTTTAATAATTTTTATTTTTCAGCTTGAAGCAAAGGTATCTAAAATATGCAGTCTTTGTCATTTCATACTAAAAAGAATTTACAAATTCACAAAACAGCTGGAAGCGAGTTTTGGACTAGATATGCAGGTATTTATTTTATTTTTAGCTATTTTCATGCAATTTTTATTTATTTTTTTGATAATATTTGAAATGTTTTATGAAAACTCAATTTATTATCTTTTTTCATGGCTTAACACACTTAAATTTTACTAAAAATGAATTCAAGTCTTAATTTTATTTCTTTATGTTGAGTAGAATAAGTAAAAGATATAGAATAAGGGCTTGGTTTCAGTACACATCAAATATAAATTGGTTTAATTTAGAGAAATCAGACATAGTGACCCTTGATACACAATTCCCTGTAAATCAACATATTACATTGATGGATGGTGACATTAAAGAGGAAGATGTGAGCAATATAAAAATAGAAACATCTGACCAGAATGAATCAAGTCAGTCAAGTCAAGTCAGCGAAGAGAATTTTGAATGTTTACAAATAAAACCCATCGAAAATATAAAAGATAAGATGCATGTTACAACAAAAATTCCTAAACCAGTAGCTAAAAAACCACGGACACAATTGGAGGCTAATTATAAAGGCAAAATTAAAATTATAACAATTTCATTAGATGAAGTTATGGAAGAGAGAAAAGAAGAACAAAAGAATAAAAAGTATTTAAGATTGCCATACAAGTGTGAAGGCTGTATAGTGGCATTTCACTATGAACATGGTCTTCAGCAACATATAAATAGGAGCCACTTCCCTGTAAGTTTCAAAAATTTTTACAAAATTAATTTAAATTATTGAATTTCATTTAGACTTTGACCAATTTATTAACACTATTCTTGGAAATTTTCAATTATTGAGTATACAATATTCTGTCTGCTGATATTGCTAGCTGCTAGATAGCCATCAAACAGCTAGCGATGCAGCTGCTTAAATATAGCCTTAATAAAATATGTTACACAGAAAGCTGCTCGCCTTTCTTTAGGTAATAAAGTAATTTAATCATTGAGATATTAGATTAAGAATTAAGAGGTCAGATGAGGGTTAGGTTTGGTTAGGTGTCTAAAAGAGGTCTACAATTTATTTTCCAAATGCATATTGTTTGCTCTAGACTCTAGAAACAATTTAATTTGTTTTATAAGTTTTGATTTGATTATATCAAGAGTATGCTACCTTATTGTCACCTATAAGAATATTTTTGTGTTACATATCACATTTTTATCAAGCAATTTTGCAACAATCAAAATGGCGAGTTATGTAAAATCACTAGTTAATAAAATTATTAGTTAATCCATAGTTATTATGGTTATTTCAGCATGAAAATGGAATAAAATGCCCAATTTGCAGTTGTATATTTCCAACACAAGTATCATATGATGGTCATAGTAAGAGACATTTGAAAAGGTAAATATGTAATTATTTTTTTATTCGTCCGTAAGGCAGGCAGACTTTCTTAAAAAGTTTTCAAGTCTTTCGACCATACCTCGACTTATTCCTTTTAATTTATGACGACCGTTAAGCCATATTATATAATTATTGTGTGTTCACTTGTCCATGATTTTAAACCGAAAAAATTGTAGCCCAAAATTTTCTTACAAATCACAATTATAATATATATTGTTTGGAAGAGAACCCCCGACCGTGTCCTCCCGCCACAATAGTAAAACAAATATAGAAAATTACGATTTACGGCATCCGGTATTTGTCAGTTTGACAATTAACAATAATCAAAACCGAAATAGGTTTTTGTCGGATTACTTTCATTTACTGTTTTTCTGGGTATTCAGTTGGCAACGTTTAATCAGATTGTGTCAGGAGGGTCCGTAGCTTCAGCCGATCCCGATCGTGGTAAATAGCCGGTATAATTGTTCACTATGAATATGTTTGAAGCGACAAATCATTTCAATGGTGGCGATCCTCTAAAACATTGTTTTTCAACCTGTGGGTCGCGACCCCCTTGGGGGTCGCGAAGCTTCTGTAGGGGGGTCGCCAGAGGTCAAGAAAAATGGGTACTGTTCAGATGTCATTGAACATGGAGCAACCGCTGACACTACTGACACGGTTGTTCTAAATATTGTTGCTGAAGATGCGCGATACACCAACAGCTCACATGTGAAATATTGTATATGTGTGATTTATATTTAAAGTGTATCTTCAGCTCAATAAATTAGATTTGAATACGGCTTTGGCTCATTCATTTCTCACGACCGCTCAAAGTATTATATCGTGGTGACGCTGCCCGATTACTTTGAGATACTCCCGTCACCTTGAACCTATCAGAGGTTCAAGGTGACGGGTCCCATTTGCTCAGGTACTTTAGTGAAAAAAACAAAATTAAAGACATACATGATAATAAACCGAAGGTCAAGGGGGTCGCGAAATATTTTTTTTTATACCAGGGGGGTCGCGAAATATTTTTTTATACCAGGGGGGTCGCATCATGAAAAAGGTTGAAAAACACTGCTCTAAAACTAAAAATCTCTAAATTTAGGTTTAGACCTGTCAAACGTGTATAACCTATTTTATATGTTTCTACATTGACAATTTAAAATTTATTGCTATCTATTTAGAGATATAAAGAATAGGTCACGCTCTCTAAAACTGTTCGACAGGTCTAAACCTAAATTTAGAGATTTTTAGTCACCGCCAGCAATATATCACTATTATGTTCTTATAAGATCAATTTCACAAATCTGACTCGTAATTACGACTACTTAGTGACAGTTTTCAGTTCTTATTGAATGCCTCGTTTTTAATAAAACCTAGGTTTTTAAACTTATCTTTGAATTTCAGATATGAATGCATTCCTTGTGGAAAGCGATCAATGGCCGTATACCCTTTATTAAAACATTACAATGAAGAGCACGACACTATAAAAGAGTCGTATAAGTGTAAAATATGTAATTTTGTCACTACGTGAGTATTAATAGTTAATTAAATAAAAAATATTAAAAATGTTTTCTACATCTATTAATTAATTTATTGTTCAGGTATTTTTTATTCGCCCATATTTCATGATGTATATAATTTAAAGTAGAAAAATATAATAATAATTGTTATTGTAGTCGCTCCTATAATAATTATAAGAAAATATTTCCATAGTATTTGATGGTGTGTTTTTGAATGAATATTATTTTTCAGTAAGTTTTCAGAACATCGTCGGCATAGACGATCGCACGGCCGCAAAGCGTTCTGTAATCTCTGTGAGAAAACATTCGCGAACAACACGTCACTCGCTGTACACGTCAGGTAATCTTAATATATATAAATCTCCTGTCACGATGTTTGTCCTCGATGGACTCCTAAACTATTTAACCGATTTTAAATTGAATTGGCACACCGTGAGCAGTCTGGTCCAACTTAAGAGATAGGGTAGCTTAGATCTTTAATTATAGTCTCAATTTTATTTTATTGCAAATTATTATTTAATTGACAGTCACAATTATCTGTTAACTCCAAAAGATTCTAACAGATGTCGATACTTTTTACATATTGTATTAAACCGACAAACGTGTCATATAAATATTAATTTACCTAAATAGAACTTTAGAATTTTATTGTTTAAAACGCTTTCGACTATAAATCCCCGCACACTTAAAGCTGATAATTATTTTTATTGAACTAAAAAAAATGATTGCTAGAAATCACATATATGGAAAAACAACGTTTGCCGGTTGTTATACAAGCTACGGTAGCTAGTTGTATATACAATTAATCGAGTGTTGAATTATTAATTTCGTGGATCGCTTGACGCCCTCTTAGAACATTTTGGCTACTAGCAAGTGCCTCGCAATCATCTCTTGAAACATTAACCGGATTAAAACATGGTTCAAGTTTTACCAGTTGAATTACAACTGGTTGTCTGAGATGTTTGCTAGGAATACCGGATATTTTGTTTATTTCAAGAAACACAACAAATACATTTTTACACACACAGTAAAAGTCAAAGATATAAATATAGATGCGTTCTTAAATTCATTTTTCATCAACCTACACTCGTCCACTTCTGGACATAGGCCTCTCCCAAGGAGCGCCACAACTTGGTGCTCAGCCTTCCTCATCCAGCCACTACCGGCTACTTGCCTAAGGTCCCTGCGTCTGCCTGTTCGTGGTCTCCACTCGAGAACTCGTCTACCCGAACGGTTATCGGTTCTTCGGCAGATATGACCACTGCCACTACAGCTTGCATATTTTGACAGCTATGTCGGTAACCTTACTCCTCTGACGGATAACCTCATTTCTGATACGATCCGTCAGAGAAACCATAGCACGCACTCTCCATAGCACGCACTCTCCATAGCACGCCGAGCGACTTAAACGACGAAATCATTGTTCAGAAACTCCATCCAAAGTCAAATTAGATATAATGAACCTCCAAAAGGAGACGGCACCATAAGAAGAAGTTCCACCGTCAGTGACCTTAAATGCGTTTCACAAATAAGTATATTGAATAATTAAAGACAAAAAACGTAAACATACAAGCAAAATATTTGTCGCAGTGAGGGTAAGTCGTGTATTTCAGCAGGTGGCGTGAGCAAATAATTCGCAGATCCTTCTTTTGTATTGAAATTCACAGTTAGTTGAACAATGTACAATCTAATTAATGTGACACCAACTTAATTAGAACACAAGATTTAACTATGAGTTTGATTCAAAGCGATTCGTCGCAAGCGTGGGGCGCGGGAGCCATCTTGAACCAAAAAACTGTGTCAAGATGGCCGCCCTTACAACATCGACAACGACGCTTCGCTAGGCTGACTTTTGGCAGCTATAATCAACCTGACGTCTTTGATACGCCGTCATATGGTTTCAGCTCAGTGCACAACACCTCGAACGAGACATTTCCATGCGACGAATGTGAAAAGGTGTATAACAAACGGGCGAGTCTGTTGGCGCACCAGCGCTCGCACAAGCCCGGCTTCTTTTACTGCGACGATTGTCAGAGGACGTTCAAATCGAAGGCTATCCTTGCCACGCATTTGAAGACGCACTTGAGACACGCCAAGGATGATGTTTGGCGGTGAGTGTATTTTATGCTAAGCTTGAAGTTTTGTACATAAATCCCAATAGACAATATACAAGCAGTACTCCGCGAAAAACCCACAACCACTCGACGTTTCGCTCCGACACCGGAGCATCATCAGGTGATGATGCCTCTACGAACAGCGTTCGATGAGTCAAGAGTACTCATCGAACGAAATCCGAAGCTCTGAAATCGATGCTCCGGTTTCGGAGCGAAACGTCGAGTGGTTGTGGGTTTTTCGCGGAGTACTGCTTGTATATTGGTCTATTGGGGTTTTATATTTGTATATAACGGCATGCTCGGGTCTTTAACGTAAGTGAAGTCGCAGGGATAGCTAGTTAATTTATCACAAACAAGATCGGTTACTAAGAAACACGTGCATTTTTCTTACTGATCGCAACGAATTATATTTATTAACGAACCAATAACGGAATACTTGAATTTGAGTTGCATTATAATATTTTTGTATTATCTTATTTACATAAAATTTGTATTTTTCATTCGTAAATCGTTACAAGAGCATATTATATTTGATATTTTGACTCTCAATTCTTAAATACCTATTATGATAATATCTACTGAAGCTGTCACAAAACCTATACTGAAATTTCATGCAATTTATATTGTTTGTATATTGAGAACTTAATTATCACATATTAATGTTATTTAAGTATATATCCTAAATTATTATATATATTAAATAAATTTGGATTTGAATGTTCAAACAACAATAATTTCTATATCATTTCTAGATACAAATGCAACGATTGTGATGAAAAATTTATGGTAAAACGGAACCTAGAGGACCACATTAACTTCGAGCATTTAAAAATTATTAAATATGTCTGCCACGTTTGCTCAAAGGTGGGTTAATCATCCTTTCCTTGTGTTAATTACTGACTTTTATAAGTTATATTCAACGAACTAATATCAATGGTTTGTAAAAATAAACCTCTATGGTACTCTAGTAAATTATGCTTGATGGAATATCTCATCTTCTATGTGTGTCTATGGGCTGTGTCTGTTGCCAATCTCCCCCCCCCCTCACCCTTAAAAAAGTAGGTTATGTTACTATATGGTTAGTTATAGGTTAATCAGCGTTGTTAACTGGGAATTTATCTATCTTAGTTTATCAGAACATTTATACTCTCCTCTATAGATCCTCACCTAGACGGATTTCCTACGTATATTTCGGCATTTGGAAAAAGTTCTTACAATATTTCGATTCTCAATTGAAATGCGAAAATTATTATTAAATTATATTTGTTTCTAACACTTTTTATTGTCAGTATCTAAATAAGCGAACTTAGTACATATTAATTTGTATTTAACCAACTCCTGCCATTCTAGACGTGTTTGATAATGTTTGAGAAAACAAATCGAAGCGTGCGAGTCTTTAGAAGGAATTATCAAATTATATCAGAAATTGTCAGTTTCAGTTTATTGATAGGTCATCCACTACTCGGTTTGTTACCTTAAAACGGTGTTTTATAGAGCTCCCCCTCAGATCTTATATGTATTTTTTATTATATTCTCGTATAAAAACCTTATATAATTATTATACACCTCATAGGCTTTCAAAACCCAGCGCTGCCTTCAACGACACATAAAGAGTGTTCATGAAAAAATTCGACCTCCGAAGAATAAAATATGCGACTACTGTGGACGAGGCTTCTCGGTAGGTATTTTTAGTTGTTCTCTGCGATTTAATATGCATTATCAATAAAAAAGTAGTAAAAGAAGTATGTACTAGAAGCATGTTATAAAATTACTGTAACAACCTTTTTTTGAAATAAATAAAAATTATGGCTTTTCAGTTATTCGTAATATTAATGTCTCGTGAAATTTAATAACTCTCTGTGAGTTAAATAATAGTTTATTTTGTTAAATCCTTTTACAATAATTTGAGTTTTTAGTAAATTTTAATGTTAAATATAGTACTTTTTTGCCAATTATATCACGTTTTCTTCGAATATATATGTCTGTCTGCTTTTCAGTACTGATGAATGGTTGTAGTGTAAATTATTGATTCTGATTAGATGTTCTTGCAATACTGAACAACAGTTACAAAATATTTTTAATTAAATCCGTGATGCTCGAGTTTAAAAAGACAATGTGAAGTTACGAAATCAGTATTCATTTTTACAGACCACAGTAGAGCTGAAAAATCACATCACAACGCACACTGGAGAACGCCCGCACAAATGTCCTTACTGCGCAGCGACTTTTGGCCAAACAGCATCTCTTTATACCCATAAAAAACTCGTACATAAGAAAAAATAGTAATACATTCTGTAAATAGTAATATTATGTTAACTTGTAATTATGTAAATAATATTTTATAAAGATCCCTTTATGAGTTGTCGTTTTATTACCGAAAAATTTATGTTAATACACAACTGGAACTTGATTTTCATAGGTTTGTAAGATTGAGTTCGGTTTCAGTTGATTTTTGTGGGAATATTATATCTGGGAATACCGGACCAAAATTGATATGTCGTACTCACAGAATTGGTTCAACCGTTTGCGTGTGAAGAAGTAATAAACGTACACACACCAAAATCTGACGTTTTGTTTTCATCATAAACTATTACAGACGACGGGTGACCACTGAACAGCGTACAATGGTTGTAACCGTAACATAGTAGTCCTCGCCCATGTAAACGTGTTTCTTTTAAATATTTTTTTGAAAAAATATAAGATCCAAAGCGCCTAATTCAATATTAATATTTAAATCCTCAAAAGTGAGGCAGGCGTTACATTAGCCTATGACACTGCTCGGGTTAGCCAGAGACTATCCTTTTTTTAATATCTTTGATAGTTCAATACAGTCTACAGATGCTGTCAACTTTATCTATTCAACAATGTTTGACAGAATCGTGAAAGCGTAAAAATTAAGAAATGTTTGTATTTTTATGTTTTTGAGAAATAACGATTAAAAATCGCGAAATCAGCAGGATTATAAATAATGAGACATGTTTAACCAACCACTAAATTATATATTATTATTTACATGTCAATTTATTTGCTGAAACAGACAGAACAATATTCTTATTTAGACAATAAATAAACAATACTTAATTTACTTTTTTACAAATTTTAAAAATTATGTGATGGTTTAATAATGGTAGATATTAAGATGGAGATAAGTTTTCGTAAAGGTGTCTGCAACGGGTGTTTGAGTTTAGATCGAGTTACAAGCTCCGTAAATAAACAGGATCTTTTTATAATGTTATTATCTAAGGAAACACAGTATGTGGTAAGTATAACTTAATTTATATTGGCTTTTCTTTATTATTTTTTAAATTCTTTCGAAATTTGTCTACAAAAAAAGGAAAAAGTTTTGAGAAGAGTTATTTGTTTCACTATCTGTATGATCTATATGTATATCTCAGATCTTGAAAAAATATATTTCTATGTATGTAATTTCAGGAGCCCAAGTACTTAAGTATCCAGCTCTGTTGGGAATGTAAATCAATGTTAAGAAAAATAAGTCAATTTCAGCAAAAAATTTGTGAAGCACAATATATATTACAAAACTCAGTTAATTTGGATCATAATACATTTGTAAGTAAAGTTTTCATCTTCACTTTACAAATTTATAATATATAACAGTTTCATATACTTATTTAAATTGGTTTTGTATTAGTAAACTAAAATAATTTACTCAATTTCAGATTTCAACAACAATATCATTATCAACTTTAGGTACAATACACAACCCCGAATTTGATTATATAGTAAGTCACAATGAAGAGAAAGAAGTCCTAAATTCACAGGAACCACTTGTTAATATAATAAAAGAAGAAATAGAAGTTTTCCCAGATACTGTTCATGATAACGACTATGAAAATGATTTTGATGGTAGTGATTATCTCAATCATTGTGATGTGAATGATGTAAAGAATGAGGATAATATTGACAAAAACGCGCAAAGTAAAGAAAAACAAAAACAATGTGGCAAATTTGAAAAGAGGGCAATTGTTACAAAGTTTGATATAGATGTAAAATGTCCACAGAAATATTATGATGAAGTAAATGTTAGTAATGATGAAATATTGAAAATATTGGAAAAGGAGAAGAGTACTACAAAAAGTTCAACAAAATATAGGATTAAATGTGAATGTAACACTAAATTTAAGAAGTTGTTGGATATGAAACGACATATTGATATTGATCATTTAAAGGTAAATATTTTTTATTTTAAAACATAGATTAATGACACACTGACAGATCAATTATACTTCATAACATAATTTAAATTTGTTATCAAATCTATTGTTTGAAATAATGCTAATAGCAAGAGTATTAGTTAGTTATCTAATAAATACTCTAACAATTATCATTAGTTAATTATTAAAAAAAAATATGATTCTTGTTAATTTAATAATTAATTAAATATTATTTATATATACATTACTTTTCAGCCAAATCCACCTTATAATTGTTCAGAATGCTCTCAATTGTGTCAATCCGTTGATGAACTACACAGCCACTGGCAGACGCACAATCTTTTATATAGATGTACATTTTGCTCAGTATATTTACAAAACATCACAGATATAAAATGCCATTTAATTAGTCACACCAAGTTGTATACATGTAAGAAGTGTGGGGTACAAAGTCAGTAAGTATAAAATATTATTGAGACTAAATTAAAGTATCTAAAATTCATTCTGATTTTTAAAAAAATATAAAATTAAACAGAAACTATAGTAGATTAATTGAATAATTGTAGTGTATGATAATGTAGAACCAAGTAGGAGCTAATTATTTCCAATACAAATTTGCTTGTTACAAAGTGATTTCATCAAGGCAATGAATTTTTTTTTATTAAATACTGTTTTCTTTTCCAGTTCATCACAACATTTTAGATCCCACTATACTAAGTATCATACAAAATTTATATGCGATTACTGTGAAAAAGTTTTTAACTGTAAAAGACTTCTTGAAAAACATATTGTGTAAGTAGTTGTTTAATTCGCTGATACTATGGAGTTTTTATTGACATAAAGATATTGTTCTGTGAATCCCAAAATATATGATTTTTAATCTGTATTTATAAAATATAATCTATATTTTATTGTGTAATGTAGATTACATTAGCAACAACTAAATTTATTGAAAAAAATTTTTTTTTTCTTCAGAAAATCACACTTTCCCTCCATATGCCAAGTTTGCAACAGGATGTTTAGCAAATACCATTCGTTGGAGGTGCACTACAGAAACTTTCACCCTGAGTTAATTTACAAAACGGTCAAGCGCGAGTTGTCATACTGCGTTGAATGTGACAGGCAGTTTCCCAGTCAATACGTATATAAGCGACACTTAAAAACTGCGGCCGCGCATGTTCAGAAGAAGACTGTCAAGTATGTATTTATTAAAATATATAAATATAAGAGATTTTAAAGTTGTCCAGTAAATATATTTATTACAACAAATTTAATTTGTGGTACATATGTTTATATTAACGGGTGGGGAAAAAATAAGGATCGTATTTGGTTCAGCTAGAAATTATCTGGTGAATATGAACAAGCCACAGGTATATAAGATAAAATTCATCAAGATATACAGAAGATATCACAGGAAGTATTATCATGGAGAATGTCATCTCAAATTTACACTCGGAAAAATATTCGTAGTACGATTTCCTACGAGAGCTCAATTGCATTGACCATGGAGAAGTTCCAAAATTTATTTTATTCAATGAAAAAACTAGAATACTTTGAGAAACACTTAATTCCGTCCGAAAACTTCTTAAGTATATATACTTACTCTTATTCACGTATACTATATAAAATACTAATTCTAGTTTTTTTTTTCGAAAAGATTTGCTGAACCAATCAAGGTCCTTTCTTTACCAGTGTATAAGGGACTAGAATATAAAATAATTCTGCAAGATTTCGATGTTGGAAATAAGTAATATCTATAAATAACAAAACCGTATCCAGAATTTATTTTTTCGCTGTCTTAAGACTAAATGAAAGAATGTTCTGCTTGATTTTGATTTGAAAATCTCTATGTCATAGTTCCACGCGACGTTCCTAATTCCTTATCATAATTTCGTCTAAGATCCATCCATAGGTTTTTCCAACTATTAAATCAATTGATCAATAAAAACACACTAAATAGTTGAAAAGTGTTTAATTTGCACGCACATTCAAATACATTAAACAGAAAATTAAATCATAATTATGTATGGCTTTATCATGTATATAAATTGTCTATTTCAGAATCCCATGTCCGGAATGTGGAAAGGTATTCTCCCGAAAGGCGTATATGAAGAACCATTACAAGTTGGTTCATGTGAGATCATCGTCACACTACTGTGAGATTTGCAATAAGGTATGTTAAAACTTATTCTTATGAAGTAATTTTCACATTTATAATAAACAGAATAATTTACTAACGCGAGTATTGCCCATTTAAATTAATAATTTCTAACCGATTATAATATCACTTTCGTAAGAATTTATCGCCGTAATATTGACGAAATTCATTTATGTGTAATAGGTGTTTCACCTGGTTTACAAAATGCTCCGGCCTCTTAGCAAGCAAGTTATCCAACACACAACAAAAATTTCAATTTGATCGTTAATTTCAATCAGCGATATCTGTATAGTATAGAGTCTATTATGTAACTACCGTTAGATAGTCTATAGTCTATACTCTAGACCAGTGTTTTTCAACCTTTTTCATGATGCGACCCCCTGGTATAAAAAAATATTTCGCGATCCCCTTTGACCTTCGGTTTTTTATCATGTATGTAGGTGTATGTTACAGTATTACCATTAACAATATTAATTGTCTTTAATTTTGTTTTTTTTACTAAAGTACCCATTTTTTTGGACCTCTGGCGACCCTCCTACAGAAGCTTCGCGACCCACAGGTTGAAAAACAATGCTATAGACTATCTAACGGTAGTCGGAGCTAGTATTCATATATTATATTACATAAAGTATATACTTTTTCAGCATTTTATTAGCGGCTTTTCACTCCGAACTCACAGGAAGTTTGTACATGAGAAAACTGCGAAGCCAAAAGATAAAATTTGTGATGTTTGTGGACGAGGATTTCATGTGAGTAATATTTTTTCTCGGCCTCCATATTTTTTCCGACTGGGAACTAATGTTAAGTATTATATTTTAAGTTGTACATGCTTAACAACTTCTGTATCATCTATCATTTTTATTGCTACTGGAAATAATGCATATCTCTCCATTGACAATTTAAGTTATTCCTGCCACTATATGGTAAAGATGAGATTTTAAATGTAAATTGTTTTCAGACCAACCGTACACTTATAAACCACACAAGGACGCACACTGGCGAACGGCCATACAAATGCTCATACTGTCCTGCCGCGTTCGCGCAATCGTACGCTAGGAAGACCCACGAACGATCGCAACACAAACATCTCTCGGAAGCTATTATCATTTACAGTTGAATAAAATATTTAAAAGATACCCTGTTTTATTGAATGTTATATTGGCTTCCCTATCTCGAGGGTATATAATTTTACATGTGTTGTTGCCTTGCCGAAAATGATTAGTTGAAGTCGTATTAATAATATCCTATAAAAATTATAAATAACATCTCAATAGTTGGTTATGTGTAAATGTTAAGGCATTCGTTTTAATAAACCCTTAAGGAATAAATAGAGAAACTAAAAAAGTAGGTTATCATATTTTGTCACATAGTTGAATGATGGGTTGTATTTGGTTTCACTAAAATATTATAAATAATATAAAAAAGCGATTTTACTCACAGTCTATATTTATAATAAATTTACAATATATTTCATAAAGTTATAATTAATTCAGCCTTATTTGTATAAGTTATAAATATTTTTTTGTTTTAGTAAAAATATTAAGTAATTTACATAAATACTTAGTGGAAATTTTCGAAAAAGTGTGTTGCCTGAGCCTACAATTTTTTATTGCCTAGGAATCCAAGCTTAAGGATTTCATAACTTTATAACAATTTAGTTCAGAATCAGGCTAAAAAATGCTACTAAAATGATTACAATTAGAGGCACAATTCCTCACAATAGATATATGGCATTCAACTACAGAATAAAAACAAAGTAATGGCAGTAGAAATAATTTCTGCACAATCTGGGACAAAGAATATCTGAAAAGGGTTTGAGTATACAACCTACACCAAACCTGGAAGTGTACTTGTTTATTACCACTAAGTTACAGTAGCAGTTTAAAATAAAAGCTTTACACCAAATTAAACAGAATTAATTTAGATTTCCTTTTCTACAAAAGTACAAAACAGGTGCATTATAAACACATATTTCTAACTATGTACACTTAAATTTAAGAATGATAGTACTTAATAGTAATTCTTATTAGTTACATATTTTACAAAAGTGTTTCAAACATGAGGTTTCATATCATTACAAAAGTATATTTTATGGTGTATCATAAGATAATAAAAATATAAAGTTAAATCAATATTATTTAACCACAAATATGACTGCTATCCTGTGACCAAAAAAACTTAGATTACTTTTAAGAAGTTGGTAAGAATTGATTTCATATACCTTATATTTTAAAATTTGTATAAGGCCTATTGACATAATCAGCAACTTCTTAACTGTAAATATAATCATAGCCATTTTTCTATATATATTTGAAAAAAATCACTGGAAACACTGTTTGATGTTTTATATCACCATACATGCTGTGCATGTAAATTAATCATTGTTATCCAATAAGGTAAGGTTTTAAGTTAATCTTTGCAAAACACTAATACTGTTAATAAGACACAGGTGGAACATGAGGCATCATATTAGTATAAATACAATGGTTTTCAGGTTTCATTGGTTCCATTTGAATATGTGTCATAACTGGGGGTGGAGGCTGGTACTGTGGAGGAGCCTCTTCCTGCTTTACACCCTTTTTCTTCTCACATTTTTTAAATTTAATACCTAACTTATTAAGTAATATTAATCTTAGTGATTCCTTGCCACCTCTATAATCTAGCTCATGTTTTGCAGCAGCTAGAATCTTACCTAACGTAGGTACTTCTTTTCTTGACGCATAACTATTTACTATGCCACGGAGGGCACACAATTTGTAGTAGTCTAACTGAACTTTGGTTTTTCGCATTCGTTTCTTTTTGGGTCCTGTCATTTTAGTTTGGGTTGCCTCAGCGCGCAAACCTTCCCTTTTTATTCGTTTTATGGTACTTTCTGAGAGCCCCGTCGCTGCACAGGCACGTTTTACAACATTTTCCACTGGGAATGCATATCCTCTGTTTTGCTTTTCACTTTCAAAAAATTTAATCACTTTGAAGATAATTTCGCGTGCTTGTCCGTCTATAGCCTCTTTCTTCTTTTTATCTACTTTTGGTTTGTGTTCTGGAGGAGGTGGAGGAGGTTCTACCTGCTGTTGATGCTGAATATTTATTTGATTTATATTTTGTTGTTGTTGATGAATGTGCATCGGTTGCAAAGTACCTAAGACAGGAACATCGTGTAAATGGGCTTCCATGTTGATATTGAAACTTACACTTGACACGAGAATTTTAAATAATCCTTCATAATTACGTGTGTTGGCAAATTAAACCACAAAATGTATGGATACCAACTAAAAATATCTAAATAATCCTTTTCTTAGGACGCCATTTGACATTGAATTTTAAAAATACATTTGATTTTGACATTTCAAAAAATATGTCATATTCATTCTTATGTGTTTCATAGTTGACACTGACATATCGATTTTTAGTACTCCACGCGCACAGATTCGAATATATCCGTAAAGATTTATCTTCATAGTTCTAATTTTATGAAAATTTATTATTGTTCACCAAGCCACTATTAACTTATCACTTACTTAATATATCATATATTAAATCAATTACTTTACGATTGTGAATAGTCGTATGAAGAAATAAACACGAATATATCTTTTCACCATTTATTTAATAAAAACACATTTTTTATGATAACAAGGATATATTTTTTTTCTGAGAAAATAATATCTTATGTACTAGTTTTTTATGTGTGTATAACGAAGCTTTCTGTCTAAATGTATTACCACAGATTTCACAGGATAGAGGCCGCTCGCCGGTATGTCTCAAAATATGTTCTCGGAGGATTTTCTTGCACTACAAAAGTAATTTATTAGTCTTCTATATTTAATACTTAAAATACCATATTACTATAACTTAATATTAATATATTACTAAATATACTTTATTTAATATACCATAAAAATTTTACAATAACCTACCTGAGTTGCAAATCTCTTTCTTTTTTTTGCAGTGGCAAAAAGGTATGAACTGAGGTGGATATGCAAATTACCTAAGATTGGATAAAGTAAGTTAAAATTTGGAACTTACCCCAAACATTTGACCGCATATTTGACACATTTCCTTCTTAACATGACCCATATTGTTTGAGAAGTGCCAGGTTCTAATATGACGTATTATGCTTTTCTTTGTTGGTACTGGCTGAAAAGAAAATTTTCTTCAATAATCTGTATAAGGAACAAATGGAACTTTGAACACACTGTGCACAAGCCCTTTTTAAAATAATTTTTAATCTATCTTTCCTCAGAAGCTGTTTACAAACAAGAAGTCACCAGAATTCAGTTACAGGTACATATACTAATTGGAATTGGGTAGCCTGAAAAAAAAAAATTCACAAATAGGGTTATTTTACGATGGATAGGCAATTAATTTACCAGTTAATTTATTTTTAATTATAAATGAAAACGATTAAGTATAGTGAAAACATTCCCTTGTCAAAAAATAATTTAAAATGCATAATGTGTGTGTTTTCCTAAACACACATTTATAATAATACTTATTTAAATCCAAATCCACATCATATTATGTCCTACCTTTTTACAAATTGGACATGCATGTTGAGTTTTGCCCATGTGTGTGTAGAGTATATGGTCTGTTACATCAACTTTAGTCTTATAGGATTTGCCGCAATGATCACATTTATATCTGAAATAAACCACCTGTAAATTATTGTTAAATTATAATTATATTTTGTGTTTGAGAAATATAATGTTTATTCTTATACTAAAACTAGCTGATTCGGCAAATGTTGTTTTGCTATACATGTAATTTAAATTTTTAAAATAAGGAAAATTTAGGATTGTATGTATTTTGTTGATTCATAAAAAAATAGAAACTAAAAATTTGTCTAAAAAATAAATAAAAATATTTAGGGACTACCCTTAACTTTTAGGGGATGAAAAATAGATGTTGCCAACATCTATTTTTCATTGATTAGGATCAATACGCTCACAAAGTTTCATGAGAATCGGTCAAGCCGTTTCGGAGGTGTTCAAGTTCGAGCCCCGTGACAATATTTTTTTATAGCTTACACATCGAAAAAAAAGATGACTTGACTTTAAATCTTGTATTATTGTATATTTATCCGGAGACAATTAACAGAGAGATCATAGATGCTAGCACAATGGATAAACACATTAACAAAATATATACCTTTTTATTATAATATTTTGGTAATTATCCAAACCAATGTGTGCAGTTAGATTAGATTAGTTGGTTAGATTCTAACTGGAAATCGTCCCTTTGTATGCTGCCCATTGTGTCAATTGGGTCGTATTTTTTTTTTAATATTTTTAAAACAGAACAATCTAAGATTAATAATCTTCCCAATTTTGAACTCACTTGCAAATATCCCTCGTCGCATGAGCCTTAGTGTACTTCATATGGTGGTCATACGTCGCTTTCGATTTGTATTTCTTGCCACACGGTGCGCACTCAAACTTGTATGAGTTTTGCCTGTGTTTTTGCATATGGTCACCCATCATTTTAACACAAATAGACTTCCCACATTTTGAACACGACTCGCGGTCCTGGTCTACTCGTGTATGTACCCTAAACAAAACCAAAAGTCTATATACTCCTAAAGACTATGAACGGGCTGATTAAAATTTATACTAATAATACAGACATATATAGATGGATTTTATGATATGTTACAGGTGCTTACAATTGATTAACATAAATAAATACATATCATACATATTGCATTCAATATATATTAAAAATAACAAAGGAGAAGAAATATAGTAGAGTGCCAGTGTATGATACTCTTGGTTGTAACTCTGAATTTCTAAAGCTAATGAGAAACATTTGGCTCATATAGAGCCTTTTTGATCCTTTCTGAGTTTTACAACTTACAACTGGTGTTTCTTGAGATTGGCCTTAAAACTGAACACCTTGTAGCACACCTCACATTTAAAACCGCTTCGGTGTCGTTTTTGTATGTGATAGTATCTTAGCCTTTTAGTCCTGTAACAAGGAAGAATTTAAACTGTTTCTTCTCGGTAATTTTATAGCGTGTGTTATGAGTTACAATCGATGAACAAAATATATACTCCTTATAATATGATAGCACACATACATACATATAATACACACACACTTCACAGGATTCGAACTCCGGTTCAGCAAGTCAGACAGCTTTATTTCGTAGTTAATAGAATCAGGCGTTACTTTGCGGAAGTCCATAGTATACAATTCTAATAGACCAATTTAATAGCTATACTCCGCAAAAAGACCCTCAAACACATTACTGGGTACACCAAAGTTTGTCAGGATTGATGTTGGCAAGCAAGTTTGGTCATTCAACATTACAAGTCATGGGAAGCTTTGCCAATTTATGTCATAAGCAGCAGGACAGCAGCGTTCACTCAATGAACGCTGTTCGTAGAGGCAACATCCTGAGGATGCTCCGGTGTCGGGGCGAAATGTGCGTCGAGTGTTTGATGGTTTTTGGAGAATTGCTAGTCTATTAGAATTACATGCTTTTTTGCTGCCACAATAACACGCGTACTAGTCAAAATTTAAGTCGTGGTAACCTATATCCTGTATATAAATATTATTTCGTAAGGAAATAATAATAAATAATAATTTTTGTCTAGTATATTCATACAGGTAAGACTGTACATTTATGAACATCAAAATTAAAAATTGTTGACAAATAAAAGGCTTTAACTGGTAGGTAACTCAACACTCTTTAAAATCACTGTCATGTCCATATATTTAAACACAACAGTATTGCACTTACAAAAAATATTCATTACATTCGAGGCAAGCGAAGCCGGATGCTGTTACTTTATCTTTCATAGCGGGATACGTTCGCGGCTTTGAACCAGGATTTTTCACAAAGGGTCTTTTTCGAACCTGGAAATAATAATGGATATAATTGTTGTATAACTCAGGGTATAAATAAATTAACGACAGTATCAACTCTGATGACATTTACAATGAAGGCGGGTCCAAACATTGGAGACATATATAAATTAAAATATTTCAATTTAAAATGTATTTACCTACCTTTACTTACCTTTGTTTACCTACAGTTAATTTTTGTCAGTTACAGTTGTAAAAGTAACTCAAAAAAAAAACAATGGTGAACGTGGGATGAAATTAATATGTTCAAAACCATGGGCAACTAGTATTGAAATTAGCTACAAGTTAATTTACTATTAGTGATACTTGTCGGTGAAATAAACTAAAGCAATATCAAACATATATACATATCACTTTTTTGGCATACTCACAAAAAACTCAGCCGGTTGCTTCTTATGAATAACTTGGAGATGTTGTTTTACCAATTTCTTCAGAAATATATTTTCTCCACATATATCACATCTATAATATTGCTTATGGTATTCATAGTGCTCATTAAATAAGGACTTTTTAGTATAATTATTACATTCATCACAGTGTATATAGTTTTTCCTCTGAGAAAAACAATTAGTTCTCATGTCATTACATATATTATATATATATATATTATACATACAGTATATATATTTTATTTGAATGTGTGATACTCTCATAACAGATGACAATATTATAAAGCCATGTTAGACCAAAGTATATTTTAAAGTGTTGTGGCCTAATGAAATAATATAATGATGAAAATAATACCTCAGTGTGTGTATTTTCAATATGTCTCCTCAATGATTTATTGAACTTTTGGACGCAAACATCACATACAATTCCTTTGTCTTTTAATTGTAACATTTTTTCTCTTTTCTCATCCTGAATTTCCTTCCTGCATGCCTGAATTATTGTATAAAACTCTTTCTTTTTTTCATTTGCAATAAAAGGTATTGTATTCAGTTTCGATTTAGTGTTCCTTGTATTAATAACATCTATTGGTTTTGTTATAAGGTTTAAAGTGTTTTCACTTTTTACTTCAGCTTTGTGAAGTTCCAGTTTAGGTTCTAAAATATCACATCTATATTCTAGATTTCCTTCAGAATTTTCAATATGTGTTGTATTTTCACTATATATGCCCAATTCAGATAGGCTACTTCCCAGTGATTCAATCTGAAAAAAAGAAAGAAAAACTAGTAAATCGAATCTTGTATTTCTCTTATAACCTTTCCTCACTATTTCTCTCTTTGTGATATATAAATAAATAGTAAAATTTTACAAAAATATTTTTTATTATTCAACTTTGTACGGAAATATATTATTTATACTGGTGGCGATTCTGATGTACACCTCTAAAGCTAAAAATCTTTAAATTTAGGTTTAGACCTGTCAAACATGTGTAACCTATTCTATATATTTCTACATTGACAATTTAGAGATTTTTAGTTTAGAGTGTGAACATCAGAATCGCCACTAGTATCAGTCATATTTGGTTACAATAAGCCTACCTACCTGCCGCAAAATAGACCTGGGGTGTTATAGGAACTGGTACATTCTATAAGGATGACTATCATTATTTTTGTTTTCAATTGAAATAAGGTACTCACTGTAATGAGATCATTGCTTAACATTGCTAGTCTCTCTTGAGCTTGGCAGACTTGTCTCTTAAAATTATTAATCTTCCTTATCACTGCCCTGCACTCCCAACACACATATAATTTGACTACATCTTTAGTGAATGTATCCTAAAATTGTTATGTTTTCATTGTTTTTTAACTTCTACATCATCACTGCTTTCTTATTCATCCCTTCCTTGAGTGGTTAACAAATAAATGATAAAGTAATAAAGATAAGATAACTGGAAGGACGAGAATTTCGCTTATTTCCCCATTTCAATACTAGAACCTATTGTAACACAGGAATATAAAAGAAATTTAATATGTGTAATAGATACATTTTTAGTATATCATTTAGCAAATATGATACAAAATATAAAATTACCGTGTTGGCTTCACGATCTTGAAATAATAAATAATTTAAAACGTTTATGCCATCAGTTATCAGAGTTAACTTAAGATTTTTTCTATTGCGACTCAGTACAGACATGTACAACAAATCTGTTTATATGTAATAAGCTCATTTCGTTCCATAATAAGTTAAAACAATTATATTTAATAATGTTAAACGCGACCTGTTAATTAATTTATAATAAAATTCTTAAATTTAAAAATTCCTACTTTAAAATATTTACAGCAATCTATTGACTATTGACTATTATTAAATTAAATATTGGCATTGATAAATGACAATGGCGTAGCTTCTGTTCACTTATCCGTGGGTTCACTTGCCAGTTGCCACCCGCACACTGAAAAAAAGGCGGGAAAGTGAAAGGCGCGCATTTTATAATAATAGGCAAGGCCAAAGATTTTGAAATCTTCTTCCGTAATGCAGATAACCATCTACTGTTTACAACAAAACCTTTATTTCGGTAATAAACTTAAGATTTTGGAAGTTTAAAGCCATTTTTATGATCATTTTTAAATATTGCGCGAAAACAGCTCGCCGTGTCATGGCGTCATGTGTTACGTCATACTTACGTAAACGTCAAATTTGTTAACGGCCAGCTAGACAGCAAAGTAAACTAACACTGCGTATTTTTTGTGTTAAAAATGAATTCTAAAGTTTATAAGTGGTGTGCAGTGCCTCAGTGCAAAAATACATCAATAACGACACCCAATAAGGTGTTTGTACATGTCCCATACAAGAAAACAATAAGAGATAAATGGTTAAAGCTTGCACGGCGAAACCCAAACGATGTAAAGACAAATTCGCCACTTTATTTCTGTGAAGATCACTTTGATGTGAGTATGATATCATGTATTGATAGATTTTTAACTTAGTATAATGTTTTTTTGACGTGAAATAGTTGAAAGTAGAGGCTATCGAATAACTAGTCATTTATTGAGGTTATGTTTGTGTTAGTCTTGGTTATCATTCTTATTATCAATTTAAATTGTTAACTTTGCATTTTTCAGTTGCCAAATGACATGAAAAATTTTATGGAATACCATCTGATGGGGTCGGTATCGCAAGTACGTATGAAACCAGGATGTATGCCCACAAAATTTACTTGCCAATCAGGCAGGAAAACACACACATCTAACACAACAGAGCGACCCTATATAGCTAAAAAACGACGGATGATGATTGTTGAAGAGATTCTTGGAGAGTGTGAAAAGCAATTTGAAGAAAGTACTATAGTTGAAGAGCCATCAAGTCAAGAAATTGCATCTTGTAGTTCAGGTATGGTTTACTAACTTATTCATTAGAATGTTAATTCAGTATTATTGCATACATTGTTGGCGTAGTTAGGCCTGTATTACAGATTATCTTATATAGCGGAGTTTTAGTATAGACTGTATGGGTTTTTTACTGCACTTAGGGCTCATCGCAAAACAACATAAAGAAAATATAATTTTTACTTATCCATTAATTGAGATCAAAAAGACATACAGATGCTATTGTTTTTTCTTCTGGTTCAGTAATAAAGAGGTTTTTAATACTTAAACAAGCAGCATCCCTTCGTACAAATCTCAAGAAATGATCTATGTTTGAGATTCATTCTGTGATACTGGCTATATAACTACATAGATTTTTTTGTAATCTTGTAATTTTCTATTTGTGTTCATAATTATAACATTGCACTTCCATAACAAAACATTTGTTTTACAGTTCAGCAGGTTGTTGAAGAAGTTCCCCAAGTACCCCCAAGAATGTTGCATAAAGCAATTCAAGTACACATCGCTGCCCCGCAAAAAAAGTGTCATAATACATAATGATTACGATTTGACATCTTCGTATCATTAGATAGCAAATATTTCATTTGACTAGCGGTAAAATCGTCATTATTATGTTAAATACTGTTTACCGGATTTAAAACGCGATTTATATTATTTATCCTGACGAATTGTTTTAGATGGAGGTCAGGAATTAGATAAAGAAAATGTTTATTTTGAAGGCAGTGATGATAGTGTCAAAGGCCCAAATTTAGAAACCAAGTGTATTGAAATATATACCTCCAGTGAAACAATGCCTGAGATGTATGAGGTACGGACACATTTCCAAATTCTGCCAAAACAGCGAGGTATGCTCTATTTGTACTGAAAATCACAACTTTAAAATTTGTCAAATTGATAAAAGAGATGCTAAATGTTTCAATTGCAATGGAAATCACATTGCAATCTCATCTTCATGTCCTATTAAGAAACAAAAGATTGAGAAATATAAAATTGAGTCAAGAAGTGTAAATTATTCAGATTTATTTAAAATAAATGAATTTCCATCTCTCTCCGCTAGAAATTTTAGTTACACAAATCAAAAATCTCATAAAATCTAACACATTTATTGATACTTTAATAGAAACAATTATTAAAATAACTTCTATGAAAGATAAACCTATTAACTATACAACTATTAAAGAAGTTTTTTAAAATTTGTGGTTATTGTTAAAGATATTTGTTTTTTTTTTCTTAAGTATTTTTTTTTACTGAGGGGCCTTTAGTCTTAATTCATTAGCTTATTAGTATTGGATTTGCTACTGTTGTTCTGTTTATGTTGTTGGCTAACTCTGTTCAAGCTGTACTCTCCTATAATTGGAGATGAACGCGGAATATGTGTGTAGTCTTAAATATATGTTGTGTGTTGTCTTTATTGGAGTTTTAAAATAAAAAAATAATAAAAATAAATAAAATAAGTTTTAAAAGCTACTTTAGGTAATAAAGTTCCATTATCCTCTTGATGTATTTAACAACATTAAGAATTTTACAATGGAATGCACAAAGTCAATACACATATAATAAAATAAAAAAGAAATAGTATTCGTATAGCTATTATTTGCGAAACCTGGCTTAAACTAAAAATTTTAGCATTAAGAATTATAACATTAAAAGACTTGATTGTGGTAGTAGTCACAATGGAGTTGCAATTTTTGTTCATAACAGTATTATTTACAACAAAATGAGTTCTTTCTATGACAATTCTTTACAAAATATTGTTGTTAGAATTAATATTGGAAACAAACAATTTAGTGTAATAAGTTTTTAGTCCTCTTAATTCAAATCCAGCCTTCAGCAGCCTTCATTAAATTCAATTCCAAGTCCAGTTGTATTAGGTTTACATTTGAAAGTCAAAGGAATTGTATGTTATGTTTGCGTCCAAAAGTTCAAGGATAATAAATCATTGAGGAGACATTGAAAATACACACACTGAGGTATTATTTCCATTATTATATTATTTCATTAGTCCACAACACTTTAAAAAATACTTTGGTCTAACATGGCTTTATAATATTGTTATCTGTTATGAGAGTATCACACATTCAAATAAAATATATATACTGTATGTATAATATATATATATATATATATATATATATATATATATATATAATATATGTAATGACATGAGAACTAATTGTTTTTCTCAGAGGAAAAACTATATACACTGTGATGAATGTAATCATTATACTAAAAAGTCCTTATTTACTGAGCACTATGAAGACCATAACAATATTATAGAATTGATATATGTGGAGAAAATATATTTCTGAAGAAATTGGTGAAACAACATCTCCAAGTTATTCATAAGAAGCAACCGTCTGAGTTTTTTGTGAGCATGCCAAAAACTGATATGTATATGTGTTTGATATTGCTTTAGTTTATTTCACCGACAAGTATCACTAATAGTAAATTAACTTGTAGCAAATTTCAATACTGGTTGCCCATGGTTTTGAACATATTAATTTCATCCCATGTTCACCATTGTTTTTTTTGAGTTACTTTTACAATTGTAACTCACCAAATTTAACTGTAGGTAAACATCAAAATACATTTTAAATTGAAATATTTTAATTTATATATGTCTCCAATGTTTGGACCCGCCTTCATTGTAAATGTCATCAGAGTTGATACTGTCGTTAATTTATTTATACCCTGAGTTATACAACAATTATATCCATTATTATTTCCAGGTTCGAAAAACACCCTTTGTGAAAAATCCTGGTTCAAAGCCGCGAACGTATCCCGCTATGAAAGATAAAGTAACAGCATCCGCCTTCGCTTGCCTCGAATGTAATGAATATTTTTTGTAAGTGCAATACAGTTTAATGATGTAATGTGTGACTTAGTTAAAACTAGCATCAGTGGCCTCTGTGTTTAACTATATGGACATGACAGTGATTTGTGATTTGAAATACAGAGAAAAAGCGTTTTCCTATCTGATTTATAAAGTTAGACTGATTACTGATAAACAAATGACTTACCTACCTACTTTAAATAATACAGATATAATTTACTAGGATATGCAGAGTGGAAGAACTATGAAATAAACAAAATCAAAGACACGAAGATAAATTTATTATACTTAAGAGGAATTTAACAAAACAACAACCTATTTCTTTTTCAATACAGAATTCAAAAATAATAATTTCGATAATCTACTGCCATTCAATCGGTTTCTTTCTCGAGTAATAACATCTCCAGCTTCGGAAAATAACCGTGAAGTTGCTACTATTGGCAAATGTTTCATAGCCAGTTTATATAAATAAAGTTTTCATATCGTCCCAGATTTCTATCGGATCTCCTTTTATTGGGGTAACAGGTGAAGATACAAACATGTGACATTCTGATTACACTTTCTTTCTGTCCGTGGTTTTATTTTTCATGTAATCGTGTGACAATTGTTTGTGGTAACTTCATATATCAAATTCACGTTCTGTCTTTTCTTCTTTTTCTGATTCGTCAGAAGCCTCTGTGGGTAAATTCATAGTTTGCATATTTTTTATATAGGTGTTCACATAATTCAAGACTAGATTTTGCCACTGCATCTTTAAAATGAATGAGTTTAAAGCGCGGATCCAGTGCAGTTGCTAAAGCCAAAAACGAGCAGTGTTCTAGCTTATCAAATCGCTTAATCACCTCCTTCTGAATTTCTGTCTTTAAAGAAATAGCAGCTTCAAATGTCGGAGAAAAGTTTTCCAACGTTCCTCGCAAACAGCTGAGTGGGATGACCTTGCTCACGGTGACATATTCCTGTGCACAAATCTCCTTTGTCAGTCTTTCAAAAGGTTGTATCAGATGGACGATTTCACGCAGACAGCCTATTTCACTAGATGTCAGCATTGGCGGAGCATCTGAACGGCACAACAATATTGCACCAATCGTCGTAACTAATTCCAAGAAACGTTCTAGCATATAAAACATGGAATTCCAACGAGTACGTACATCTAGAATCAGCTTCTTTGTTTGTCCTTCTTTTAAGCCGTCATCTCTTTGTTTTTTACGCAACTCATCGCTCGCATTGACACTGCGTTTAATAAACTTAACAATTTCGCGTACTTTGCCTATAATTAAAATTTGAGATGCGGTTATCTATAGCTAAGTTCACTGTATGAGCGAAGCACGGTATTATTATTTTTTCATCAAACATATCTCTGTTTACTTTCATAACCGTACTGTCATTGTCAGTGACAACAGCAGTAACTTTATCAGTTGAAACACACCATTCATTTAGAATCTCTGTAAGCCTTCGTTGTACATATTCTGCAGTATGTCTTTCGAACAAATCGAAAACTCCCAATGTACCACTTTTAAGTTTCAATCCTTCTAAAAAGTGAATGGTGACCCCAACAAAAGACTTATTCTGCATTGTCTCTGTCCATACTCTATATATCTTATGTAAGGCAATAATTTTCCGCTGATTGTATATATTTTTTGAAAATACCTGACATGGCTTCATACTTGTCATCTACCCGATTTTTTAATGTTTTCTAGAAGGAACTTTATATAATGGCACAACTTCCTTCATAAGTTGTAGGAATCCTTCCCCTTCTACAACTGAAAACGCTTTATGGTCCAAAATGATAAAATTTAAAATAGCCTCCGTAATTTTCTTATGTTTGGTGCCTTCAGTACTAGTTATACTTTTGATATTTTTAAACAGCTCACTCACATTGGGCTGCTGTTGAGATCTTTGTTTAGCTTCAATGTTCAAACTTGAAGTAGTAACTGTTGAACTGCAACCAAAACCAGCAGAAGTACTAGCTCCTTTATAAACGATATCCGTGGAATCAACGTTTATTATTGCATCAGTACTGTCAGGATCACTAATAGCAGGTTGGCTACTTTGTCCAGCCTCATTAGTTTCATCATTCAATTTTAGTTTTTTTTGTGAAGGTTCTTCTGCTGTTATCAACTCCTGCACCACACCAGCGTGTTTCTTTTCGATGTGACCCCGCAAATTAGAAGTGTTACCTGAAGTCTTCAAGTTTTTAAAATTTGCATGTCGCTTCCTTATCATTGTTACTTTTTTTAAAATAATTCCAAATTGCGCTTTTCGTCTTATTTTTTGGCATTTTATCTGGAAAAATAATTAAATATGTTAAAATCTGACTATAACGTACTATCAAACACATATACAACACAAATCTAAAATATATTTCTACCGGTGCCCATCACTATTACAATGCGAAAATAATGTTAATAAATATTTTGTAATAATTAATCTGTGATCAAATAATACCTTTAATTTCTTGTGTTTTTTTTAATAGATATTAGAAACGGATAAGCAAATATATAAACCCAAAATAATGTTTTAAGTAGGTAAACAGTTTGTGTTTTCGATTATCAAAAAAGAGGGTAGGTGTAATAAGTGTAAGACGTGTTTTTAGTCGCTCCGCAAAAACTTCGTAAAAATATTTATATTCAGAGTATTTTATAAAAAATCTAATGTGATAAATAACTACGGTGCCTACCAGTATTTCCTAAAGTTTAGTTTCACTATATTACTTATCATTTGTTTTTTCAACAAACAAATTCAGTATCTTCTGAGATTGTAAGCATATGATCATGGAGTCCCTGAAGCAAAGTGTAGAAGATCTCAGGATACAATTCAAAGCGCAGATGGCAGAGTTCCAGCAACAATTGCAAAAAAACTCCATACCCAGTTCCAATTCTAATACAGTACCGGACCTTGCGGCTAGCTTTGAGACATTTCAGTCATTTGTGATCAAAACATTGGAATGTCTTCAATGACAAGTTGAATTCTTGACAACAGCATATGAAAAACAAGAAATGAGGAGTCGCAGGAAGACGCTTCTGGTGCATGGTATACCTGAAGGTGAAAAAGAAGATACCACTAAGATTGTCATTAGGGTTATATCAGATAACTTAAAAAATCACCAATATCGATGGCGATGCAATAAGTCGGTTCAATATTTTTGTTGGCTCCAGATGGGTCTCGGCAACGCATTACTTGTATCATACAAGGCTGATCTTGATGCTATTCAGGTCTCCAAAGATACCTCTCGCTCCTCCTGCTTTGAGGCCAAGAAGAAACCAAAAAGCCAAGTAGTATTTTCTTTCTTAATTTTAATGATTTTTCATATTTACTGTTTACTAATATTCTGCTTGGTATACTTTTGTACATATAATAATTAGGTTTTTTTTTGTTGTTTATTGTGTTTAGTGATAGTATGGCAATGCATTATTTTGTATATCTTACTATAAATGATAAAGTGCACTTTAACAAAGTAAGTCTATAAGCCAAGTAGTTATTTTTTTTAATTAAATTATCTTATTAATCCAAATTACTAGTCTACTTGTCACTAAAGTTATATTCCTGTATATGTAATTTATTGTTTTTGTTATTGTGCATGGTGATAGGCCATTGCCTGCATTTAGTATACTATAATATATTGTACAACATATTAACAGTAAGTAGGTACATATTATGTAAAAGTATGTAAATTTATGTTTGCCTTTCACTATTTATATATAGCAATCAAAAATCTTCTAATTTCAAAATGTTTCTGATAAAATGGGCAATTTGTTTTTTTTTTTGTTATCTGTCAAAGAGAACATTAATGTTCTTTTTGTGTAGTCTCTGACACAGATACTATCAAAATATAAAATTATTCTATTTGAAATCAAAAATCTTTGCAACTCTTATATTATTTTATGTTATGTTTATCTGTCATTAATACAATGTAACGTCTATAGGAGCTATTCTTATTTCTGAAAGTTGGCTTAAACCCTGTCTCTCATCCTCCTCGCCTGGCTATAGTTTGATTCGTAATGATCGCTGTGGTCGCGTCGGTGGGGGGGGGGGGGGGGGGCGATTTACCTACGTTCGTTCTGTAGTGAGTATGTCATCCCAGCCACCACCCATTGACGCTGCTGAGCATCTTCTTGTTGAGATAACTTTAAATAAAACTAAAATTCTTCTTGGCGTTTTTTATGTTCCTTCAACGTTTCAAAATTTTACAGTCACTTGGTTGATTGTAGGTTAAACAATGCGAATTTCAACTGTCAACAATCCATTAGAGGTTTACAAAAGTTTCTGTTTTATTCTGCACTCTGTAGCAACTGATTCCATTGTTGGAGGAATTCATTCGCAGAAGAATAATGATAATTAACTGTTTCCGAGGGAAAAGTAGTCGTAATAGACATCCTCTTCCTTGGTGGAATGTAAAATGTTCAGAGTCTGTAAAAAAGTTTAAAAATGCATACATATATAAATTTTTTTTATATACCATTACTTTTCTGTCTAATATTCTCCCAGATAATGTACAGTATGATTTATTCTCATATTGAGTTTTTGAATATATACCACCGTTGCAAAAAATTTTTAAATGTTTCAAGTTTAACCATTCAGCTTAAATCTGTAATGGTAAACAAAAATGTTCAATTTATGGAGGTGAGCACTTATATAAGGAATATGATAAGCCAACTGAAATCTGTTAAGAAAATTGCAGTGGACCTCATTTAGCAATATCTAAAGTATGTCCCATTAAATTGAAGAAAATGAAGGAAAAAAAGACTAAATTACTTGTGCTAGTGCTACTTCTACCAAAAAAGTGTGTAGTGTAGCCTATGTCCTACGTAGGTTTTTTAATTTATTTGTTTTTTAATTAGGTGTGCAGGCCGGTCTGAAATGACAGTCCGTTGCCATGACACATTGTCAACAATAAGAAAAAGATGGTGTTTTTTGTTCACGTCGAAGCAATTAGTTAAATTTCTTTTTTACTTCTTCTGTTTGTTTGTGTAGTGTATTTTATTCAATAAACTGTTTTCGTATCAATTATACATCTGATTTATACACCCACACTACAAGTGCATAACAATGACTTTCCCCCACTACCAACTCCAAAAACACCTGTATATAACTATGTAAATAAATCTGTAAATAAGCCTGTATATAATTCTGTAAATAATCCTTTATATACACATGTAGATAATGTAAATAAACAAGATATTAAAATTGTCTTTTATTGTCATAGCTATTACTCATTTAAAGAAATACACTTTATTAATGGTTTAAGTTACTTTACAGAGGCCAAGGTACCGTGTAAAGTACGCGAAACGTCGGAAAAATTTAAAATAATATAAAATATATTTAAATTTTGCAAAAATACATAGATCCGTTAATAAAGGTTTTTTTTTTAAATATATTAAAAATCAAATTTTCTCTAACAATAATGTACATATGGTATTGTACAGACATTGGTGGAGCTTGGCAATAAGGGTGATAATTCACCCACTACGCTGAAAACAATTAGAGATCTATTAATTAAAAATCTAAAATAATGGATCTAGGTCCTACACAGTCTAAGTTACGTATTGCTCATTACAATATTCAAAGTGCCAACTCAACGAAACGTGATTCAAAGATTCATTTAAAATACCAGGTTACAATATTTATAATAAAATAAAACAGGTATATCAATACTAGTTACTTTCACTAGATTTGATAATAGAAAAAAAATTATATGGGCATAAGCGCGTTTTTATTCTGAACACGATGATATAGGGTTGACTGCAAAAAATTCGGTCCTAATAAGGTTTGACAAATTTTAAAGATTTCAATTTCAACGCGTTCGGAAATGAGTGACAGAGAGATTCGAGGTCAGTATACCGTGTGATAATAAAGAACGACACAGAGCGAACAGTTTTTAAAAATGACCACCAACAATGGTATAAAGCGAGAGAAATGAAAGTATGTTTTATCTGCTTAGAAGATAGACACCGACGATCGCAATGCAAGAAAAAGCGATGCAGTATTGATGGGTGTGAGAAAGCGCACCACAGGTTGTAGCATTGGGAAGACGATAAGCGATAACAACAATCAACGTTAATGCAACCGTCGCTGCCAACAGAAGTTGTTACGTCGACCTCCAGGAGTCCTGGACCAGGACTGTAAAATGAGGGTCAATCCGTGAGAGGACAGAATGGCCGAGTCATACAAACTCACGCCGTGCTAGACGAAGGGTCGACTATAACCGGGCCACCAAAGCCTCTGAAGATTCAAGGATCACAATGCCATCACCTTTAATATAAGGCTAATAAAGTCTAAAGGAATCAGCATTAAGGGAAAAACCAGGATATACCACACAAACAAAGCCAACCGGACCCACTAGCATAAACACACATTCCCCTGGTGGTCCAATGAACTCGCCACTCTCAAAAAAGAAGTAACTAGAAGGAAACGACGAATTACGACCTAAGGTGATACAAGAATATTTAATAATAGAGGAAAAATACGAGCAAGAAGTCAAAGCCGCGCAGGTTGCGAGTAGGAAGAAATTCTGTGAAAGGCAGGATAAAGAAAATATGGGGAATGGTATCCATAGGATTCTTAATAAGACAATTGTTAGACAATAAGATATGCCACTGAAACAGGAAGGAAAATTAAAGGAAACAACAAAGGGATATGTTCAGTGCTCAATTGGAGGGCCACTTTTGTGGAATCTCCTTTCAGGAGTTCAGGAAAGGAAAGCCTTCAAGCGCGAGGAAATCGCTGGCAAGCATTTCTTCAACAAAATTCTAAATTTTGGGACTGCCGCACAAAAACAAAAAATGTCTGTTGCTGGAAACCTACTATCAATTCAAATACAACCTGACTTATTTATCAATTATTCTCGCTACCTTTAGAACAAACTTTGAATATAAGGTACTTGATACAAATAAGGCCTAAGCTTAGCTTTAGGGCAAAAACGTGATGGTATCTTCAAAGAGCAAACACATAGACATGAGGATGCATTTCATTCGCGCCGGCGTAGAAAGAGGAGACATAAAGGTCGGTTATTTTCCTAGGGCTGAGATGGGTGCAGATATTCTTACAAAGGCTCTACCTGGGCCAAGGCTAGAAAAATTACGAGAGAGTATTGGAATATTGTAGAGACTCTATTCATAAAATGTTTCAAAGAATGTGTCGTAAAGAAGAGTGTTGGTGTTAGATAATAATACGCCACATCTTTCATATTTAATTATTTATATACGATCTCCTTTCCTCCATGGTCTATGTTTCTCTATGTGTACATTTTCTTTTTTTTATGAATTAAAAAGTTTGACATCGGTCCAATCTAAAAACAAGAAAAAATATGTTATTATTTTTTCCGCTAATTAAAGTATGTCGATCAGAAAAGATCCAAACCCTTACAACCATTCTATCTCTAAAATTAGACGGATCAAACTTATTTTAAGTGACAGAGTTATATGTGTGGGCCCGGAGGATCTACTTGTGTAGTAAGACGAAACAAACGTACTCAGGACTAACATTCAAGTGGCATTTTACTTGTGGCTCATTCTTTTTCTATTTTTTCATATTTTGTGTGTTTTATATATATTAATGTAAATAATGACGAACTCGAGTAAACACCGCTTATATTTGAATCACAAAGCACTAGATTACGTTGACGAATTTATCTAGGTAAGCAAATTTCTTTCGCACCTCAAAATTGTATCTCTGAAGTGCAATGTAGAACAATAATTTCGTGGAAGACATATTGGAAATACAAAGAGGTGTTTAAAAGCACATTTCCAATAAAATTAAAAAAGAAAGTCATGGACTCTTACTTGCTCCCATCATTAACATACGCATGTCAAACCTGGACCTATACAAACCGAGTGAAAAATATATTACAAACGTGCCAACAAGAAATGGAAAGAAGCATGTTGACCATTAAAAGAATTCAGAAGATCCGCCATACTAAAATTAGAGAGAAGACAAAAGTAATAGATGTCCTAAAACATGCATTAAAACTAAAATGGAAATGGGCAGGACATGTAGGAAGACTGCAAGATAGCCGCTGGACTCAACATATCACAATGTGGCAAGGCCCTCTAGGTAAGAGGAAGCACGGTAGACCACTTGCAAGATGGGAGGACGACATTCAGGGAGTGACGAACAACCATGACGAAATATACGGTTACATTAGGGTGTTTAAATTGTCATATTCGACTGAACGAGAGACTTAACTTGTGCTCTAAATAATATTAAAGCATCGTGCCTAGTTTGATGTAAAAACTACGAAACGTGTTTTGAACTGAAAAGATTTCTTATTGAGAGATTCGCGAACTTCAATCAATGTTCCAGAGACATGATGAGTCTTTAACGCAATTTTAACATAGAGTAGATTTTGTCGTTGCAAAATCTTAGAGAAACTACATTCAGAAATTATCGATTCAACATCGAGGAAACCGCCTTAAGCATATTCCTCGGTCTCTCTACAGACATGGGTATAATGCTCTGAACAAAAGTTTTCGGTACCTTGAGAGAAGCGGGTCATTTCGCAGTGGAACAAGATCAAATTAGAGCTATGAACAAAGCTAGGCAATCTTTATTTGGACCAGTTCCAAATCCTAGGCCAGCGATTAGGGGTACTACATATCAGAATAATAACCAAACTATTCAAAATCCAAATATTCGAATCAGACCTAATCCTAGATTTTCTCCAAAAACATGTGCTTGTTGTACAAATGTTGCATTTAATAAACGAATTTCGCCAGAGGGCATAACAACGAACAAAATAAACAACGCGCTCTCCCTGCACCAATCCGCCATTTAAACGCAAAGCGACGAACGAAAAGCGACTCGTTGGAAATATTTGTATAAATATTCCGTGCCGCAGTCAATCAATCATTGGATTTCACACCTCTTGAATTACTTTTCGGGTATAAACCTCAATCAACTCACAAACCCTTTTGATTATTTACATGATCTTTATGAACGACTCAAAGTTTCTCGTAACGTTGCTTTACGTAACTTACAAGCGATAAAGGATAAAGTTAACGAACGTTATGATAAAATATTAGAAACATCGCAAAGTATAACTTAGGCGATTATGTAATGGTCAAAGTGCCTAATCCTAATAACTTACTTATCTTAATAACAGTTCGGACGACGAAGAAAATGCCAAAACAACAAAATTCTTAAAAAATTTCACGCCAACAGGTGCAAACTTTATTTAAAGGATGTGGTGTTAATTACCTAATTATTATTTATCTTATATAAGTTTAACCAATTGTTAACGTAGTAATAAGTTATTAATTAATTAATGACATTGTTTGTTCCCTCCTTGTATCCCTACTCCTAACCAAACCTTTAAATATCAAATCCCGATCCTTTCAAAAACACTTCTATTCCATATTCCAACTTCAACGCACCCTAGTTATTGTAAACGTAATATTAGGTATTTAAATAATTTGTCAGTTTAAAAAAAAACAAGTTTTGGTCACTGCCTCATAACACCACTCTTTATTATGAATACCGTATGATACTCTGGGGAATTAATCATAACAATTGTTAATTAGAAAAATAGTTTTAACAATAACTTTCCCATTTCTCAAATGAATTAATTTAATAAATCAATTTATTCAAAATGTAAATCACAAATTTCCGATTCTAATATTTATTTATGCGATAGAATCAATAAACATGATGATTGTTATTTTTTTTCATTATTCAACTTTTCATAATAGTGTCATAGTACACAGTATTGGTAATGATATCAATATTTTCCATACTGAGAACTCCCGGTAGTATTAAGCCTGCTGGATGCGAGACCTATCGCTAAGAAAAATAATATACAGATATTTACTTATTGCTGATTACCGGCCACTTACCTGCCGACTCCTTGCTGTTTTCTTACTGCTTCTCTGTTTACTACCACGTACCTACGCTTGATAAGAATGCTCCTAGCGAGGTAAGTACAGGGAAGTGCGGTGCCGGTGCGGCACTTACGGTCCTGACCTTTCATCGACCCATCTTTTTTATTGTGTGGTAAAATAGTCTTCTTGGTCTTGGTGGTTGTGAATATTAATTGCTTGTTTTTTTTCTTTTTTTGGTTTAACAGTGAACTTAAATATATTTTTTTATTCAAATACACGGTACGAATCATTTCTTTGTTATTTGCTATAAATTTTTATTTTTTAAGTAACTCTTTGTTTTTTATATTGTTTTAATTGGAGTGAAGTTAATTGTTTGTATTTTTTTGTGTTACATGGTTAAACAGTCACAAGACATATTTCCTAATAATTACTAAGAAACACCTATGTTTATTTCTCATGAAAATTGCTGTCTGGCTCCGAATCTCGAATATTTGATACTAAGTCTTAAGCAAATCGCCATTGTAACCGGTACTATTAAATTAATTTTTTTACTAAATATGTTCTTTTTAAAAACGCCGCAGCGCGACCTCGCGTTATGACTGGCGCAGCCGGTAGGCTTTCCACATCCCGCGAGTATTGAATTAAATAGAAAATCCCCAAAATAGATTTCTATAATTTTTGAAATAGCGTAGATAATAATAATATAGTAATAGCAAGATGAAAATCCGCGAACAAATAAATAATTCAAATAAGAGCATTAAAACTCAGGAAGAATGGAAATGGGATGGCGATGAGTTAACCTTTTCAGTTCCCGTTAAAAATTCCATTTTATTCCAAAAATTAAATTAAATAGATATTACATTATCTGATTTTGTGCGTAAAAAATAGACGAATAAAATTGTACTCAGACGGTAATTAAATTAGGTAGTATAAAAATATAAAATATGGATTTATTGCAAATAATTTTTTTTTATAAATTGAAGAAGTGTCAGTGTTTGTATTGTATACTTGTATTTAAAATTTAAAGAATAATAATGTCCGTAGAAACATTTAGATTTCTGCCACAAGAGGTTCTTCTGTCTTTGATTCCCAAATATGATGGGACGGAAAATTTATTTATTGCAAAAAGTAAATATGTTATAAAAGTATTTAGAGACGAAGGTAGTGCTGCCCAAAATTTATATTTATTTCATGCAATAACTATTCGCCTAGTGGGCAAAGTGGCAACGCTATTAAGTGAAAATCAAATTATTACATCATGGGTCATCTTAAAGCTAACACTGACTGACACTGACTCAACATTTCGGCGACCCACGTTCAGTAGTACCTATTGCATTAGAATTAGAATAATTAAAAATTAAATCTGGAGAATCGTAAATAGAATTCTTTCAAAGAATATAAAGTGTTAGAAGTTCCTTAATCTCAAAGGTTAACCGATGTATAAATTAAAGTAGCAAAGTTAATAATTTATAATAATACGGCTCTTTATAATTTATCTGAAGACTCTTCAGATAAATTATAAAGAGCCGAAGAAGAGAGGAGAAGAGAGGTCTTCAGTGAAGACCTCTTACGTATTGTTCGCCTAAAAAGCTGTACTAATTTAGAGAGTACATTAAGTGTTGTGACTGAACAAGTAAATTTTCACTATCAATATTCGATTAAAAATAAATCAGTGAAAAATAGTGCATATTTTTCTCAAATTAATTCAAGATAAAGTACACACAGAATAACCTCAAATTATAGTATTTCCCCAGATGGCGCAAATTCTGACGGGGCATTGGCCTTTTGCCCACTATTTACATAGGTTTAAGATAAAATAAAACTCTCACGTTTGTTTGTGGTAACGATGACCAAACAGTAGAACATCTGATTGTACACTGTCCCATCTTCGCGTCCTCGAGGAATGATGTTTCTCTACGAATAAGACTGGCAAAATGGTAACTGGAGAAAGATTACAGGAAATGCTACTTGTCTATAGATCATATCTTGAAGAATTTTGCGAAAAAATTATTCAGATTACGAAAGTAAAATATAAGCGGCTGCATTTCAAATTATAGTACTATAATAGAATATTGTTAAGTAACATATATGATCACATGATTAAAAACGACCCTAGACCATAAGGCAGGGGAGTAAGTTCGAGCAGCAATTCAATAAAAGAAAAAAAATATACTATTTAGTGAAGAACTTCCTACAAAAAGCAAGCAAAATAAAACTTTTCATGTCATAGTTATTCAATTTAAGGACTTAATAAATGAAGAAGACAATTCTTCTAGTGAAAAGTTGTTTTCTCAAGCTCTTATGACCCCACAAAAATGTGTGAACAAACCACTACTTATCAATAAGCTCTTAAAATTAAATTTAATAAATAATTAAATAACCAAATACAACTGAAAAGACCAACTACAACCAAATACACTTCTGTGTTCCCTGAAAATGAAGACAGAAGCTCCAACTACTTTAGCTGGGCCCACTTTTAGCGAGATTTCAGTCCCAATGTGACAAGTGGCTAGCCTATCATTGAACAATTAACTTTCAGAGAAACCAACGAAAAACTCAGCCACAAAACTAGGCGAAACATCAAATTGCGGATGAATCCAATCAAATAAAAGAAGTATCAGCAGAACAAGGTGGAGCTTCGGTTACACATGTATTTAATTTAAGAGGTTCGTATTAAAAAAGGTTCTCAAGTGGTCATCAGTGGGCATCAGTAAGTATTTACATTTTAGTTAATTAATTTCAGGATTGCCGAACAAACATTACTGCGACGATGACGAATTGATTGCTGATGACTTCTCGCCGGACGTGTCAGAGTATATACCAAGTCCAGATCAACACAGACTTAGCGGGAGTCCATCAAGTTTTGGCGGAGACTCTGATTATTTAACAGCAGCTATTGAGAATATTACAAGAACGCCTTCGACTGTTTCTAATATCTCCTCCGTATTCAAACAAATCGACTTCGTCGCATCACCTTCAATCATATATGAAACTGCTAAGTTGACGGGCACACCTACATCTTTAACAAATACTACTGCGTCACCGGTTTCTGCCAAACCACGCGATATTATTAGCAGAAAAAAGACAAAACGTTGTTTGAATCCTATTTTCAACAAAAGATCTTCTTCTTCACATACTCTGGAGAATGATATACAGCCTTCTATCGAAAATGAAGATTTCACAGACCTCGTTGATTTGGATACAACTCTACAGCCTGAAAACAATTCAGATTCTATGTTGACAGTCACTACAACGACTTTAGATGATGGTGATAATACCATAACAGCTATCTGCCAAAGTCCCGATATAAGCTCAAGGCCTGAAACCTCTGCCGCAAGTGTAGACGAAGTTTCATCATCATTTTCTACTAATAAGCAGAAATTGTTGACAAGAAAACGGATTCGGAGTGAACAAAAACATCAAGATGTAAAGAGTAAGAAATTGAAGAACTCGGGAGAAAGCTACATGGGATGCAGATCTAAAATATACGAAAAAAAAAAGATTACAGGAGGATGTAAATGCGCAAAAAAATGTGAAGAAAAATTTACATTGAGCCAGAGAGAAGACATTATGCAGCGGTATTATAGATTAGGAGATCATGAGCGGCAATGGCAATTTATTGTTAGTTACACGACAGTTGAGAAGGTCAAACGAATCAAGTTAGATCGAAAGAATAATCGCACCCAAACCGTCAAATACTATTTTGATTCACAGAAAGAGAAAGTTCAACTATGTAGGACCTTTTTTGCAAGCACTTTATGTATTTCAAATCAGATAATTCATACCGCATTGGAAAAAAATAACAATAGCGAAGGATTACAAGATCTACGAGGAAAACATCAGAACAGACCGCGCAAAATGCGCATTGATACAGAAGAAAGCATAGTCGATCACATTAACTGATTCCCAGCAGTGGAAGCTCATTATGTGCGCAAAGAAACTAACAAAAAATATCTTGAAACGTGCGTTGAGTGGTTGAGGGTTTTTCGCGGAGTACTGCTTCCATACTGGTCTATTGGGTTTTTGAACAATGGACTTCCGCAAAGTAACGCCTGATTCAATTAATTACAAGGAAGTTTTGATTTTCCGATGGCTACAAAACGGCAGTATCAGACAATTTTCAATACCAGATTTAATTATTCCTTCTATAAGCCGAAAAAGGATCAATGCTCTAAATGCGCTCTTTACCGCCAAGCTGATAACGCTACTCGAGAAACCTTGCAAGAAGAGTACGATCAACGTCAGCGAAATAAAGAAAGAGTTCGACAGATAAAGAAAGAAGAAAAAGAATCTTGCAATCGATTGCAAACTACAATAGCTATATTTGATTTGCAAAAAGTGTTGAATATACCTCAATCTGCTGTTGGAGTATTCCACTACAAGAGAAAGTATCCAATTTACAATTTCACAATATTTGACGCCACTCAACGCAAAGGTTATTGCTACGTTTGGCATGCGCAGATTGCAAAACGAGGAGCAATAGAAATAGGTAGTTGTTTATGGCAATTTCTTAATACAGAAAAACAGAGAGGCATTGAAAAATTGTCATTTTATTCTGATGGTTGCGCAGGGCAGAATAAAAACAGATTCATATTCGCTCTTTACATGTTTGCTGCCATAAAGCTTCAAATTAATATCACTCACAGATTTTTTGAGACTGGTCATGGCCAGAGTGAGGGCGATTCAATGCATTCTACTATAGAACGTGAGCTGAAAAACCAAGTGGTGTATAGTCCAGATCAAATGTACGCAATAATTACCAATGCCAAAGTAAATGGCGAGAAATACATTAATAAAGAAATGTTACAGAGTGACTTCTACGACATAAAAGAATTACTCGAGGGCAAACACTGGGGTAAAGATGATAAAGGTAAGAAGATAAAGTGGTCTAAAATAATGGAAATCAATGTAACCAGTTCAGAACCATCCATCTTGCGGTTTAAATATGATTTTGACGCTGAGTATTCTAAGCTCAACATTGAACGCCAACAGAGATCCAAACGGGGTGCTAGACATGCTTCCAATACAGCCAATATTAATGACAGTCCTGAATTGAAAATTGTATACACCGAGACTCTGCCAATACGTAAAGACCTACATTCTGATCTCATAAGTCTTTGTAAATCAAATGACATACCAAGCTACTATCATGGTTTCTATGAATCTCTTAAATTTAATGATGAGGCAGCAGCACCAACCGATAACTGTCTTGATGAAGACTAATTTTTTTTTTAATATTTAGCAACTAATAAGAATACTTTATTTTATTATAATATACTTTTGTATAGAAATTACTTAGATTTAGCTTATATTTTATTTGGAATATTAGGTTTTGTGATTTTGAATGTTTACTCGAAGATGCCACTTAATTACGAAGATTTGAGTACAGGGATAGATAGATTAATTATAGAATGATTTATTTCAGAGTGACTTTATGTTATATTTGTTTGCTTATGTTTTGTTTTCTTGAAAAGTATTATTTTTGTCAATATTAGTCCCAAAATAAATAACAGTCGATTATAATTAAGTAATTTAATTTAAATACCTAGAAAAAACGTCTAATTTACTCATATCGTAAATTCATTATGTGAATAATAACGAGAATAAGATGATAATATTACATTACCGACATTGCCGGAGAGTTCGTTTATCGTAGAATATCATGACAGGACTATATTACAATATACGTATGAATGAAGTTTAAATGAGAAAAAAATTATAAGTGCATGTTAGCAACACATGTTATTGTTAACTTTAGTCTATTATTTTATTTCCTAAATATCTCAAGTTCAGTGGAATCTTTAAAAATTTCAACGTAGTATAGAGATAACACTAAAAATTAGCTATCATTTAAGCTAACTTCTAATTTCCTACCTAGGACCCAAAAGAAGTAATCTTATTAAAACGGTTTTTTAATTTTCCTGTAAAGTTTTGATTTTGCATTTATCATTTTATTCTCCGGAGCCGGCGATGTGTGCTCCAGGATTGACAACAGGACATGACAAATGGAGTAAGCAAGTGACAAGTTGGTATCCCAGGGAAGGTAAAAGGAAAATAGGGAGACCGCTGAAAAGATGGGATGACGATATTAGAGAAGTGGCAGGAGTCATGTGGAATAGCCACTCTATTCCACATGACTCCACGACTCAAAACAGACGGGAATGGAAACGGTTGGAGAAGGCTTTTGCCGATTGGCAGACAGATCTGCAAAAAATAAATAAGTCACGAGAAAAACTGCCGCAGCATCGCCATGGCTGAATTATACTTAAATATATTATTCAAATTTATTAAAACATACGATGGAAATAGGGAAACCCTTAACTCGTTTTTGGTGAACTGCGATAACGCATTTGAACTTGCCTCAGATACACAAAAAACAGTATTATTTAAATATGTCCTTGCCCAACTCAATGGTAAAGCGGAAATTGCTTGCTCTTATAAAGAATTCACCACCTAGGAACAATTAAAAGAGTTTTTAAAGACTCAATTTAGTAAGAGGAATCATTACTCTCATTTATTAATGGAGTTGCAAGAGAGCAAGCAAGGTCCTCAAGAAAACGTAAGCCAATATGCTTTAAGAATGGAAACCTATCTTTCGCAATTACTGACAGAAATATCCTTATCTACATCTAAAAATAAAGAACTTCCTGGCAGAAAAGCTGCCATGGAAGATTTGTCCCTTCACCATTTTCTGATGGGGCTACTGCCTCGTATCTCAAATATTGTTAGATGAAAATCGCCGAAAACACTTAATGAAGCTATCAACTTTGCAATCTCAGAAGAGCATATACAATTGACCTTATATAGGCGTCCACAAATCGATCAAAGACCTAACAATAATGGCAATAACAATAATAGCAGGTTCAAATCAGGTGCTTCGAGACCGACTCCTAATTTCTCTCCGTCCCAAAGATCATCAACCCTAATGCAGCCTAATACATTCAAAGATGGATTCAAATATTAAAAACACCGCAGAATATTTATTTTCTCTCATTTCAAAAGACCACTCGGGTAACCAGCCCCCAACAAGCATCCTTACTTCCCATTCAAAGGACCACTCGGGTAACCAGCTGTATGGCCATTGCAAAGGGAAGCGAGTAAGGTATCGGCCGACTTCAACTCTGCACGCCGCGCCGGTCTAAATACAGGACATCAGCGCCCATTGATTATTGCCGCACGTTCCTTACCAGCTGATGCGATCGCTTATTCGCGAAAGTGAAGTAAGGTTCCGTAGGAGATGGCTCTACTGGGCAGCGTCGTGGTACCGCCGTGGCGATGAGTCACTGTCGGTCAGAGATCTTCGTTATATCAAGGATAGACTGTGATATACTCGGTGCAGTTGTCGTGGAAATGTCTCGCGGACTGCACCCTTCCAGGGGGCTTGCCTTTATCGGCCACCTCGAGTGGAAGGAAAACCAAAATAAAACCCTGAATGTGCACCCGCTGAGACGCCCTTACGGGCCTTGCGTGGCGCTGCACCCCTTCTCTCTTTCAGGGCAAGCAGGTTGCTCGAACAGTACTTCGAGTGTCTAGCGGCCAACACTTGGATACCTCCCGACCTCCATGTGGTACTAGGGTTACTCGGGTGCAGGGGTCTCCGCCCGGGGGACTTTTATTTCCCTCATGAACAAAACGACACATGGAAAATTTTACTCAAACAAACAAAACCGACGAAAAGGAAGGCGAAGTTATTGAGGAGAGCAGGAGGACGAAGACGAAAGAGCTGCGTATTGTATTGAATCGGATCCCGACGCCAATACCTCCTGCAGCGGAGGAGAGCGCAGATCAACAGACCAACTCGCACGAACATCGAACAGCCGAGCGGGATCACCGCTGCGTGATCTTCCTGGCCAAATGTGGAGCTCAAGAGGAGCTATGAAGAGAGGAATAGAAGAAAGCGAGAGTAGCTAGAAGCCCCCTTTCCCGCGAGGGGAAAACAAAGGGCGAGGCAGGCCATTGACAACGGGCGATTACGTTGGCCTCGCAGCAACTAAAGAAGCCTACCTTAAGGCTAAAGAGGCTGAACTGAGAACCCGCGCTGAAGCTGGATATGGACCCAGCCGCAGAAGCCCGACGGACGAGGCCGACTCCATCATACAAGGGGATAGACGATTATCTGAGCGGTCAATTGGGACTTAGCTCGGACTCATCAGAAAAAGTCCTCAGGCGTATCGAGATGATTCTGGAGATTGTGACGGAGGTGGCGTCAAAATCTAAGAACCTAAGGGTCCCTTCATCCGTGCGTTGAAGGATGCTGTGCAGGAGCTTAGAAAAGATACCATCGCCCAAAAAACAATGTCAGACGAGACGCGAACATTTTCAAAAGTATTCCTGAAATTATGACAACAAAAAACATGAAATTTTAATTTTATTTTCCTGAATTGATATACCTAGCCTATCGCACCGTGTACGCTTGACTTTGAGTTTCTAGACATCTGTATATTATAGAGACAAGAGCGGAAAGATGATGATGATCAGATCGACTTTAATTTCATCAACCTTAGCTTTAAATAATGAAATAGTTATAATTTTTTAAAGTTTATTTTTCAAGTAACTAATTAAATGTTCAACTCTAGTCAAACTATAAGACCCAATTAAAACAGCTCTTTGACATATACCCGGTCGTCTAAATGGGGTGCTTCGGTTTTAATAAACGGTTTACCGTCCAGTTGGAAATCTGAATAAAGCCGTTTAAAAATACATTTAAATCCGCGTCTTTCTGCTGATTTTGCAGAGTACGCACTTGAGGTTTCTATGCGGAGCAATCGTATATTATTTTCTATTGCGGCTTTCCTGAAAGGTAAATTTAAATGGACTCAGTGTTGAGTTAGATCCAGAGTCATTAGTAAGTGATAATGGAAGTGGAGAAGCAAAACTGTAATATCCCAGATACAAGGCATAAGTTGAAAAAATATAGAGAAGAAATTTAATAGCCAATTGCTGATGAGTTGTAATTATTATGTATTTACAAATTCAAAACCCACTAAAAGCAGAGCCCAGAACTCTTGTATACAATGAAAAGCAAGTATGTCCAGAGAAACTATTATATAAATCTGCGCTTTGAAGAAAAACCATTTTTTTACAAAATTAACCCAGCAGCAAATAAGGACAGCCCAAACAATTTGAAACTCACCCTAGATTTAAAAACATATGGTGTTAGTATATAGGTTACAACACAAACATTTATTTATTTCTTGTTTTAAGTTAATATCTGTTAACTAAGATAATAGACGTCAGATCGAACTGACTGACTTAGTCAAAGTACTCATCTCAACTGAGGTTTTTTTAATAGATATTGTTCATTATATTTAATCTATAGTACCTAAGTGATGGCAAATTATTAATGAAGCGACTAACAACTTATTAGGCGATTAACTACATGGTTCCAAAAAAAATCATTTGGTAGTGGTTAAATATTTAAGCAACAATTATATTATAATGAGCTACAAAACATAAGATCTATAATAACTAAATAACGGCTGCCACTATAAGATAGTAAATATATTAAACAGGAAAAATGAAATAATATGTGAGATATTAAAAATAATGACTTGGCAGCTAATATTAATAGTGGGATATCAAATATTGTATTTTAGCAACTATTAGATTCCATATAAAAATACACTTTCGGGTAGTAATTTCAAGCAGCTATAAAAAATTAAAACGGGTCCCAATTTTAAGTATTAGGATATGAGAATTTTTGTTGTAGAATCGTAAAGTATTGAAAAAATCGACTAATGCGTTGGTTGCATAGAAGTAAAGCGGAGACCGCGGCGCGGGAGGTAGAGCGCGCTATCAGCCCATAGGAAGCGACGACGGCCGATCGTCACAGGACTCGCTACTACTTGTTATTGTTAGTATTATTCAAGCGCATAGGCACTCGTAAACTTTTTCTAAAATAGTTTTTTACGTATTTTGGGGATCAAAACTACGTTTAAATGCAGAAATGAATCAGTTGAAGTTAGCAGGCCCTAGTTGTGTGATGAATTGTGATGATGGAGTACCGGATTACTGCTCAAGTGAATCAGAACAAGAGGGTCAAGAAGAACCAAAACAGAAGCGTGTACGAGGACATAACAAACTTTGGGTATTTTATTATAAATTTTGTAACTTAAAAGAGGCAGAAGATTTTGTGAATTCAGAAAAAACTTGGTCTCGGACATTCACACGAATGACAGAAGAGGGACAAAAGCGATTTTACAGATGTAACAAAGTGCGGAAGAAGGGACCACAGTGCGCGGCAGCGCTGTATTTGCTGTTTGAATGTGGATCCGACTGTGTTTTTGTTTATCGTACGGAAGCTGATCATAATCATAATGACATTGGGGCACGAGACGACTACGGTATTAATGATCAAACTAAAATTGAAATTAACAAACTATTTGACCTGCACTTAAAGCCAAAAGCTATATTAGCTGCTCTTCAAAAGATCGATGGAATTAAATTGCCTACAAAAATACAACTCAATAATTATTTAAGTGATAGACGGCGAATTAAATTTGGGCAACCTACTATTTATTTACTTAGGCGAATTAGAAAAGTGGATACATGACCACGAAAACATTCCCGAAGACGAAGATGAACCATTTATTATGAAGTACTGGATATTGGAGAGTGACCAACCTATTTTCAGGTTCGTTTTGACAACAAAAAAGTTATTGAAATATACAAGTTCTATTGATGTTTTGCACGCGGATGCTACCTACAAGTTAATTTGGCAAGGTTTCCCTGTTTTGATAGTAGGAACCACAAACAAAAACCGGAAATTCTACCCACTTTGCTTAGCAGTTTCAACAAATGAGAAGCAAGAAGACTTTGAAATGGTTTTTAGGGGTTTAAAGGAGAAGATTGACTATTTGTTTGACCTCGATTTCAAACCAAAAGTACTAGTGAGTGATGCAGCTCCAGCAATTAAAAATGCTTTCTTGGAAGTATTTGGTTTTGATACCACGGTACGCATGTGTTGGGCGCACGCCATAAAAAATATTAAGAAAAAAGTTGAGCAAACCGTGGATAAAAAAAACAGACAAGACATTATGCAGGATATATATGCTTTACATGACGCATCGTCACAGCAAATTTTCAATGCTGCATCACAAGCTTTTATTGTGAAACATGCTTCAAAGACTTTATTTATAAAATATTTCGAACAAGAATGGCTGATCAAAAATCCTAACTGGTTCTTAGGAGCAGCAGCAACTCCTTCACCGACTACTAACAATGCTTTGGAAGCTTTCAACAAGTCAATTAAAGACCATAATACGATGCGGGAACGCTTTCCCTTATCACGATTCCTTATTGTGGCAAGCGGGATGGTTACACAGTGGTCAAATGATATCAATGAAAATTCATACCCAGAAACTCATAATATTGAATTAAAAGAGTGGACAGAAGGATATTGTTGGGCAAAACAGAATGTTAAAGTAAAGACTTTAATATCTGATTGTAATAAAAAAGTATATTTAGTACCTAATGAAGAAGTTAAGGCTACGGGTATGACATATCGCACCTTCGGTGCAACAAAGTCACAAATAGCCAAAACTGCAAAATCGAGCTAAGTATGCCAAATCGTCTCTGAACCATGCCTATACGTGGGGCAACAAAAACATTCGCGAAAGTGTCTCAAAATTCTACTAGATGGCGCAGGTGCCTTTGTGGTTATTGGCGGTTTGACCATTCGTTTTGGGCCGACAACGTTTCATTGGACAGTAGTGCCCCCGCGCCCGCGAGTGTCTGACGTACGTTGGAGCTACAGCCACACAAAGGTAGTTATGACCATTTTTATTCTCACTTATTGGAACAACAAAAACATATCCATTCTTAAGACCTCAATTATTTTTTACAAATTACAAAAATTCTGGAGCTACAAAGGCATTAGTTATAAAAGCGTTTTTGTTGAGCCAACATTATTATATTTAACTACACAAATTGGAACTAGAAAGTCACTAACTAAAAAGTGTTTTTTTAGGTCCATTAATATTATTTTTTCAACTATTCTATTGGATCTACAAAGTCTTAAACTATAAAAATGTTGTAAAGGTCCAATATTAGTATTTAGAACGTGGTAATAAAAAGACTTGTGACTTTTTAATTCCATTTTTTGTATCTTAAGTACTAGCTGTTAAGTTTAAAAACAAAATTGAGACTTTGTTACTCCGTAATCATTTACTTATTAATTGTTTTTTGATCAAAGTTGCACCTAAATGTATATCTTACATCTAGGTGCACATTGTTTTTATTTAAATGCTACTTTGATGAAGATAACGATGATCAGTAATGCTATTCTCTGACAGACTGTACCACGAGCTCGTCGCCGAAACTAGCTTGTCCTCAATGGATTTTCAACCTTATTCTTCAAAAGATAAAGTTGAAAATCCAATAAAGACAAACTGTCTCGAGGCCGAGGACCAAAACAGTTGATTTTAAAAAAATTAGTTTCGGCTTTGCCGCGGCAATGTGTCTTTAGAGAATAGCACTACTGTATTTTATCTACGGTATCTTACATGCATGATTAAAGCCACTTTGACACACCCTGGAACGAGAAACTTAATTGGAAGTTGGTATAATTTGTAATTTCTTTAATAGAGAGGCTGTTCAGTTAATCTATTTAATTAACCTTTCATACTATCCTTTCTACTGTGTTGTTTCTCACTTCAGGCGCGCGCCTCTGCATTATAAAAAAAAAAATTGTAAATCTGATTTACAAATATTTTTTTTTATTTCAGAGAGCAATGGGTTCCCGAAGTAAAAAAATTATTTCTATGGTGGTTCAAGACAATAATTTAAGGGAAAACAATACATTAGTTGAAACCTGGTTAGCGAACTTTCATCCGGAAGACCAGGACAATGATCATAATTCCAATTTAGAATCTTCTCGTTTTTTAATCAATAATATCTCCAGTACTTGTGATACAAAAAATGAACTGTCAGTTACTAAACTTAATGACAGGAGCACAATATGTACTAATGACGTGGACACAGTTTTAATACCAGAAGTAAACGCTGATGCAATTTTACCAAATACTGTAATAGAGAATGTTACAACGAAAGATATTGATAATGTAGTCATTACTACAGATAGCGAAAGACTTAACCTTTCAGATGATGGAGAAATAGTTTCTTCCAATGTTGTTATCATAGATATAATGCCAGAAAACACTTCAACAAAAAATATGCTAAGGCAAGACACCATCTCAAATGCCATTGAAATTAACCCAGATAATAATGAAGATTTTTCCGTGAGTGATGGATCTGAATATGAACCACCGCAAAAAAAGCGACAAAAGAAAGTTTTCCAGCCAATCCGTAGACAATCCAGCTCTAGCAGTGATTCCTCTAGCTCTAACACCGACTCCTCCAGCTCAAGTAGCGGATCATCCAGCTCAAGTTCATCTAGCTTTGGCAATCGTTCCAAGCACTCCAAATCTACATCTCGTTCCAAACGTGTTTCTAATTTGTCAATTGTACATCATAATGCAGCCTCTGAAAATATTCAACCAAATACTGAACAAGCAAGTATTGTAACAAAGTCTAAAAAAAGGACCAAAAACCCAAGTCAATGGCAAAAAAACCAGAGAAAGTATTTAAAAAACACTGGTCAAGCATATACGTCATCTAGAGGTAAAGCCATGCCAGAAAAAAGTATTCGTCCACCTTGTACGAGTACCTGCCGATTTTCTTGTTCAAATAAGTTTTCCACAGACGATAGGAATGTAATATTTAATACATACTGGGGTCTTAATTCTTTTCAACGACAGCGTGACTTCCTTGCTTCTTGTGTAAAGCAAGTTGAACCTGAATTCCGTACTATCAAGATTCGAAAAGGTGGAGACGTGAATAGAAAATGTAGAAAACCAAACACATCCTACTTTCTTGTAAATAAAGGTAGTGAAATAAGGGTTTGTAAAACGTTTCTATTGAATACATTGGCTATAAGTAATAAACCACTACGTACTGTAACTGAAAATAAATTTGCAAGCATAAGTGTAATTCCAACAGATAAACGCGGTAAGCACGGAAAACAGTCAAAGCTGGATGCTGAAATAATTCAATCTGTACGTGACCATATTAATTCGATCCCTAGGATGGAAAGCCACTACATCAGAGCCAATTCATCAAGAGAGTATATAGATGGAGGTTTGACTGTAGCTGAACTACACCGTAACTATAGTCAAAAACGTATTTCTGACAACAAGGAACCTGCAAATTTCGACGCATACCATCGGATTTTCAATACCCAATTTAATATCAGCTTTTTTATTCCTCGTAAAGACCAATGTGACGTATGTGAGGCCTTTAAGAATGCTGTAGATAAAGAACCGTTGAGGTCCAGCTATAATCTACATCAAGAGGAAAAGAGTCTTAATAGAATAGAAAAAAAACAAGATGTAGACGAGTGTAAAAAGCCTGATAGCAATAGCATTGTGGCTATATTCGATCTTCAAGCCGTATTGCCTTGTCCTATAGGTCAATCGTCGGCATTTTTTTATAAAAGTAAACTTAATTGTTATAACTTCACAGTATCAGATATTAAGGATGAGAAAACATATTGTTTCTTTTGGCATGAGGGTCTGGGTAAACGAGGAGCCAATGAAATAGGTTCTTGTTTGTACAATTTTTTAAAAGAATGTTCTTCGACTAAACCAAATTCAGACGTAACTTTTTTCTCAGATAACTGTTGTGGCCAACAAAAAAACAAATTCATTCTTAGTTTGTATTATTATGCCGTTTCAACCTTGCCAATTAGATCGATAACACACAAGTTCTTAATTCGGGGACACACGCAAAATGAAGCAGATAGCGTCCACTCGGTAATAGAGAAAAGTATTCGTCGAGCAAAAAAATCTGGACCAATTTACACGCCAGATCAATATGTGACTCTAATCCGTAATGCCAAAAAGACCGGTAACAGTTTCACTGTTAATGAAATGAGTTTCAATAGTTTCTACGATTTAAAGTTACTTTCTAACGATATTAACTTGAACACCGGCAAGAATGTTGATGGCGAAACAATCAGAATTTCGGATGTTAAAGTCGTGAAATTCATTAAAGATTCTGATAAGGTAAACGCTCCTAATACGGCGGTAGCCAAAATCGCTTCCTATTACGGTGGTATTTCTATTTTCGCGTTTTATTCCCGTTTTATTCAGTGTAGGTACACAAAAACCGAAACTATTTATTCTAAATCTATTACTTTATGACTTAACTGACGTTTGCAAGTATAGCACATAGACAACACAACAAGATCAATCAGTCTGTGTAACGTCATCGACGTGAGAGGTGTTTCCATACAAACGCGGAACAACAAAAGTAAGTACACAAATATTTAGAAACTAAGTTTTTCGTATTAAGATGCCGTTCGAGTTTGTTCATTTGTTATTTATAGCATTTTCTTATTATTACACTCGCTATTTAAATAGCTTATTTTATATTTGTAAGTCATTTTTTACCAAAAAAATAAAAAATAAAATACCGCCGTAATACGATACAAATTTTGTAGATTAATCCTAATACGGTGGTATGACTCCGAAATAGGAAAAGTACTGGACATGTTTAATTGTTTATAACTTTCAATTGATTAACTTATTGAATTAGTTTCAAGTTTAGTTGAAATAATTATTAATCACATAACTTAGAAACCATATTCTGTGGTATGTGTTCTTAATTAGAAATCTAGTTAAATATGAAAACTGTCGAGTACAAAATGTTAGTTTCTTAGAAGAGGCAAATATGGGAAGGTGTATTTTAATTTATCACAAAACATTTATTTTGTATAAATTTTGACTTGAGTTTTACAAATCTGAGCCAAAAAACTGTTAATGTTTGATTAGGCATTTTTACTCTTTTGTTTATCGAAATAATTATGGGTCAGAATTAGGATTATCGAAAACATGAGTAGTTTTCCTATTACGGCGGTAATTATTTCAAGGTAACTCCGTGTAGGGTTCTAAGATCTCCTATTACGGCTCTATTCATACAACATAAAATTACAAGTTTTTAGGGTTCCGTAAAAGCTTTGTATCTTTTTTTTGTGGATTCTTATTTGACATGCATGTTTTTTTTTGATAAAATCAAAAGCGATGAAAACTTTAAAATTTATGTAATTGTTTTATTTAAATTTATGCAATCTACATAATTTTTATTTTTGTTTTTATAGATATTATGGACAGAAAGAAACGCAAGTGTTATAGTAATGCCCAAGTGGCTGAAGCACTTTCATCGATTCGACAAGGTATGAGTATTTACAAAGCCTCCAGACAGTATAATATACCAGAGACTACATTACGGAGTAAACGAGATGGGCTTTACGAGAATGAACATTGTGGTAAGCAACCAGTACTTAACCTAAACGAAGAAAGACAAATCGTTGATTGGATCCATTACCTTGGTAAATGTGGCTTTCCAGTTACTAAGAATCAATTATTACACACTGTCTTTAAGTTGGTTGAAAACCTGCAGCGCCCTAATCCGTTTAAAGAAGGAGTTCCTGGAAAGAAATGGTTTTCAGGCTTTATGCTACGACATCCAGCAGTGTCAAAACGTGTGGCACAAAATCTTCCAACAAGTAGAAACCAAGTCACGGAAGTTGCATTGCGAGCGTGGTTTGATAGAGTACAATCATATTTTAAAGAAAACGATTTGCTGCAAGTTCTTCAAGATCCAAAACGTATATTCAACTGCGATGAAACTGGGTTTTTTCTTTGTCCAAAAGACAAGCAAGTTTTGGTAAAAAAGGGTAGTAAACGAGTATACAACCGCGTTGCAAATGACGAAAAAGAATGTTTGACCGTTTTAGTCAATGTGTCAGCAGATGGTAATTTAGCTCCGCCAATGGTACTTTTCCCCTACAAGAGGCTACCTAACAATATCAAGTCAACGGTTCCTTCGTGGTGGGGACTTGGTAACACAGAATCAGGCTGGATGACTATGGAGTCGTTCTATGAATATGTTGCAAATGTGTTTTACCCATGGCTTCAACAACAGGAAATAACACTGCCCGTTGTTTTATTTTTAGATGGCCATAGTTCACATATATCTCTGCCTTTAACAACTTTTTGCAAGGAAAAAGGGATTGTACTGGTTGCTTTGCTCCCAAATTCAACGCATGTCTTGCAGCCTCTTGATGTCGCCGTTTTCAGGCCCGTTAAGGGGACTTGGCGGGATATTGTGAGGGAATTCAGGGTTAAACATAATTATGCGAAGCTTAAGCGTACAGACTTTTGTAGAGAAGTACAAAAATGTTTTCACAGAAGCCTCAAGCCTGAAACAATAATGAGCGGATTCAAATGCTGCGGACTTTACCCGTTTGATGAACAAAATATTGACTATGATAAACTTTTGTCAAAAGTGAAAAAACACAAAGACAAACTATCTGAGGCCAATCAAAATACTCTATTTAATACTCAACAGATGAGCAATATCGATAACAATGAGCAGTTCAAGAAACAATTTGAAAGTCGATTATCACAAAATACATTAAAATTATTTAAAGAGGCAGGCAACCAGTGGACAGGTGACCCCACTTATGAAAAACTATTTTTATTCTGGAAAAGTCTTACATCATCGGAAAGCATAATTGAAGATCAAGCAGACTCTGCTCTAGATATTGGGGAGACAACCTTTACCAATATTGTCGATATAGAAATTGTTTATGATTCCGTAAACTTTGATATTAGATCGGATGGTATTCTAACCCCACTTAATTATGAGGAAGCTAACGATATAGGAAAGGTCACACCAAAGTCATCGCAAGTGTCACTGTCATCAATTAATGTGGTCCCAACAATCGAAGAAAATACATTTGAAGCAAATTCTCTTCTACCAAAACCATTGGTTGATTCACCTGTATTGATAGAGATTATTGATCCGAGGTTATCAGAAGTTACCCCACCACAGAAAATACGATTATTAACAGAAGAAAAAGCCCAACAAATATTACGTTCATCGACTCCTGAATTAAACAAGTGTTCTAGTGCCGCTCCATCAGTCTCTGAAATAGAGAACGCAGATGATGAAGTTAATAGTAATTGCTCTTCTCCCTTAAGTCTACATCCAAACAGAATGCAAAAAAAAACACTGATAGACAAGTATTCGGAAGAAATAGATACGCCGCCGACCCCATTCAAAGGAATACCTACACCTTTCAAGAATGCATTTTTTTTTCCGAAAACCGAGAATACTCCCCAAACCAAAAAACTCACTAAAAAGGTTACTCCCACCGTAGCTATTGCAGCAGAATTTATGGAACACCAAAGAAGGTTAGACAAAGAGAAAGAAGAAAAAGAAAAACTTAAACAACTGAGAAAATGTAAGGCATTAGAAAAGAAAAGACAAAAAGAAAACGATAAAAAGATAAAACAAGCACAGACTGAACAGAAAAAAGAAGAACCGAAAAAAATAAGTGTAATGAAGAAATTAAAAGATGTAAATATGCGTCACGTCAACACACTAGATAAAAATTCAATCCAAAACTCTTCTGACAGTGACGATGATTTTGTTTTTAACATTTCTGCAAAGGCAAAGAAAATTAAACGCCGTAACTTCTTTGATTCAGATTATTCTGTTTAAATATTTATTCACAAAGTGATCAATAAATAATAATTATTATTATTTTAAGTTCATGTTAAATATCGTGTATAGCGCAATTCAGGCAGCGGTGGCAGCGAAAAGCAGCGGTGCGTAACACTTTCGGCTTTGAAAGAGTTTTAAACTTTATCTTCATTAAAATAATTATTATCAATACCTATTTAAAAAGATAAAACTGTCGGTGACTGATGCCGCTAACAGCTGGTGGCAGTTACGATCAGTATCAGCGATACTAGTCTTTAAAATAATGTTGATAACGTTTAAAATTCTTTCAAAAGTGAAAGTACTCTTCGAGCTGCTGCCGGCCGCTACCACCGCTGCCTGAATTGAGTCTAAAACTTCACTTACCTCAGTTTATTTACCATTAATTACGTAAGTAATTGTTGTTCCTTTTTGTTATGTTATTTAGATGTTTTTTTTTACTTTTTTAAGTGCATAATGTGTAAACCTTCAGTTACTTTTAGTTCGTTTTTAACTATACTCTACGAATTGTTAATTTTTGAAAAATAGAGATTTAAAATGATGTTATAGAACATTATTTTAAATCTCAATCTTTCAATATGTTTTTAATTTTATAACCTTTTGTTCCTCAACGAACTGTTGATTTTTGAAAGATTTTGTTTAGATTTTATTGTTATTAGTTGTCATTATTTTTTAAATAATATAACTAGTTGATTCCTTAATAATTGTATTTTTAATTCTATAAAACCAGTGAACATACCTCCTTATTTATTCTTAAATTCCTTCGGAATCCGTTGGTATTTGGGAATAAAAATTATTTTATTTTAACATGAGAGAATCCTAGGGGATTCTCTCATAGGGGATTCTCTTATAGGGGATTCTCATGTGAATTAATTTAATAATACAATACAGAAAAATGAGCGAAGCGATTTCGGTCTGTACGGAAAGATTTTTCTATACAGACCGACTTCTTTCGCTCATTTTTTTAATTTTACTTTTTGTTTGTCACAACGTAAAGATTTTTTTTAATTTTATTGAAGTTTCGTACAAATAATATTTATTAAATAATATAAATGTGATTAAAGTAATTCTAAAAATAATTCATTCACCATTAATTTGATTAAGCAACGTAATAAAATCAATGGTCAATAAATGAAAAACTTACGAATTACGTTACTAACACATTAATATTATTTAATAAATATTATTTGTACGGAACTTTAATGAATATGATTTCTGACCCTCCGTATTAGGAGCCGTCTACCGCAGTAATAGGATCAGACCAAAATTGTACCTCCGTATTAGGGAAAATCGACCAGACTATTTAAATATTTCTTTAAAATAAGAAATATCATCAACAGAAACATAGTCTCAACAGCAATACAAAATATAAATTCCACTTTTAACGATAGAATTTTTTTTCACCTTTAGAAATACCTACAAATGCTTATTTTTGTTTCTTACTTTCAAATGATGCGAAATACCTCCGTAATAGGTGCTTTTACCTTAGCAGTCCCAAATACACACAATGTTCAAAAAATAACAGAAGAAGTAACCAAATACAATGATATAAAAGAAGAAATAATAAGGATCTGTCGACAGAAAAACGTACACTATCCCAATAGCCTCTTCAACCATCGGAATAATCCCAAAAACTTTACATAACAGCATAATAACAGCATTAATACTTAAAAAATCCACTTTTATACAGCTTCAAATCAGACACCTTAAATACTTGCCGTATTGTAGGAAATTCTTGCTGCCACTGCAATGATTCCCAGCTCAGATTATCAAACCTTAAATACTACATTTAATTGAGCCATGCCCGTATGTGGTAAATATCAGCTATAGGCTGAGAAAAATCAAAGGTCAAACAAACCAAAATGAAAAGCTACTTCTAATTGAAAAGTTAAAAATAAATAAGTTATGTTTCTTAATTTTTTAGTTAAAGGTGTCCATGCTGGCTCTGATTACCCAATTTGACTGATCCTAGTGATATTGTAATGGACAATGCTAGTTATTTTGTAATTTAAAATAAAAAGCCGCCTGCGATGTGCAGAAAAAAGGCTGATGTTCAGAAATAGTTCACCGAAAATTATATTCCTTTTGAAGAATCTTTTGTCTTGTAAAAAACCAGCCTGTAAGAAAGCCCTCTACGAAGTTGAACTGTGAAAACAGTAAAGACATAGGGTCATCAAATTGGCGCAATAACATTATGGCCTCATTGCACCCTAAACACATGTGGTGCTTGGCAATAAAGAAAAAACCACAAATCAACAGGCAATGTTGCACCTGACGTTAGGTATGTTAGAATTGGATATGTAGCCATTTTGCTGTTGATAGAGTTAGTACTGGCTTGTCATTTATAAGCTTTAACAAAATGAGGTTAAGATATCCAATGGTGATATAACATTAAAGCAATAAACAGCATCTGAAGGAGAATTCTAAAATTGAGCACTACATTTCAAATGTGGGTTGATTTTTTTTAGAGTTTACTCACTCCACTTCCACCATCAACTTATTCATCACCCCTTTATTCCGCCAAAGTGGGTCAGTAGATGCCATCTTAATTTCAATCAAGTTTTCATCATTCGGGAACTTGTTCCAAATTTCTGTTAAAATTTCACGTACTATACACATTTGAATAATTGTTTTATATTTAGGAGATCGGCAATCTCTTAGTGCATGTGTGTAGACTGTAGGCTGAAATAGAATTCAAGAAATCATGGTCGAATTATCCAAAGAATGATTTTCACGTGAATTTTCACATTTCCAATATTGATTGGAAACAGTAAATAAATAGACCATAATGGATGCTCACTTGACACCATACAATGTTGTATAACTTACATTTGCAACTGGACAAATGTCACATAGAAGTGCACCTATAATATTTCCATAGCTATCTTTTGCTTGAAAAGAAACTCCTGGTAAAATATGTCTGCAATATTCATCTGAATCATATGTATCATCATTCTCAGACATACAGTACCCTACAGCCTTGTAAATTGGTTCATCAAGATAGAATGTTCTGAAATACGTATATAATGAAAGTTAAAAAATTGGAATATCACAACAATAAATAAAAAAATAAAGGTCTTACCTTTGAATTTTGAAAGGTTAGTGCAGTTTTTTCGCTTTAGAGACCAGATATTTCTTAAGCACAGATTAGTGATAGCCAAAATGAAATTATGCTCAATATAAAATTCAAATAGATGATCCCAATGAATATTTACAAAAGGAGAAAACATTTCGGACTTTAAAACCATAAAACAAAATCAAAACCCATTACGACATCGTTTACGACCGATCGGTTATTACAGCCAGATAGTAATGTCCCGCCCTAATCTAGTCTTATACTATTCAGCAAACATACCGCCTATACAGCGAAATATCGTTTACAACGACGAAATCTTACTGATATTCATCGACGATGATGACCAACCGCTTCTTGTCTCAGCAAAACAAAACGGATGATTTTAAATCTTATAAGTTTCTTTTCGAAAACAACTGTTTAAACTTTAAAACTTAAACGAGCGAGAAAAAGTGAACATAAATAAATAGATGCTTTATTAACATGGTTTACACATCAGAGGACAAACATCGTCCCAAGTGGTCCGATTTTTCAACATGCGGCCAATGACTTTGCTTGGCTTGGCTTCAAGAAGAATGGCTCTCTCATAAATAGCACGGTGCAAAGGATACACATCAGAGGAAATTTTGAACGCTGATGAAAAAGGTATGTTTTACAAATTAACCTCTGACAAAACACTTAAATTCAAAGGGGAGGAATGCGAGGGCGGAAAATTGTCCAAAACAAGAATACAGTATTGGTTGCGACAAACATAACTGGTTTATGTAAAATAAAACGTTTGGTGATAAGAAAAGTTAAAGTACCGTTGTAATCTTTACCTGTGAAAACAAAGGTAGATAATTTTTTTATTTTTTAATATTTTATCTTTTAAACACAATACAGAAAACTTTAAGTGCTCCAAATGCTTGGTGCTCTTTCTCGAGGATGCAATCCTCGTGATACCAGAAGCTTGGGAAAAGGTCAAACAGCCATCATGAGCAAGATTGATACAATCTACAGATGACAATATTCCAGAAAGATCTACTGCTACAGGAGAAAGAATTGTGATAGAGGAATAGTTTATTAGAGTACATGACAGTATAATTAATAGAATCAGGTGTTACATTGCAAAAGTCCAATACTCTAATAGACCAGTAGATCGCCATTAAATTACTTCTCATAAAGAATGCCCATCTTGTTAATATGGCAAAACTAAAAAGAAAACAAATAGGATGTAAAAGTACAAAATTATTCAACAAGCAAACATTGTCAAATGAAGCAAATGAAGACTGGAATGAAATAAAGATTAAGGGTGTGGAATGTTCCTTATGAAATTCCCTGTTTATAAAGACCTGATTGAAGAGGTGTTATTCAATTAGTTAATTTCAGTCATAGACTGTGATTTATGGCCTTTTAAAACTAGATTAGTGTTAAAGGTTTCTTTTTTACACATTAATAATAGGCTCAGTTAATATGCTTTTTATAACAAATGCACTTAAATAAAGTTTAAATGCATGAACTAACAAAACAAAGCAGATTATCCAGTATTATTATACCGTTTCATGAATTTCAGTACAGCTTCTACATCATTCTCAGCAATAGGGCTTATGGAGAAGGCCATTTTTCCTAAAATATTTAGTTACAGGGAATCAATATATATATTTATATTGAGTTTGATTAAATTGGCATTCCTCTATATATTATATATTTCGATACTTTCTGAACATACTATTTTTTATTTATTTTAGTGCTTTTTTTTTCAATGTGTATACCAATAAGTGATGAAATTGGAATTCCATTATATTCTTGCCCACAACGACAACTTGGGAAAACAAAGAACAAGAAACCAAACAGGTAATACCTACAATTGGGAAGTATTGCACATAAGTGACATACCATAAATTAAGAAAATTTCAATTTATAATAAACATTATTGTAAAAAAGATCTTAAATATGTCTTGTGAGAAAAATATAAATGCAAATGGAAACCGGCATGTCTTTCACGCACATTTCTACTGGTATAATACAATAATATTAGAAACCTGGATTTACTTCTTCAACAACAACCTAATTGAAAATGACCATGAACTCATTTTGTGGTTGTAGGAATGCCCCTGTGCTAACAAAACATGGAGTTTTATTACTGTGTACCCTACACAGTAACAAAGTCACAAATCAAACTGAGTAGTAGTTTTCGTTGTTTTAGCAAAATTATTTGTATGAGATATCAGTTTCAGATCGAATATGTCACCGGTTTGCAAGTGAAAATCGGAACAATCATTAAGATTGAATAGACTTACCTTAAGTATTAATGATTTGGAAAGTAATTTCTAAATAATTAATATATAATGAATATTAATAATTGTAAACATTAAAATCTTAAATCATTAAGCTATGAATTATGATAAAACTATAATGATTAAACAGGAAATCACAGGTTAGATAATTATAAATTGCAACTGTTTATTGCAAGAGTAATATAAGTATAGACTATAAGATATTTATTGTTTACCACAGACTAGGACTATTGTGTACAGGGTACAACCACAGATTATAGACGTAGATTTGACACACATAAATGAGCATCTGTTGTAGTTTTTTTTTTTGGAAATATCATGTGCGAATTTTAAAATGTAGTTAGATTTTATAACTTATTTGAGATAATTCTATAACGTAGTGTTTTGCTATGCGAAAAAAGTATTTCTAATCTAGACATTACAACATCCTAGGATTAAATAAACAAATAATATTGTAATAGTTTAATGTTTGTAAATAATATAATAAAGAAATCAGTGTTACAAAATAGATACAGCCATCATCTTCAGAGCATAGTCCACTCAAATAAAAGTCTATTTAATTATTTTATTCTTATAATAAACTAAAGAGACTCACTTGATACAAAATTCCAATAGACCAGTATGAAAGCAGTACTCCACGAAAATCCCACAACCACTCGACGCACGTTTCGCTCAGACACCGGAGCATCATCAGAAGATGTTGCCTCTACGAACAGCGTTCGATGAGTGAACGCTGCTAACCAAACCCTCCCTTTTTATAAACTACTACCCCCACCAAACCCCCCACCGAACAAATTAATCAACGGTGACGTCGTCAAACGAGTTTGTTCATTGTGGCTCTTTTCTTTGATAATTTCTAGTTGCTCCAATACGATCAATCGGAAGCCTTTGTCACATTTATGTAATACCTCATAGGAATGGTCATTAGACACCCTATGTCCACTTTCTAAGAGGTGTTTGGCAAAATGGGATTTCTCCGGATGACCATTCCTATAGGCAACAATATGTTCCCTATGTCGAGTCTCAAAGTTGCGTCCAGTCTGGCCTACGTAAACACCGTCACATTCAGGACATTGGAGTTTGTAAATCCCAGACTAATATTTGATTTGATTTTGTATTGATTTTATCTTTATTATTACACAATTTATTTTTTAACGCATTGTTCGTTCTGCAGGCGACATGTATGTCGTTAGCTTTCATTACTTTTGATAAATGTGCAGATATCTCACCCATGTAGGTCAAACTGGACTTACAACTAACCAAATCTTTAACGTGTGTTCCTGCGTATAAACTCACTTGATGTTCAGGGAAGCCACTGCTCGGCTCGCAAGTACGTTGCCAATTTTATTGGTTCAGAAAAACCTCTATAGGCATAGGTAAGAATAGTATTTTATGTGTTGCAAAACTGACCTTTATAGAGTTGCGATGACTTAGTGTGAAATGTGGTCTCGTCTTGCTCAGCACAGCAGCTTTGTGGAGTCTATTTTAGCTTCACCCTTCCAGTGATCGCGCAACGGTACATTGTTCAATCCAAGAGAGTTTTTAGTGGAGAACACGAAGACTTGTGTCTTCTAAGGATTACATTCGAAAAGAATTAGTCGACCCCAGGTGGTAGCATTTCAAAACAATGCTTTGATTTCAGATACAAGAGTGTCCCGGCACTGCTCGATTTACGAGAAATATTCGCTCTCCGGTGTAAATCACATCCCCAGTGCTATCACCTGCATAGCAATAAATGCTGCCAAATTGCAGCATACCATTGATATGCTGAAGAAATAAGAATGGGGATAGGACACGGCCTTTTGGGACGCCAGCATTCACGTGTTTACGGTTAGAACATGTTCCTCTTACAGGGTAGTAAAGTTATAGCATATTCAATAAAACTGTTAAACGTGTTTCATTATTTACTAAAAACCATACCTCTCAAATGCTCCTTAATACTGCTATGTTTTGATCCCTTTCCGGTAATCAATTAGCTTCATTTGAGCCAAATCTCGACTTCGAAATATTACTTTAATAGAAGATTTTCTTCTCTATTTTTGTTTTTACTTTAATTCGTTTTTAAATATAAAATAATCCATGGTCAAAAAAAACTATGGATATGTACTGTCAAAATCTGAAGTTCTTCAAGTTCGGTTGGTTCGGTTGGTCATCTGTCTCCTCTTTTATACATCTGTTTATATCATAACATACTATTCTGTTATTGTTCGTTTTATTTTGATTTTTGAGTACATTTGTTTTTCCTTTAAAATATTTAATTAAATAAAGTTTAGATTATAAAAATTATAAATATTTCCTCTTGCTTTATACGTACGTATAGATAATTTATTTATTTCAATATGGATGAAAACAACAAGTCTTGTAATGTATGTTTACAAAGACTGGGGTCACCTCTGGATTTAAAATGCAGGAAATTTTTGGAAAATTTTAATATTCAGGTAATTTTTATGAATATAAAAATGACATCCCTTTCTTTTTTCAACAAATATATTATTTATTAAAATATTAAATATGCCGTTTCTAAATTGGATTGAATATCATATAACATTTTTAATTTATATTTCTGAGTTAAAAGTTATTAAATTTCAGCAGAAACCAATTTTTCTATGTCAATGGTGCCATCTTACTCTTTTGAAGATGGAGAGATTCATATTGCATTTGCTGCAACCCAAAGATAGATTAAGAAAGAAGGATCAAGAGTTGGTAGGTCACCCCACTGTCAATTGCCAGAAATGCATGAAATATCATTTTGGATTTTTCTTTGGAATGTATTACATATAAAATATGATTTATTTGATTAGAATAATATTAATATACATTTTCCAGAACATTAAAAAATTGGATTCTATAAATATACCGCCTATAATCACAGAAATATTTTTTAAAGAAGAAGATTTTGAAAAAGATGTTGATGATATTGGAATTGATAATTTAGACTATATAGAAGAAAATGTTAGTGAAAATATCAGGTAAGCTAAGTAAGTAGATAATAAAAATTATTTTTTCTAAAAATACAGCATCCCTGTACATACTACAATTAACATACATTATGTTTGATCAATATACATAAAAAGTTTCATCCTAGTTCATAACTATAGAACTTATAAACAATTTATATAATGTTTTTTGTTTCAGTGAAACAAATGCAAACAATATGAACTTTGAAGTAACATACCTAACACTTGAAGAACAGAAGAATGAGATATTATTTAAAAAGAAATCAGTCAAATTTAAAAACATGCTTTTTAAATGTGACAAATGTGGAATTGGCTTTGTCTCACATGAGGCATACAAGGATCATAATTTGAGACATGACAATGTGAGTAATAAAATTTGGTGTGAACATTTGTATAGTGAACAATTGACTTTCATCTATATTCTATACTATTATTACAAAGAGGAACATTTTATGTTTGTAATAAATAAACTCAAAAAGTACAGGAGCAATAAAATTCATAATTAGAATGCTATTATCAACAAGCATAGATCAAAGATACTACAACCAATCAAACCTTCTTAATGTTGGTTTGGAAATAGATCAGTCTACCTGTACATAAAAAAAAACAAAGTGTACTTCCCTTTTTATCAAACTAGATGCAGAGACAAAGTTTGAAACATCGCAATGCTATTGTTTGATTCAAAGTGGAAGTTAGAACTGCTTGTTTTAATAATCACTCCTGGCATTTTGTAACTTTTAATAGCTTTTTTATTCTTTCTCTTATGTATGACCATAAAAGGTGTTAAAATAGCCACAGCTAATTATACTATGCTGTTAACAAGTTCACCACACGATTTCACTATACATCAGAAGAAATGCAATTTTTTAGCCTCACCCATGGACAGTAACATTGCAAGACTGCTAGAAAGCTCTTTGGTTCACCTCTAGGTCCGCTCTTATTGTTAGCAAAACACATAGCCCATAATCATAACCTTTCTCGATATCCAACACAATTTTATATTTCAATTTACACCATAGTCCATGAGACGATGGCACATAATAATAAATACTTCTAGGACACAGCGATCCATATCTGCCCGATATGTCACCTGCATTTCAAATCTCACTTGGTGCTCTCCCAACACAAATTGTCTCATAAGCGTCGGTTTAAGTGTGTTCTGTGTGGGGTGACGTTCAAGCGATGGGCCCATGCGGTGGGTCACCGATTCCAATGTGGCTCTGAGCCTAGTCTAACCAAGTGTGAACACTGTAACAAGATATTCGAGTGAGTGTGTTATACATATATTATAACGGTGAAAGTTTGTGAATGTACGTTGTTAATTTTCACGCTCAAAGCGCTGCGCAAATTTGGTCTGATTTGTTATGCATATAGCTGAAGGATTAATTTTTTATACATATATACTAGATGACCCAGCAAACGTTGTTTTGCCATACATGTGATTTCAATTTTCGATTAATAAATAAAAAATAGGGGTTGATCGTAGAGTGGTAAAAATTTAGGGTTGTATGTATTTTTGTATGCTGTATCATAGAACAAATAACAAATTTTTTCCAAAAAAAAATAGGGGTGGACCTTCCTTAATATTTGGGGGGATGAAAAATAGATGTTAGCCGATTCTCAGACGTACTTAATACGCTCACAAAGTTTCATGAGAATCGGTCAAGCCGTTTTGGAGGAGTATAGGAAGGAAAACTGTGACTCGAGAGTTTTATATATAATTTAATATTTGATCCAGCACATGGTCTACAATAACACAATGATAACTTTTTTTTAATTTGATCGCAGCGCTAACTGTCGGGACAGACTAAAATTAATATTCGAATATTATTTAAAATTAGACACTGCGATGGTAGCGCCGTCTGTCGGATCCAATGTAAAACATTCCAAAATCAACAACTACTAATAAATGAAAAATTAATTAAAAAAACATTGTCCAGCGGACAAAATTGTGAATCTAAAACATTCCCAGATCCCCTTGAACACACACAAAAAATTTCAGCAAAATCGGTCCAGTCGTTTGAGAGAAGTTCAGTGACATACACACTCACAGAAGAATTATATATATAAAGATTTTAATATATACATATGTCGCAGGTAGGCCGGCATCTCCATTATCTGTCGACATGGTGGGCGTCTAGCGGGTAACCGTACAAATGACAACTAGTTAGATTTCTATAGTCCTTTAAACAACTAAACTTACACTTTGTATCACGAGATCAGTACACGAAACGGTATGACAGTTTCAAGACGTCTTTACTCTTTCGAGGCTAGCACCAGAATGTGCCGACTCGAACTGTGAGTCTAAGCGTCACGACTCTGCCGAAGCATCCGACCCCACTGCCCCCGACCGGACTCGAAGCTTGTCGAAGCGATAGTTCCGACAACTACCGATAGATGGCGCGCTTTCGTTTCGTGATTTAGAGCCCAGGATGCGACACATATATATATTTAATTGAAAATTGAAATCACATGTATCGCAAAACATTTGCCGGATCAGCTAGTATCATATAAAAATAATGGTTACCATGGAAACAGGTAGAAAATTTAGTCACAGTGATGTTGTTTTGTGGTAATGTTTAATCGAACGATCTACTTCTCAGTTTATACAAGTTTTTCTCCGCAATAAAGAATATTTTTATGATACTAGCCATCGTGAAACTGGACTGGCCCATAGTAAATTTGTTTTCAGCAATCAGTACACCCTGGATATTCATATGAAAATACACGCAAGGAAAGAGAAATATATTTGCGACGAATGTGCCAAGTGCTTTGGGACCAAACAACATCTGATTATTCATTTAAGGTACTTTTTACGAATTTAGTTACTGAATTTAAAAACTTTGATCGCGTTTTATTTGGCACGATCACGCCAACTAGAGATTTATTGTGATGAGCATATTTGTGCGTTGTGGTCTGATTATCATATTTAACACTTCGTTGCTATACCTCGATTGCCGCCATTCCACAACTGAGCATATGAAATGCTTTTAATTTACAAAATTAAACGACTTGGAGACCTTCAAGAAGCCTTAGAAGACCTTAGAGAGCGTATCGTCAACATTTCGGTCATTAATTTGTTTATCGTCAAAAAAAGGCCGACAACGCACTTGCAAGCCCCTTCGCTATTGTGAGTGTTCATTTGTTGCGGTATCATTTAAGTTCAGGTGGTCTTGCCTGGTTGACTATAATAAAAAAAAACCTCGACGCTAGTTACCATGGCATAACTTGGTAAACGCTGATGTTTAAACGTTTGGTAAACTCAGCGTTTCGCCGACTACAGCTTATTTCCAATAACCATTGTATTCGCTTTTATTTGAATAGTCTTGTAGTAGATTTATGATTGTAAAGACATCAAATAAATAAATTCCTTTTTTTAATATCTTTTCGGTCCGCCTTAACATAACTCGCTTCATGGACTTTCAAGATTGTTTCCAGGACGCACACAGGGGTCAAGCCGTTCAAATGCAACACATGCGAGAAATCGTTCGCGACTAACTCTAATTTGAAGACGCACAGCGTCGTGCACTCTGACGAGAGGTCGTTCTACTGCGTGGAGTGTGATAAGAGCTTCAAATCAGAGAAGAGTCTCAAGAGGCACTTTGTGACCACTTCGAAGCATGTTGCTGAGAAAATGTAAGTATTTATTTAAAGTTTACATAACATAAACATTAACAACAAATTTCGTTGTGAAAACCATTGTAGGCGTACACGCAATTATCAAGGAAATCCTTCTTAGACATCATAAAATTAATGAAGGAATTTCGACTTTAAAAAAAAACAAACATAATAAAAAAATAACAAACATAATAAAGAAAATAACAAACATAATAAAAAAATAACAAACATAATAAAAAAATAACAAACATAATAAAAAAAAATAACAAACATAAAAATTATCTGAAAGAATAAAGTAAGTAGATAATAGACGAACGCGATCACCTACGTCATATAAGATATTAGTTAATATTCACAATGGATAATAGTTTTAGGATATTTATATTGCGATGTCTTTTTTTTCTAAAATATTTTTGTCCAAGTAAGTAGAATTAGGAAGTAAGTAGTAGTAGAATTAAGTACTATTTTTAGTTTATTGTTTTTTTTTGTTTTTTGTATGTGTTATTTTCAGATGTATGTCTGTTTGTAAATTTTTTATATAAATTGAATGTTACAAAAATGGTTACTTATATCGGTAGAGGTGACTTTTTATAATAGAAAGCAAATTAAGAGATCTTACCTTCTTTTTATACATATTTACAAATTTTAATGTCCTTATACGGCGAGTGAGAGGTACAGAGACACCAAATGCTCTTTGAGAGGTTTTAAGAACAGGTTTTACAAAGTTTTTACTTTTTCATTAGTTTTTCATTTAAAAGAATATTAACAATTTCAAGTAGACGATTAATTATATTTGTTAGGTCTATTAAAATTCATATCCATATTTCATAATAGATGAGTAAAACACAGAAAGAATGAAAAGAAGCTATCGTTACCTCTCTATCATACCCTTCTGGCCATTTTTAGGTACTCGTGCGCAGATTGTATGAAATTATTCACGTCAGCTGTATCTCTCTCATCGCATAGGAAAAGCACACATTTTTCCACCAATAAATGTTTTATATGCGATAAGGTAAATAGATGGAAATTAATTTCATATTAAACTTTAGTAAATAAATTTTAATAAGTCCCTTTTTTTAGATATTCTCAAATAAATCTAATTTGAAGAAACATCTCAAGATACACACTAGATGATGGCCTGGAAGCTGGTACGAAGTATAATAAAATATAAATTCGGTGGTGTAACTAATATATAGACCACCGCATTAGCCCAATGGTCATCAAGTTGGACTGTCGTACAAGGAACCCGGCTTCGATCCCCGGTAGAGTCAAGATAAGTTTGCTGAGCTGATAAGATATCTTGTATATATATATATGTATATTCACCCGCCAATTTATGTACATAAACAATCTATAAATAGCTTACCTTGGAGCTAACTGACTGTGTATAATAAAGTTAAAAAAAATATTTAATTAAATATAATTATAAAAATAAATTATTAAAGATTTTTTAGTGATAAAAAAACTGTTTAATTCCTCAATTTTCATATCTTCCTGAGTGACTTGTAAAATTTAAATTTTAGTTTATAATCGATTTTAATATAAAATAGTGGGATTTTGACCTAAATTATTTTATAAGGTATATTTAAAAAAATAAAAAACTTATCAAATGTTGTCTATGTCAAAGTATTGTTTGAAGACTTAAAAAGGGACTTAATTTTTTAAGAAGACACAAAATTGAAAAACAACCTTTATTACCCAAAGGACACAACAAAAAAAAATTGGTATAAATAAAGCTACTTCACCATATATTTAACGAATTCACAGTCCTTAACGAACGTTCTGTCTCTTTCATCTGTTAACCAAGTGCCAGGGACAAAATATTTTAAGTTTATAGATAAACTAAGGAACGAGAAAAAAGCTAAGTTAGTCTAGAACCAGGAATGTTCATAGCACTTTCATTCTATAATAATTTAACATTACTATGAAGAAAACTGGAGAACGAATTCACTCTCAAAACATGTGCACATCAGGCTGATCAACTAATCCTTACCAATAAAAAAATAATTATAACAAACATATGTTTAAATTGACAAACAGAAGTTAATATGCATAAAATTATACTTTACAGCATTGTTTATTCTGTTTACTCTTATGATTCTCACAACATCGCCTTCCCTTTCCCGCGAGTGGTCTATCTCTCTCATCCCATACAACGACACCGTCGCATGCGCATATCCTTTTTGGATTCTGGAATATACCAGCCGAGCGGGCGATGATTCCACAGGCTATTCTGGAAGGAATACTTACTATTATTACTCAGGCAAGCTACAATATTCTCAGGTATATGTGTTACAATTTTTCTTTTGATAAAGTAGCGCAACTTTACCGAATTTAATTTAAATGTCAACAATACATACCTTTGCATTTAAATTTATAGACAAAAATGTTTAAGGAAAATAAATGTAATAAATTCGTATATAAGGAATAGGTAAGGTCACTTACGGTTCTCCGCTATTTCCGTTCTCTTTTGACAGTGGACTAGAACCACGCCCCATATCATCCGGTTGTGACGTTACAGCTATCGATCTACCCACAATGTCCCATACCTAAATAAATAAAATATATGGATCAGAGTGCTTTATGAACTCATCTGTATCACTAATTTTTTTTTTCATGAAATAAAACAGTCCCACAAATTTTGGATTTTTTCCTCTGATTATAAAATAAAAATCTACTATGAATGTATTTAATTTTTGTGGGTAATACTATTATGTTAAGTCCACCTAATTTTAAACAACCAAGTGGGATTGTGGCCCCAATGTCCGTCCAGCTTTTGCAAATAAAATAGTAACTATTGTATCTAGACATTGTTGGTATCATAAAAACAAATTCAGCACACACCTTTAACACATTATCCAATATCCTAAAGGTAGCTCGGCCATTCTCATCAGCAACTATATTCCCTAGATCACCCGCATGTCGTTTATCTGGAGGATCTAATGGACTGCCATGACTCGATTTGTGGGGATTATAGTGACCTCCTATTGATTTACAACCCTGTAAATAAATATCCAAAATCAAATTGACTAGTAACTTGTCAGCATCAAAGTCTATTATTGTTCTAATATATCATTTTGTTAATAAAATCATTATACACAGACTTGTATGAATTAAACTTTGTAAATTTAATTTACAGAATTAATTCATATAAGTTGTTGTACAAATAAATGGAATAAAACACCTAGCCTAAACAATCAGCTGATTCCAGGGTCAGAATGATAATCAATGAAAACAGAAATTAAACTAATTTGTTGGTGTGGCATTAACCTCGCTGATATCTCCCATAGCATGAACATGAAGACCATGTTGTCCAGGCAAAAGACCATCAATGCTACCATCAGCAACTAGAGGCCCCTGCTCCGTCTGTTGAAATCTCACTACACCCATGACATGGTTACTACCACATTGATTTGATATCATAGCGACGGCTGACTGGGATTCTGAAATACATTCATCTTGATGACTTGTTGAAATTTCCTCTTATTTATTTATAATAATATTTTTAGAGAGTAGGGAGTTTCTTTTTTAATAAAGTATAACTGTTGCATATTCATTTTAAAGTATATAATAAGTTAAATTTAAATTTTTCTAAAAATTCCTAACTTACCTCCAAAGCCTTGTAAAACTGCCCGTTTTCCATATGTCTTAGATACAATATCAACTATCATTGTACTTGGTAAAACTGTCTCTACCATTATGGCACCTTCTTTGAAAATTGCCTGAAAATTATATAGTCTTGTCACAGGCACATGCATGCATATCTAGTGTTTAACTTTTTAAAATAAATTATAATTTATTTTATAATTGTTGGTAACTATGCACATTGAATGAGTAATGATCAAACTAATAATTAAAACTACAATAAGAATATTTAAGCCTATAAAAAATATTTCAAATCTATTGATTCAAATACATAATGAAAAAGTTTCTGATTTTACCTCTTTTACACCTTCTAGTGAGTTTAGCTCACTTAAAGTTTTTTCTATAGCATTTTCATCTGGTTTTGGTCCTAACTCTAATAAAACTTCCAGCTGAAATGTTAATACATTTAACCATTACCATAGTTTATCATCCTAAAATCCAATTTTAATCAGAATTAGGAGAATAAGTTAATTCTTGTCATGGTAAGTCTTCTTGTTGTTGTGATATTTTTTTATGAAATATTAAATGTGACCAAAAATGTTTTAATCAGTGGTCAGTTGTTTTTTACTTATCTCGTAGGTATATATTATTGCTGTGTCATTCTCGAAGGTCAATAAAATTAATTAAATGGTCGTAAAATATGAATTTATCATCTAAGAAATTATACTTACTTTTGATGTTAACATTTCAATAATATTAGTGATGATATTCTTTGATATATTGGCAATATATTTATCAGGTTTTTCGTAATTTTTCGTATCAATAGGTAATTGTTCTAGAGCAATCTTATCAATCTATAACAACAAATTGAAAAAACAATTGCACCTGCGCTCTGAGCTCTTGTTACTTGTTTATATTACGACTTTTGAGTTTTAACTTCCGAGTTTTGAGGTCTGTTTTTTTTTTTTTTTTATTAATTTATTACATGACCATGGATACAAGTCCTTCAGCCGGAATCTTAAATACATTTTAACAAACCATATGATAACTTAAAATATGCTAAACCAATTTCTCAATATAATACCACTTAAATTATCTTACTTTACTAATCATTATATTTTCTTAACTGTATTTAAAATAAATTTATGGATGGGAATAAAAAACACATTATTTGATAATAGGTCTTGGGGCTGGCGGGGAATACTTAGAGAATTTTCTTTTGTAATTTCTAGAATATCATTTATGAGCAAAAGTCTTTGGATATTAAACATTTGACAGTCAAATAATATGTGTTTTATATCAGCATTTTCAATGGAACAATATGTACAATTACTACTACTTAAGATTTTCATTCTAAACAAATGTGCTGACGTTAAACAATGGCCAAATCTTAATCGATTGATACATGTTATAAATTCCCTATTACTAAACTTAAATTTATCATACCATGGAGTTATAGGTAGATCTTTTTGTATTTCTCCGTACCATTTTCCTTTTGTCTCTTTGCTTTTTATGTAATATTGTTGCCAATAACTTTTGTATGACTTTTTAAACACGCAATTATAATCTGTCAAAGGTACTTTAAAGGAGTCTATTTCTATTACATCATGGTTTTGTCGTGTTGCGTTATCGACTATTTCGTTACCGGTAATGCCACTGTGTGAAGGAACCCACAAAAATTCTATATTATATTTTCTACCTTTTTCTAATATATGCTTAATCATAAAAATAATGTAATTTTGTTTACAAGTCAATTTACAATATTTTAACCCAGATAAGACACTTTTAGAATCACTTATCACTAATATGTTTACACTATTTACATACTTATTTACATATTCCAAAGCAGCATATATAGCCCAAGCTTCCGCCGTAAAAATCGTACATTCTGATGGTAATTTAAAACATTTAATAATATTCGCTTGTGGGTCGTAATATGCTGCTTGTACATATTCACTTTTAGAACCATCCGTATAAATACAATAAAAATCTTTTTTCATGGATAGAAATTCTAAAAAATCAAATTTATTTTTAACACCCTCCAGATGACATTTAATATTAGGAGAATTAATTACGGTTGCATAAGAATATTTAAAAATTGGCCATTTGCTATCTATATACAGTTTATTGGTTTCTTTTGAGACGTGAGTAAGTATCGTTGATATGTCAGGCAAGTAACCTGATGAGATATTAGTTAGAAAAGATGCTGTAGCCGATGGCGTGATCTCATTAGGAAGCGAGATATTATTGAATACATAGTCATTTTTACAAGACAATACTTTTAAACAGAATCTCTCAGACAATAGTAATCTTCTCAAAAATAAGGGAGGTATGCAGGTCTCCACTTCCATTGAGGTAATAGGAGTAGTGCGCATTGCCCCACTTACTATCCTCAAACCAATATTTTGTATAACATCTAACTTTTTTAAAAATGTAACATTTGTGTTCATATAAGCTAAATAACTATAATCAAAGTGAGATCTTACTATGCTTTTATACAGCATGCTAAGTATTTTTGGGTCAGAACCCCAGAATGTCCCAGCTAAACTTCTTAAAATATTAATACCTTTCGTAGCATTTTGACAAATATAATTTATGTGTTTATCAAACTTTAGTTTATTGTCTATCACAACACCTAAAAATTTATGCTCGTTTACAATAGGAATTACTTTATTGCTGTAAATAATACTTGTACGATTTTGAGAAAGATCTTCTTTACTAAATATTAATACTGAACTTTTCTCGGAACTAATTTCTAATTTCAATTTATTTTTATAAAAATTTTCTAATTCTGTTAAAGCATTATTCATATCGTTAACGGCAACATCAAAATTTCTATTTTCTATATAAAGAAGTAAATCATCTGCAAATTGTAAGAATTTTACTTTGTTTGTATTTACATAATTTGAAATTTGAGAAGTATATAAGTTATATAAAAGTGGAGATAAAGTTGCGCCTTGCATAGTTCCCTTATTTACTCCTTTAGGTCCATGCAATTTATTGTTAAACTTTACATAGAGTATCCTTTCATATAAAAATTTAAAAATCCATTTAGTGGTCTTAGCTGGTAAACCTACTTCGCATAGAACTTTAATTAAAGCCTCAATGTTAACATTATCAAAAGCGCCTTTTACATCTAAGAATACACATATAACGTTTGAATGACTAAGTTTTGCCTTTTTAAGGGCTGATATAAGTGATACAAAGCTTTCAGAACAACTTTTACCTTTACGGAATCCAAATTGTGTCGTGGGTAAAATACCCTGTGTTTCACTAAAGTATTCTAAACGAAGCTTCAACATGTTTTCAAATATTTTGCCTAGACAAGATGATAAGGAAATAGGTCTATATGATGATGCTTTATCTGGTGGTTTATTTGGCTTTAATATAGGAACAACACATTGTGTTTTCCAAGAACTGGGAACTAAATTATTTTCCCATAATTTATTATATACAACAAGCAGCAAATGCTGTGCATTAGGGTGAACTTTTTTAATTAATATATACGGTATATCGTCTAACCCTGGCGTAGTATCTTTTCTACTATTGAGTGAAATTTGTAATTCATTAAAAGAAAACGGACTATTAATAAATGCGTTACTACTATTCACAGATGCTTGTTTTAAGATATTATTAACACGGTCTTCTGTAATCTGTGAAGTGTCAGAAATATTATCCAAAAAGTCTGGTATCCATTGATCATTAGTATTTTTGTTACGACAACTACCTATTCTTTTAAATTTCCTAATATTCTTCCATATTTCAGAAATTGGAGTCATTCTATTGAAATTACTACATAAATCGTGCCATGACTTTATTTTTTGTTCTTTTAAAATTCTCTTTTTTTGTGCGTCAAGTTTTTTGTACCCTATGAAATTTGAAAGAGTTGGGGATAACCTGTACAAAGACAAAGCTTTTTTGGATTGAATTACTGCTTCGTGGCAAATTTTATTCCACCAAGGTGCAGGTTTTCTTAATAGGTGTGGATCGTCGCTTTGCTTAGGTTTTTGTTTGGGAATTGTCTCTTCGCGGATGTTGTTTAAAATACTAACGTAACTACTGTATAAACTAAGAGGATCCAAATCACTTGTTTGGAGGTGAGCAAAATAAGTTTCAGATAACTCATAGTACTTTTCCCAATTTGCTTTACTATAAATAAATTTTTCTGTTACAGGTCTGACTTCATAGGTGGAAGGACTAATATTCAAAGTAACAAGAGTTGGAAAGTGATAACTGCCCATTGGATCATCAGTAACAGACCATTCACAACAAGGAGCTAATACGGGACTAACAAGAGCTAAGTCAATAGCTGATGCACTTCTGTTTGGGTATCTTAGTGTGGTTGCACTGCCATCATTTAATACACACAAATCAAATTCATCAATTAGATTGTATAAAGTGTTACCTCTATTATTATTACTTTGACATCCAAATATGACATGATGTGCATTAAAGTCTCCCATTATAAGACAAGGTGTAGGGATCCCATGTAATAACCTTTTCATTTTTGTTGCATCAAATCTATTGTTATTTGGAGGACAATATACACAAAGTATATGTAATTGTCCCATTGAAGTTTCTAAAGATATACATATGTTTTGTATGCATTCATAGTATGTAGTTTTAAAAATATTGTGCACTATATTTGATTTTATGAGTATACCTACACCATTGTGTGAGTTAACTGAGTTTTTATATAAAAAATTATAATCTATAAAATGAGGAATAATACTTTTATCTTTAAGCCACGTTTCATTTAAGAGACATATGTCTATATTATTATCAGATAAAAATTTTTGTAACAAAGGTTTCTTGTTTTGTAAGCTTTGTACATTAAACTGTGCTACTTTTAAGAATCTATCCATAATCAAGATATTAAATGTTTTATTAAAATTTCTTTTATTGTTTTATTATTAATTGGTAAACTTTCTTTACTGTTTCCCAAGGTTAGCAGCGATTTAACAATAGCATTAATAATATGTTCATTATTTACAATCGAATGCGTTGTGAGTTCCTTCTGTTCTACAGATTTACTTAACTTTACAGACTTAAAACTAGGTTTAAGCGGTGGAAAATTTTCATTATTTATAATAGGTCCAGAACTTACCACAGTGGCAAAAGATCGGTCAGTATATTTAGCTTTCTTTTCTTCAATTTTCTTTTTTTTAACTGGACAGTCCTTTGATATTGCTAGGTGGTTTCCACTGCAGTTAATACAAACAATAACATTACTATCACAATCTTTGTAGCTGTGTGGACCTGCACATGATGAGCACATCTGAGCACCTCTGCACACTTTTGCTGAGTGATTGAACTTCAAACACTTATAACATTGTATTAAAGGTGGTATGTATTGGTGAATTGGATATCTGAATAAATGAATATAAGCATGTCGTGGCAATGTTGTTGCAGCAAATGTTACTGCAATTGTCCCCATAGGAACAAGTTTTCCTTCAACTTTTCTCATAAATCTTTTAATTGATATAATTTCAGCATCACATGTCATGCTTTTGTATATATCTTCATTGGATAGGTCTTTGGGCACATACCGTAATACTCCAATTGTTTCTGTTAGGTAAGATGGTACAAATGCTTTAAGCTTGAAACGGTTTAAAAATTGATCCATTTTTAGGAAATTATTTGCTTGACCAGGTTTTTTAAAGGTAATTCCAACTTTGTGAGCATTAACTCTGTGTATACCTGCTATATTCTTTACATTTTCAGAAAATAATTTAGTTAAAGTGATTGGGTTTTTATTGCCTAGTTTTTCTAATTCTTTTGACTCAACATAGACAATACATTCACCAACGTGGTTTTCAGGAAATTGTCTTATGAAATTTGGTTTGACAAAAATGTTGTACATCGGTGTGGAGCTAGAAACTATCTTACGTTTTTTATTTCCTCTCTCGACGGGAGCATCGCCCCCGTCGCTATTACCCCCCATTTGAATTTTTTAATACTTTTCAGTAATTTATTTGTTATTGAAGCTTATTAAAATAAATATTTTTATTTTACCTAGTTTGAATCAATCCGCCTTGTTTGACTTCCCGCCAAAAAGTCCTTTGAGGTCTGTCATTAATAGTATTGCCAACTCGAGATTCCAAAACTGCACTGAACAGAACAATGAGGACTAAGGTCAGCTATAAGGACTGGCATTTTTTAAATATTTCTCGTGTGAGATCTTTTACATACAAAAAACATTAATAATTTTAGAGGTTTATTTCTCTCCTCTGTGAAAAAGGTAAACCATCCTCGAACAGAAGGGACAAATCTCACTAAGGAGATGAGGCAATCTCGTGGCACGTCAAATATTAAGCCGTCGTGCTCGATAAAAATCTTTAGATTGGCAAACAAGCGAAAGTTCTCATAGCCGCATTTGTCCACTCCCGCCTCCATTGAGAAAATGAAACTGAACGAAAGGAGCCAAATGTGCCTTAGACATAAGGTGCATTTGACCATGCATGACCTATGCCAAACTCGATCCAAGCCGTGGTCGAGTGTCACAGCAAACGCTCTTGTTCTAGTCGCGGCACAAGCAATTCATGGCAGACTCTTCACTTCACCCGCCTCACAACCCGAGCTAAGCTGTAACGCAGAACAACAATGAGATTCCTTTAAAAAAAATTGGCAACGGACACACGCGTTCAAAGAAGCGAGGATAATAATTATTGTCTACTTACTTTACCTACTTCATAAATAGTACATTTCTAACTTATAAATACCGCTGAAATCGTAGTCCTCGGTCATTTCAACGCACACCACACCGATTGGCTTGGCTCAACGACTACCGATTATGCGGGAAGAGTATGCCTTTACCCTAGCATATGATCTCACTCAAAAGGTGCCCTCGATCACCATATTCCAGATGTCGTTGGATTTAAACAAGTTTGGGGTGGGCATATACTAAATATAGTATTTTGAACTATTTCGTTATATCTCTTGAACCGTTAAAGTAAGGAGGCTCAAATGTTCAGAGCAGACGTATTTCTGTTGCCGCTATCCCATACGAATAGTAAAACACTTATTAAAACAAGTTTGGGGTGGCCATATACTAAAACTTGTATTTTTGAACTATATCTTTATATCTCTCGAATCTTTAAAAATAAGAGGTTCAAATTTTCAGTGCAGACATATTTCTATTGCCTCTACCCCATACGAATAGTAAAACACTAATTAAAACAAGTTTGGGGTGGCCATTTACTAAAACTTGTATTTTGAACTATTTCTTTATATCTCTTGAACCGTTAAAGTTAGGAGGTTCAAATTTTCACTGCAGACGTATTTCTATTGCCGCTACCCTATACGAATAGTAAAACACTAATTTAAACAAGTTTGGGGTGGGCATATACTAAAAATAGTATTTTGAACTATTTCGTTATATCTCTTGAACCATTAAACTAAGGAGGCTCAAATTTTCACTGCAGACATTTTCTATTGTCGCCACCCCAAACTAGTAGTAAAACTAATTAAAACCAGGTTTGAGGTGGCCATTTACTAAAAATTGTATTTTGAACTATTTTGTGATATCTCTTGAACCGTTAAAGTAAGGAGGCTCAAATGTTCAGAGCAGAAGTATTTCTGTTGCCGCTATCCCATAAGAATAGTAAAGCACCAATTAAAACAAGTTTGGGGTGGCCATTTACTAAAACTTGTATTTTGAACTATTTCTTTATATCTCTTGAATCTTTTAAATTAGGAGGTTCAAATTTTCATTTCAGACGTATTTCTGTTGCCGCTACCCCATTCAAATAGTAAAACACTAATTTAAACAAGTTTGGGGTGGCCATTTACTAAAACTTGTATTTTGAACTATTTCTTTATATCTCTTGAATCTTTTAAATTAGGAGGTTCAAATTTTCACTGCAGACGTATTTCTATTGCCGCTACCCCATACGATTAATAAAACACGTAAAGACAAATAATTTATTAAATAGTTATACAAAAATAATTACGACATATACTATAAAACGCATATCACACTTCACAATCTTCGATTAAAGTTTTGGCGGGCGTAGGAGAGGCGGAGCGCAGCCTCTGTAAAAAGTACGTGCTTCAAAATATCTTTCTATTGGTCTACCTGTGAGATAGTTATAAATAGTACCAGTTGTAATCCAGGTTCGATGCCAAACGAAAAATAGTTTCCATTCAATCGTTCATCGCTTGCTTGCATTAGTAAAATATATTATCATATTCTTATTATAATATAATTAATTTATAATATTATAGACAAGGATAATATTTCGAAGTAAAAAAGAATTTTGTAATAAATGTAAATTTAAATCCTTTTCAACGGTATTATTTAATTAATAATTATATTTATTTATTAACAGCTTATTGCCAAAATATAGTTGGAACTACCTTAACCTAAACTTACAAATACAACTCCTTGCTTCACACAATCTTACAAGCCTGTCACAAATATATCCTGCTCTGGTGCAGATTTAAAATTTATTAATTATCGACACCATTCGCTGTATCGCTGATTTAATATATTTGTTTATGAACTTGCCTCAACATAATCTGATGCTGCTATAGCTGGCTTCAGCATCTCGACCTTCTTCAAGGGCTTTTGGTCCATCTCATGGATTGCTTTATATACCTCCGAGTTCTGAAGGTGGTCAAGTGCGGGTGGTGGTTTTTCATACTTCATGAAGTTAACCCTATGGACATTTTTTAGTTAAAAATGTTATATAGACACAAAAAAAAGTATGGTTTATACATTATTTCAGTTTTTTAAGCATACTTAATTTTAACGGGACCACATACTAAGGCTGTCGCATGTGATCGGTATTTGGGTGTCATATATGTTTCCCTCCAATATTAACAAAGCGTTTATTTATGCTTTACGTAGTAGCTCTTCAATAACGTATACACTCCTAAAATTATCTGTTTATTGTCAAAATAAGTGTAACAAGTGACAATTAAAAGGGCACGCGAAACGTCGGAAATTTTTTAAATAATGAATTATATTTAAAATTTGCAGAAATACATAACATAAATCCATTAAAAATTTATTTTCTTTAAATGAGTAATAGTTATGTTAATAAAAGACAATATTATTTGACCAATCAAAAGTACTTGCGAAAGAAAAAAGATTCTTCCCAAGATTGGAACGAGAAGCAGTTGAAATCAAAAAACATCCTAATTTCAATAGAGAAGACGGCTTAAAATTATCAAACACCTGGGATCCAATAATATCTAAACTAAAATCTCACGAAAAACAATCCGGAAAAATGGTGGACACCGCTAGCCAGTTTTGCAAAAATCCTTCCGGTTTCAGTCGCTACCAACTCTGGGGCAATAAATACAGATAGCACATAACCTCTCTGCAGCTGTGACACTTATTTTGCCAATTAACACCTTTTGTCTTTACTCTTCACTCTACCGTAACTATGCACGCTATGAAGTACGCGAAACGACGGAAAATTTAAAATAGGTAATGTAATATACTTAAATTTTGTAAAAATACATAACTTAATCCGTTAATAAAGTGTTTTTCTTTAAATGAGTAATAGTTATTTTAATAAAAGACAATATTATGTAGGTGTGTGAACTGCAGGCTATGTAAGTACACGCACACATACATACTATGCGTAACTTTATATACTTAGTATCAATTAACAAGGCGTAAATTTTATCACTTTAACCCATGAAGGCAAAGCAGGTACAACATTTTGCGAATTTTAATATAGAGAAAAGAAAGAAGAATAATGAGCGAATGTGTGTGTGTACGAAACGTTACGTTTTATTATTATTGGAAAAATATGAAAAAGTAGTACCATAATATGAAAAAAAAAAACATAAATACACACCCAATCGCCTTTCCTTTAATGACTTCCGCCTGCGCAGCCAATGTTTCTGATAGCATTTGCTCTAAATTAGCATCGTCATAATTGTCTGATTTCTTCCAAACTTTTCCAGGCCTAGCCGTTTCTCCAGCTGGTGCAGTCGGTGTCCCTTGTGGGACAATTGATTTTGGAGGAACGCTCATTGGAAGCGATACACTTGGGGGCACGCCCATTGGCGATACTTCGGCAGGTGTCGTTTGAGGTAAGGGAGAAAAACTTATATATGGCCTGTGTTCGGGCATTTTGCTTCTATCCTCCAAACCTAATTTCGGTGATAATCTCTCCGCTGCAATACGAAGCTCTTGGCTAAGTCTCTCTTTCATTATTTCCTAAAACATTCATATATTATATTTGAACTAAATTAAACAAGAAGTTTAATACGAGTTACGACAAATCGTATATCAAAAAAAATAATTTCTTATCGCTTATCTACATAAGTCTTCAGCTTTTTAATATAAGTAAAAGTTAATCGTTCTATTCATAGGGTATCATAAATACTTTATACTAAGATTTTGTTTTGTTTAAAACAACCTTTAAAATTCAATCTTTGTCTTAAAAACAATAACGACTCGAGCTTAGACGGTTCAGTATCATTGTTCGAGAAAATGAGGTCAAAAAATATCACAAACACATTTAAGAAGAAATCAATTATCTAACCATCACGCAAAGTGTAAGTAATTAAAAATAGAGTAGGACTCACATCTCTTGTTTTACTCTCAGCCTCCAACCGCCTCTTATCAATTATATTCTGTATTTCTGTATCAGGCTCCGGTATCTCTTCTATTGACTCCTGAACATCTTTCGCAGTTATTTCTATTGTTGGTTGTTCCTGGGGAGTTTCTTTAACTTTTTCTAAAGCTGAAATTGTGCAATTAACAATTTATATTGTTATCACATATAGAGAGAGAGAGAGAGAGTCTCACGACTACATCTGATACATATAAGTATTTACATTACATATGTAGAGAGACTTCAACTGGGCGTGGGTGGCCAAAAACAAAACTAAGTGAAATAACGATAAATACTAGAACTCTCGGAGAGTTTAAAAAATTCAGGTTTGGCTCCTGGAATATTGAGTTTTCAACACTCCAAGGCTGCATCATTTTAGTTTACATCAAAATCCGGCTCGACAGTGCGTTGAGTATTTTGTTATATTTTTCGTTGTTTCCTATTTGGCTCACCACGCCCAGTCGAAAATTCACACTACTGTCCATTTCAAATACTATACTACTATAATACATGACAACCACCACTTTGAAATATTAATAGAATACTCCAATCGTATTGAAATGAAGTAATGAGCACAAAAAAAGCCTGGCTGTTTTAGCGAACATAATTTAAAATACCTACTTTGTACTCGTTCGCTATTCTCAATCTGGCACGTTTGTGATTCGCTTGATTTCTGTAAGAAAAAGACCGTTCAATCAATCATACACCCATTGTTATACAAGTATATTATAAATAACAGTTCCTTGTTATCACTCACATTTAATATTGATAAAAGTTTCCTTATAGCTTTAATCAAACGCTATAATAAAAGTCATATAGATTAAGGCTATCCAAGGCAGAAAAGAAATACTCACCAGATTGTAGTATTCAATCAAGCAATCTCATTTAGGTATAGATAGGAAAGTACGAGACCGCCAAAGTTACCCAAACATCTTCTATTTGAAGTTTATAATATTTTGTGTATTAATTTAAAGACTGAATATGGACGATAAACTGTGTTAAACGAAATTTTTTACACACATACATATTATTTTTCCTTATTAAATAAATGCTGCAAATTCTATACGTATTTACCAAGTATCGGGCAAAGTGTATAGTTAAAAAAAGGTTACACAAATTTTACCACAAACAAAAGACAAATTCCAAAACAAAAAATTTAAGTGTAATTTTGTATCAATTTTCATTGTCCAAAGCCAAGAAATTCGAATAAATAATTTAAGAACTTTTCGTTGTATTTTTAGACACGACTATGTTTTCTTTTCTATAGTTTTATGTTTGACTAATAAAAATAGTGTTTATTTTGATTACCTGCTGTAATTGATAATTGAGTTGTTCAAATTGTACTTTGACCTCATTAAGGGTTTTCTGAATGAGGTCTGGTAACTTTGATAACTCATCAATCTGGGAGTTCATCTGCTTTAGTCTCTCTTCTAAAGATGCGTTTGGATCTGCAATAAAATGTTCTGTTATAAAGAGTAATTAAAAATTGATTACCTTTTATAAGTTTCGATTACAACTACTTATTTATTCACTAAACATACGATTTTGAAGCATTTTCACATTTTTGTAATAATTTTATATCTAATATGGCTAATAAAAGTAGCCTAAGTGACTCCTTATTACATCAGCTACCAATCAAAAAAAAGTCCCGTCAAAATCGGTCCAGCCATTCCAGAGATTAGCCGAGACAGACAGACGGACAGACAAAATTTTTTAAAAAATGTCATTTTGGTGTATGTATCGTACATATATTCATATGCATGTAGTAAAAAACGGTTATTTCAATATTAAAAACAGACACTCCAATTTTATATATTAGTATAGATTAGGTAAGTCAAATTACCAAAACTATTCGGGAAGGTTAACGACTGTAAACTGTCCGAATTTACAAATACATTTTTCAAATGCCAGTCTCAACATTAGGCGTTGTATTATGGCGCCTCGATCATAAAGTTTATTTCACTTACCCACCATACCCTGGACACTATTAAGTAATTGTTCAGATAACTTTGATGTCTCCATTTCACGTTCCTCCTTGGACGCGTAAATTGTGGTATCTTCTGAAATGTTAAGTATAAGATGTATGTGAAAGAAATACGTGCTCTTATCTCGTCGCGTTTGTGTTTCTTAAAAAAAAACACCCTTTTGACGAAATATTTAATAATGATAATTACAATCACTATTTTTTACCACTGATTACTTTTTATATTCACTAACAGAAATTCCGCGTCGCGAGTTTGATAAAGACTAATTCTCCGATGTAAGATAATTGATGGAATAAGATCGGCAATAATTTCAGTGTTCAGCTATGTATGTATAAAAACCGTATGTAACAGTACCCGTACATATAACGTATACATAATGTGACAACTTGAGATTTTATATCAGAAAACTACTTTAAAATTTACAAAAAAAAGTTTCACGCTAATAAAAACAACGAACCAGTAATTATGAAATAAAATATATATACATAGTTATTTAAAGGATATTGAGACGTATTTCATCCAGGTTCATAAATAATTGACTGTTTAAATAATGGTTAAAGAATATTTTTAAATATTGGGCGGGAAAGGTTACCTGATAATCCATGACAGTATGGATAATGTTGAGATATTATATACGAAGAAAATAAACCACTCATAATAACGAAAAGTGAGGAAAAAGAAACTCCTTGCACTGACGTCTAATTGCAGACTAAACGAAAAACAAGAAGTATTTTAAATTAACTTTTGAATTTCTTTACTTTGCCAAGAATGTTAACGTTCTTGTAAATTGCCATTTATGTTTGTAGGCTGAGATATAAAATCACGTTAATGTGAGACTTGAATTCATTATAGTTTTACTAGTCTCGCGAATTTACTTTCAGTAGGTTTATAGTGTTTAAAAAATATATATCCTTACCAGACGTTTCGTGAGCTTCCTCTGTAGCCGCGTCCTGTAATTAGTAATTACTTATAAGAAAGAAACTACTCATCACTACAAATTTGTAAATTTTCGAAATCTGCCTCAACAATATCATAACGAAAAACCTTTTCTTTCAACGATGACTTCAAGTTTATTCCCGATTTTATCTTTCAATTACTATGATAGTTGTAAATTATAACATTCATCCTTTATTCTAATTAGCAAGAACAGACCATAGCCAGGCCATAGCCTGTAGTCAGCCTTTTAGTAGTGAGCTCATGGCTATTTGAAAAGTTGCATAAAGCATTTGCAAACAATAAAAAAATTATTGCATCGTCTCGTGAACTTATTATGTTTAATGTTTAATCGTCTAAATGAATATGTGTTGTACAGATGTTTTATTAAACTGAAAAAAAACCTGTTTTTGTAAAAACAACGACAAAAGTTCTTGGAACTTCGTCCCTAACGTACGTTAATGTTTGTTACTAAAGAAAAGACTATCTCAATAACTGACTCATATAATAATAATAAATATTTATGTAGATTAAACCAGAGTTGATAAACGGATAGAAATATAGACCGTAGTCCACAAGGGAAAGGAGGAAACGTCTATGTGGGTGACAAGATAGTTCTTCCGTAGTTGTATAATAACATGTTGTATATTATATTAGCTCATATCAACTATTTTTACTCATAAGTCATGACTTGCATGCCAACGAATTATGCGGCCACCGTTAAATATTTGCCTTTTCGAAACCAAAAGCAATTTGTTAACAGTATTAATAGCAAAATACCTTGATTGTATTGTACACAACACCTCTCAACACCTCTATATATTTAAAACTGAATTATCACAGTCGTGCCAAAACTTTGAATTGACTCGACGCCAAAGAACACGAGTCGATAGCAATTAATTGATTTTTAATTTGTCTAAATATTGTTCAGCTGTAGGTTTCGTGGTTCGAGCCGTTTCGACTGAGGTCGTGAGCTCAAATTCTTGCTATATCCGAAAAGAATAATTCATAATTCTTCATAAGCAATTGTTCTTTCACAAAACAAACATGTCTGAGATAAAATTGAGATCATATATAGAATCGGGAAATAGAGGGAATAATATGATTAAAGATTGTACATCCGTTTCATTTTGTTTATTTAGTCATTCTTTTATTTGATATTTATTTGAGGCATTATTATTATGCATATAGGCTCTTGGTGATTGATTCTAATTTAGTTTAATTTAAAATCGATGTAAATGTGAGGAAACCTGATTGTCTTACAATCAAAATGGTACTAAGACACAAAATGATTAACATTAAAGCTTTTAAGCTGTGAGAATATACAAATCTGTTAGAAAATCATTTGTGGAGTATTTAAGAGGTTACAGTCTGAGTTTCGTACGGTTCATCAATGTGTTAAAAGAAACCGGATACATTTAATAGTATCTGTATAGATCAAGCGTACCTGAACAATAGGAATGATGACCTCCTTGCTATTTCCGCTGTCTTCAACATCTCCTGATAACCGTCTTGAGGTTTCCACCATCTTGTCAATTAGAACTTCTACTTTGCTATCCTCACAACGATATTCATTGACAGTTCTCGATTCGGAACTAGATATTTCGGAACTCGCGTACTCCATTATGCCCGCTTGAGATTTATATTCCTCTATCCTTTTTATGGTCTTGTCTATGGCTGACGCGAGAAGGTTTGACTGCCTCCCAATTTCTAATACGTCTTCCTTCAAAATAAATACAGTTAAATATTAATTGTATGTATAAAGGTTGAATTTTCAGCGTTGACTACGATTCAAACCGATCTTGTTATTTTGTTTAGCTTTCTAGGGATTACTACTTTGAAACACTATAATGTGTTTTGTGTGTATTCAGTAACATTCAAACTGTAACGGTTAAAAATATGTTATTTGAAAAGGTATTTACTGTTTTGTTTTTACTTCTGGCTTCTCCAATAACATATTAAAATTACATGCAATTCCAACATTTCCAAATGAGTTTTATTATTTAGAAGGACTATACTGGAACGTTATTGGAAATCTGGAGAACCGTAGCTGGTAATTATTTACGCTATGACTTAAACAGGTCGACAAAGGTTTTTTATTCGAATATAATACAAGAGGAATATGTCTGTCAACATGTAAGGGAAGTGCGTGCGCAGAGAGAACTTACCTCTGCCAAAGATCGCCGGTCAATAAATGTTGTCAATGAATTTATGTGGACGAGATAATTATGTATAGATTATATACAGGGCGATAATCAAATCATTTGTTATAAACATTTAAACTTAACATGAAAATGTAATTATTTAATGAAGTTCATATTCATTCTTCTTTGTTATTCGTGTTTGTTATGTATGAAGGTTTGCATTGACTGCAAAGAAAAAGAACCGGTGACAATTTTTTATTTTAGCCTTTTTAACCGACCCGCTCTCTTTACGGTCCAATTTTATAATGTAAATATTATTATTTGTAAAACGCGTTCACGAACTCGTATATATATATATACTAGCTGATCCGGCAAACGTTGTTTTGCCATACATGTGATTTCAATATTCAATTAATAAATAAAAAATAAGGGTTGATTGTAGAAATTTAGGATTGTATGTATTTTTGTATGTTGTATCATAAAAAACTATAAGAAACTAAAAATTTTGTCTAAAAAAACAAAAAATAAAATTTATTGCTGGACTACCCTTAATATTTAGGGGGATGACAAAGTTGGCCGATTCTCAGACCTACTCAATACGCTCACAAAGTTTCATGAGAATCGGTCAAGCCGTTACGGACCGTGACACGAGAATTTTATATAATATTGTGAATCTAAACCATTCCCAGATCCCCTTGAACACACACAAAAAATTTCATCAAAATCGGTCCAGTCGTACACACTCACAGAAGAATTATATATATAAAGATATATGCACAAAAATTGTTCTTATATTTTTCAGCATATTGAAACACCTTTTATGTGACACTCGAAGACGCCAGAGGTATTTATGGATGCATTTCAAATGCAGTAGTGTTTACCTGCGGTTTTGTATACATAGCTATGATGCAAACATATGGGGTATTGTGACAAGTTACAACGTTTAAAATAAATCATAAACTTCCAAATCCAAAACATCCAAAAGCGACAGTCGCAGAGGTTTAATTTAACGGTATTCTTTTTAACACAGACAGAATATGTAAAATAAACATTTTTAAACTATAATAAGAGCTACGTTTACAAGCTTTAAATTTTTAGTAAGTAAATTTATCACTTCAGCCTAATTAGCAAAGAAAATTTAAAAATACTTAAGTAATATTTGGTACCTTGGTTAAATCAAATGTGTCACCGCCTCCTCTCAAGCCGGGTTTCGAGTATAATGGCTTATTTCTAGAGGATGACGTCACTGAAGTAACTGGAGACGTAACAGGCGGTGAGGTCGGAGGCGTTGGTAATGGCGGATCGAATATCCTCTGCTCTATTGATAGATCCATATGGGGAATAAGTTTTCTTCTTATCTCTTCTTCTGATTCAGAACTGGAGCTAGAAGTACAATCACGAGGCACTGGAGTTCCTTCTCTGGTCGGCGGAAAAGGGGCCGTGAGGCGAAATACGTATTCATCTGTTAACGGTGTAGCGGGCTCTATGGGCGGACTTTTTAATTCTTGGCTGTCAACTGTAACCTGTTCGTGTAATCCATGTTCAATTTGCTTTATCGCAAGTTTTTCTTTACTTTCTAATTGCTTTGAAGTTATATCATGTTCAAGTAACGCGTGCCTTGATTCAAATTCTTTTTCTATCACTTTGATATCTTGTCTATTTTGTTCCACGGATTGGATTTCAGATTGAGTAACTTGAGTTTGAAAAGAGCCACTTATTTCAATGCTTCCTTCCTGACTTTCTGTATGTAACGCTTCTCTTTTCTGACACGATTTTGAAGACTGCTCCTTCGATTTCGCTGATTTACGTTTACTTGATAATTGATGTGCTTGATGCTGAAGTGTTTCTGTGATATCTTGTCTCGAAGATTCGAGCGAGGCCTGTGATTTTGAGCTTTTTTCAATACGACTCTGTGTGTCAATTATAGCAGATTTGTTTTTAAATTGCATCACCCCACTTACTTCATTATGTTGCTGGTTTTCCATTGCATTTTCCGAAAACTGTCGCTCCTTACGTGATTCAATGTTGCGCTCTGTTATAACTGCTCCCATGTTAATGTCAGACTCATACTGATGTTTCTCATAATCAACTTCAATGATTTCCACTTCATCTTCAGAGTCAGATACTTCATATGTAATGCCAATTGACTGTGCAACAGAAATTTCAGCTTGAGTATACCGTCTTTTTGGAGTTGATTTGAAGTCCAATTCTACTATAGCAGTTTCAGCTTCAGGTTCATGCCTTGAATATGGAGTCTCCACACAAAAAAAGTATACATCATTTATCGGTGATGTAGGAGATGGACTCTTGCTACTCTCACTCTCACTTAATTTAACTTCTGAAGCCACTAGTGTAGATTTTTTAGAAGCCTTAGAAATGAGGCGCTCATCGACAGACTGAATAATAGAAGACATACCATTTTCCATGGATTCGATGTCTTTTTTAATAAAATCTCCATCTAACTCAAGTACCTTTTTGTTATTTGTTGACATTATTTCCTTTGTTTCATCTTTGGCTTTGTAATTCACGGCTACTTCTTCAAATTTGTCATCAATTACTTCTGTGATTTCTACTTTTGACTCTCTTACATCTATTTCATTTATTGTTGCTTTCAGAGTTTCAAAAGATTCAACTTTACTTTCAATTTTCTTAGTGTCTTGAGATGTGTGGAAATTTTCATCTGTTACTGAAGACAAAGCGATTATTTGATCAATTTTAGCTACAGACTGCACAGATTGTACAGTAATATCAGCAACCTTTTCAATCGCATCGCTTACAACACAAAGTGATTTTTCTGATTCTGCTGTTCTAATTTGCACATTTTCAGCTACTCTTTTAGTGCACTCTTCTACAAAAATTTTAGGTTGTCTAATATCTAATTTGAGATCTGGATGTTTTTCAATATTTTCTGCTGAAATGATTAGAGATCCTTCTAAAGCTTTTTGTTCGTCGATGTTTAAGGATGCGTTTGTTTTAACTATTAAAGGTGTTAACAGAACATCATCTTTAGGACCTAAAATTACATTTTCTTGAATGTCAGAGACAGTTAGCTTTATCTCTTCTATAGATCTATGATGTTGGCGTTCTTTAAATTGAGGAGTTTCAAGTAAGTCACATTGATGTTCTAAAATGGCTGTTTCAAAAACACTAGCTGCGTCGGAATTTTGCAAAGCCAAGCATGCATGTGCTTCTGAACTTTTTGAGACTACGAGTATTCCATCCTTCGGACCTTCTAGTGATAGCATCGACACTTCAGGCACTGTCAATAAAGGTTCTTCTATTAATGGTCGTGGCACCTTTATTTGTACTTGTGGTACGTCAAATGGTATCTGACTGGGTTCGGCTAAAAGTATTTGGGTAATAGTAGTTGGTTCTAATTTATCAACAGCTATATTCGCTTCTACCTCGTGGATTTTTGGCATGTCAAAAGACTCCAACTTAGGACCCTCTAGAATTAAAACTTCGATTTCAGGTATAAATCGTTGCGATTCTTCCATTAGAAGTTTAGGTGATTTTTTCTTAAATGTATCAATTTCTAAATTATAAGGCTTAGGTTCATCTGCCGTAATTATAGATTTTTCTGCAACAGTTTGAATAGGTGTTTCAATTGTAGAACTTGGCATTTCAGTATTTATATGGTTTGATTGGAAAGTTTGGGTTTCTAATTTGTCTACGTATGTTTCTGACTTTTCAGCCACGGTTTTAACAGGTATTTCTAACACTATCTTAGTTTTGTCTGAATTAGTAACTGGCATTGTTATATTTTCACTAAAATCACTTAAAATAACTTCAGATATTTCAGGAACGGTCTTATAAGTGATTTCAACAGAGGTGTTGGGTTTTTCAGTACTGTTTATTTTCAGTTTTTTGTCAAAAATTTCACTTAATTCATGAAGGCGGGGTTCACTTATTTCAGCTACTGTTCCTATTGGGGCTTCGATTTGGAAAAGGGAATTTCTTGCTTTTAATTTACTCTTTTCATAAATACCTGAGGTTTCATTGGTTACAGTTAAAGAGACTTCTGCTACAGGTTTAAATGCCGGTACTGAGTGCGGCTTTATTGTTTCTAAAAGATTCTTATTTTTTTCAACAAAACCCATCGCTTCATCTGATAATGTTACGTTTGTTTCAGCGGTTAATCTAATTGGTGTTTCTATTGTTATTTCTGGTTCAGTTGTTTTGGCTTTAAATTCATAAAATTCTTCACCAATATCATTCATTTGAATGTCATATTTTTCGGCCACGTATTTCCCAGGTTCCATAGATTTTTTAATTTTTTCCAATCTGTGTTCACTTAAATATGGCTGAATCACTTCTTCTTCAGATATTTCAAGTTTCTCTGCTATGCTTTTGTTAGGTATTTCGACTGACATTTTAATATTTTCTTCATTATTTTTATGCTCTTCAAATAAGGCCGCAGCCGTTTCCGAATATATCTCTCCGACTTGAGCCACAGTTTGACATGGTACTTCAAAATAGGTCTTTGAATTTTCACCTAGTACTGAATCTGTTTTGAATATACTGAGGTTTGCTACATAAGTAGATGTTTCTAATGTTTGTGCTACAACTTTCAAAGGTTGTTCGAACGTTTGTTGGAAAGGTTCAGTTTGCATTTTTCTATTATTAAAGTTTGCACATGATTCATCCAAATTTGTTTCTAATTTTTGCGCTACGAGCTGCAGTGGAGGCACGATAGCTTGTTTTACATGTGTGTGGTTTAGCTCTGTTTTATCGAGGCTTACAGTTGATTCGTCAATATAAACTTCACTTTTCTTAGCAACGGTTGTTGATAAGGGTTCCACTAGTATATGTGATGTTTCTGTTTTAGGTTTTGGTGCACAAACAAAGTCTATCTTTGGTGACTCAGTAATTGTTTCTATATTTACAGCAACCGATTGTATAGGAGTTTGTACCAACTCTTTAGATCTTCCTTCAATCGGCATTTCTAACTTTAAAGGCCTTGATTGGGGCTCAATTAGTTCCACTTGCGACACTTGAGCAATTGATTTAGATGGTGCTTCAAAGGAACTAATTGGTTTTGCAAGTGCGTTTTCATTAATATTAATTATTTCTACTCTTGGCTCAAATGTTTCAATGTTTGTTTTTTCAGCTATAGGTTTAAAAGGTTCTTCAAATAATGTTATTGATTTTCTGTGCTTTATTTCAGGTAAAATAAAAGAATCGTCTTTATCTTCTTGGAGAACTACAGGCTCAATACTAGCTATTGAAATATTAGACGGTTGTATTGTTGGCCGAGCCTTTAGAATATTTTTTTGTTTTTCTATTTCAATCTCCATAATAGGTTCTAGTAATTCTGTTGTCTTCTGAACAGCGACGCCTGTTTTTACCTGTTCTAGTGCTGGAAACATTTTGTATTCTTCTACTGGTGTTATATCCTCTATAGATTCAACCACAACTTCTTTTTCTACAGGCTGTTCTTTATTAATTCTGATTAGTTGATATTCTAAGTCAGTGTATAAAGCGTTCTGCTCTCTTTCTTGTATCAAACTTTCTTTTTTAGAGTGTAGTGTATCAGTTGTTGTATGTTGTTCACATTTATCTTCCTGTGTATCTCGAATTATTGCATCCTGGTTTGTAAAAACGTGAGCTTGTACTATAGCTATATAGGTGATGGGAAATTCCTTTTGTATTTTTTCTTCTACTAGTTTTTCAATTGTTTCTTTTTTGATTGTTTCAGATTCCATATATTTTTCTGATTTTAAAGTCTTATTCATCTCAGGTTGTCTTAAATCATAATATTCACTCCATTCTTCTGTTACAAATGCTCTATAAGTATTTTTACCATCTATATTTTCTTTTCTGTTATCTATAAAATCACCGTTTACTAATTTATCTTTTACAGTACTACGACTTCTTGACCTACTTCTTCTAATCGTCATATTATGTTCAATACCAGTTCTCTTTTCAAATTCCATTATGACTGTATCCATTCTCTTAGTGAATTCTAGAGGTGTCTTTCCAAATTTTCTAGACATTTCAGCGCCCGATAAGATTAAATCCTCGTTATATTCACCTTCTAAGTCTCCTATTTCAACATTAAATGAGTTATAGTCAAGTGATTTTCGGCTGGTATGAAATATATTTGAGTTCCTTGAAAGATACTTAGTTAAAGAGACCATAAAGTTTGTTAGTTGCAAGAAAATTCTCTTAATAAGCATAGTATTAAAGTTATTGGATTGCATGTAAAATTTCATGTATGGTATTGTCTGTTTACCCAAGGAAAAAGATTGCTTTTGCAATGATTTTTGAACACATTCTTCTTTCTTGCTTATTTTTTCATAGGACTCTTTCGTCTCTGTTAGTTCTCTTCTTTCTTGCTGTTTTCCTGTCATTTCAACATCTATTTCTTGCTTTATCTGTTCAGCTACCGAGACAGCCTTTTTAATATTTTCATCAATAATATTAAGTGCTGTCATTTTTATAGTCTGCAAATCCTTTTTACATTCCCTTTTATCCTCCCATTCCAAAACCTTATTCTTATGCATTTCAGCAGTTTCAATATTTTGCAGTTTATTCCTTTTCGTTTCATTTTTCTGTGTATATTTGTTTGGATACAAACTATTTTTATTATCTCTTGATTGTACATACTTAAGTCTTTCAACAATAATTTTCACTGCAAGTTCTTTTCTTCTTAACTCAAAATCATCATTGTTTATTTCATTATACGCTAAAATATTTTTGTAATTAGGATTTAAAATTATCGGGTCCTCTATTGGCGGAACTTTTATCGTATTAGAGAATGGTTTATAAATTTGATTTGGTGTAAATGAATTTATAATTTCTCGTGTATCTCGACTCTGATCGACTCGTTCATTATAGATTCCCTCGTAGTTTCCCGGGACATTATTTCTGGAAAAATGAAATAAAACTGCTAAATACATATAAAAAATACACTTCAATTTTTAAAACCATAATATAACAATTATGCGACAACTGAAAAAAATAACAGAAAAATATATTCACGCGACGCAAACGCGGTGTTCTATAATAAAAAAATTGTTTTAAGATTATTCATATCAGATAGATATATAATATAAACGCCATTATTATGTTATACCATATGGTTAACTGAATGATATTTTTAAATTGTAGATATAATATTATTTTAAATTAATAAGTATTTATATATTTTAAATTAAAATAGATTAAGGCTGTATACATCTTGGTACGCAGACTTGCTACATCCATAATTGTAAAATTATTCATAATTACTATCATAGTGTCAAATTACTCGAACACATCTAGACATAACGTCATCGACACGTTTTAAATATCGTTTAAAAAATACACCTATACAGGCCTTAGATCCCAGTTAACCACCATCACCACACAATAGAAACAATTGCACAAAAATTAAATAAGAAAAAGAACCTACACATTATGATATTTCATTGTACGTTTTTTACACCGGGCAAACTATGAGGGAATGATATTTTATTGTAGTGGGAGGCAGTGTGATTTATTGGAAAATTTCCGGGATGAATCAGTTTTAGGGTACCTCGAAACAGTATTATCAATATTTAGGACCGCGCCTTTGCCTCTATTGAGCTAAAAGTAGATAAGCTAGAGTTATACTATACCATGCTTCAGGCTTTTCCCTAACATAGTTCGTCGTCAATCTAGACAGAACGTAGAACGGACCGTTTTACTGATGTGATGTTCAGAGCGTGCTTAAACATAATGAACTTACTAGATGATGGTAATTTTGACTATATCTAAATATTTAGCTTATTTACCTAAATGATTGATTCAAATGCTTCTCCTCTCTGTTCTAATACTTCTTATCGTGTAGTAAATATTTGATTTCCATTTTCATAAATACATTGGCGTGTTGCCTTCTTTTGTAGGTATGCACGTGCGGAACCAAACAAATCGTCGAGATGATCACACTTCGTCATTCAATATTGGCATTGCATCAATCAAGTATTTTATATTGGCACTCATTGTCTTGTTAACTCACTGTCATGACACTTACATTGAACTAAATACAATTACGTCTAATAATAACTTATATTAATTGTCTAGGCTTAGTTAAAGAAAAACACTTTTGAACGGATTTAGTTATTTATTTTTTGCAAAATTTAAATAAAACAGTGTTTTTCAACCTTTTTCATGATGCGACCCCCCTGGTATAAAAAAAATATTTCGCGACCCCCCTTGACCTTTGGTTTTTTATCATGTATACGTATGTTACAGTATTACCATTAACAATATTAATTGTCTTTAATTTTTTTTTTACTAAAGTACCCATTTTTTTCGACCTCTGGCGACCCCCCTACAGAAGCGACCCACAGGTTGAAAAACAATGAAATATAATATCTAAATTAAAATCTCATGAAAAGCAAACCGCGAAAATGGAGGACACCGTGAGCAACTTCTGTAAAAATCCTTCCGGTTTTAGTCGATACCAACTCCGGGGCAATAAATACAGATAACACACAACCTCTCTGCAGCTGTAACACTTATTTTGACAATTAACATCTTTTGTCTTTAGTCTACCGTGACCACGAACGCTCTAAAGCACGCGAAACGTCGGGAAAATTTAAAAATAATGTAAATATATTTAAATTTTGCAAAAAATAGTACATAACTAAATCCGTTCAAAAGTGTTTTTCTTTAAATGAGTAACAGTTATGTCAACAAAAGACAATATTATAGGCCTAGTTAAGCGAGCTATTCCCGGGTGTGCTTTTAAGCCACGGATTTCTCTTAAAAGAATCATTAGAAAGCAGAGGTTAAAGTTATAACACTGCGTAATACTCAACGTTCAACAAATCGTTACAACCGAGATCGTATATATATTATATAGTCTATATATTATATATATTAGCGCAGTCTTTGTTTAACTTCCATTGCGATTAATAACGCAAACGTTATGATTTGCGAAGAGTTTATAAAACATAATTATTACGGAAACGGATACAGACATTCGAGGTTTGCGTTTTTTGTATTCGTAAATAATGAATATTATGGAATATAATGGCTTTAGTGTTTGAATTGATGTACGTTAGGTTGGAATTGTCCTCTTGGCACCAATCTACACATACGGCACTCCAGCGCAGCATCGGTCACATTTATCTTATTCAATTTGAAGAAAAACACTTTATTAACGGATTTAGCTTATGTATTTTTGCAAAATTTAAATATAATTACATTATTTAAAAAAATTCCCGACGTTTCGTGTGCTTTACAGCGTGCCTGGTCACGGTAGTCTACCGTTTTTATCAAATTTTTAATATATAATGAAAATTTAAATTTTGGAAAATAATACATAACTAAATCCGTTCAAAAGTGTTTTTCTTTAAAACAACGTTTGCCGCATCAGCTAGTAATTATATAATACCTTTAATAACATTATAAATAAAATGATCCAACTGTTGTCGCTTCCATAAATTAAATTCCGTCATCATAAACAATCTTGTTTTAAAACATCTTTCATAACAATTATGCTTTGTAAACAAAGAGATCAGTGAGGTTCAGTATTTGGAACTGCTATTGATGAAGTTCACGTTGTGCGAAAATTTGGCTTATAAAGAAATGATATTTGTCGTTGAGAAGTGGTAGGACCTCTTAATCATATGGTGTTTAAATCAGGCCAGGCGAAGGATTTAAAAAGTCGTGCCGAAACGGGTATACGCTATAAGGCAGGGAAGCTGAAAATAATGTTTTCTTACACATAAGAGTAGAAAACCCTAATAGATCAATAATAATAATAATAATAATAGTAATAATAATAATATCAATAATAATCGATTTTACAAGCTATACTTCGGATGTTAACATCCTGAAGATGCTCCGGTGTCGATGTCGGGGCGAAACGTACGTCGAGTGGTTGTGGGTTTTTCGCAGAGTATTGCTCGTATGTTGGTCTATTAGGGTTTTGTACAATGGACTTCCGCAAAATAACGCCTGATTCTATTAATTATACATAAGAGTGCAACAAACCATTGATTTATATGTCATCATCGTATAAAAAATCTATGAAATATATCAAAACACAGTTCAATTAAAAATTATTACTTCGTCTTCAGCCGTTCAAATATTCAAATAATCGATTTTTAAAATAGAATGTACTTACTTGTGCTCTGTGTAGTGTTTGTTTACTGTATGGATCCGGAAGTAGTGGATTTGTTAACTCCCCTCCGGGAGTTGGGAGAAGCTTGCGGCTATGACGTAAGTATAATCCTTTTGGTTAATGTGTATATAATAATAATATGTGTATAAATATATAACATAAATAATTGTGTGTATAAAAATATCAATAAATTTTTTAAAATTAACGTAGCTTGTCATGTCTTTAAAAGATTCAGTCCAAATTATTCTCTTTTCATTAAGAATAGTAAAGGAACAATTCCTTTTACTCATTTCCAGGGCAAGAAAGTGTCTAACCGTGGTAAACAGTCATATATGTATAAACTCTCCCAACCTTTTTTAAATTAGTATAGAAAATATCTGTCCCGTGGTAATTTTCATTAAGTTTTAGGCATAAAGATTCATACTTCACTTCGACGGCACTTTTGGACCGCATTTAGGGATTTAAAGACCAATTTTATACTAAAATTGGTTTTTATATACATTTACTTTGTACTGATGAAAGTTATAAAATAGTATTTAATAATTAATAAACTAATAAACTTTTGTGATAATAATTACTCATATTTTCAAGTATTTGTTAAAGAAGTTATATTTACAGGCATGTCCGGTGTTATCCGACGATCGGATTAACGTCCACATTGTACCACATTCGCATGCTGAGTTGGGATATGCGAAATACTTCGACGATTACTGGACGGGTGGGGATTTTGATAATAAAGGTTAGATAAATAATGATCAAATTATTCAGGACATCAAAATTTCATACGACACGCTTGGACGTGGTCGGAATGCGACGTTCATTCGCGGCTGTGATAAAATATATCTGACTGTATAATCTGTGCATAACTAATTGCGCATCCAATTCCTCTTCAATTTAAATTTCAAAACGTTATATAATATTGTTGTTATTGAATTTAGGTGCTCAAATTTAATTTATTCTAATAAAACATTACAGCTAACGCCGCACTTCTATATGCCCTGAGCACATAGAACGTATTAATAAACGCGGCTATTGTCACTATAGAGATATATATATTGTTATATACAGGGGGTGAATAAAATTTGTAATTAACAGAAACCAAAACGAAATTTTGTATTTGAATCCTTTTTTATCACTCATTACAAAAATAAATGTTTTCAGTGGATCTTCCAATCGCAGCAACCATGAACAACATGAAAATGGTATTAGATGCTACGATCACTGAACTATGGGCGAATAATGATCGAAAGTATGAATTATCTACCATTAATTGTAATCCATTTTCATAAATTAACCATAAAAATGTAACACCCGTCCGTACATTTCTAAGCTCTCGACAACTTTCAGCCAAATCGGTTCAGCCGTTCCCGAGATAAAAATTGTGCAACTGACAAGACTAATTTATCATCAAGTCCTTCTTTTTTTGTTGTAGGTCCCCTAATCAAAAATATGTTTGAGGGTGTAATTCCCAGTCGATTACACCGTAAAACATATTTTTTGTTTTAATATACTTTTTATTTGACAATTTTCTTTCTAATTAATAGAATCAGGCGTTACTTTGCGGTAGTCCATAGTACAAAATCCCAATAAACCAATATACAAGCAATACTCCGCGAAAAACCCACAACCACTCACTTCTTTCTTATGTTTCCGGATATCTTTTTACAGATTTTACCTAATACATGTCAAGTATCATTCTTGGAAATACAGATTGTATGTTCTTTTTCAGATTTACACTCTCTGACTCGGAACTTCCATATTTCTTTTACTGGTGGGCGAGACGAGATGGTACAGGTATTGTTATATTGTAAAACTATTTATAAAATGTCATCAAATCGATACGAATAAAGTTGTGATGAAATAGGGCAAATAGGCAAACGGGCAGGAAATCGCTGATCTTGAGAGATACCGCCGCTCATGGTCACGCCAGCAGCCCAACCGCGAAATGGTCAAATGCTTTCAAGTTTATTGGTAGCCTCTTATATGACCATACTTTCTTAAAGAACCGTAAGGTTTGGATTGGAAAGAGCTCTATTGACAGCTGGTTCCACATAGCGGTGGTGCGCGGCAGAAAATGCCATATAGAAAGAAAATATCTTTAAAATATTTATACGGATAAAATTTCATATTTTCTGGAATGGATATGGAATTTAAATATAGTACTCTATCAATTCGAATGGTATGTTTGTAATTTGTTTTAATTTTTACTTTACTTTACTTCCAGTACGTCGAATGGTATACCAACTGCTTCGACAGGGGCGTTTAAATATCGTTGGAGGTGGTTGGGGAATGAACGAAGAATCTACAACCAGTTACCAATCGATTATAGACAGCTATACATATTCCTTAAGGTGCAATTTATATAGTTCATTGATGATTATTACATTTATTTTTATACATTTAGGTGATCATATATATTATGTGATCAGAGTATTATATAGTATACTATCTGGTGCCCGCGACTTCGTCTGCGCAGGACTTTTATTTACACTTCGGTCTAAGTAACGCGTGCTAGGCTAACACCAAAAATTAATAAAGTATAATTGAATTTCATGGTTTACTACAAAATAAATTTAATTTATACTTTAGTCTAAATAATACACGTTTGTTGGTTCACCATAGCAGTGCCATCTATTGATTACTTACTCAATCCTGTCCAATCTGTTCTGTTCTGTCTGAAGTATCCACATCTATTAGAATCTTTTGGAGTTAACAGAGAATCGTGACTGTCAATTAATTTGCAATAAAAAAATTGCGACTATAATTAAAGATCTAAGCTATGATATCTCTTAAGAACCAGACTGTTCACGGTGTGCCAATTTAATTTAAAAAGTTTAGGAGTCCATCGCGGACAAACATTGTGACAGGAGATTTATATATATTAAGATAACGTTAACGGCCTAGATTAAATACAGACATTTTTATAGTCCTAATAAATAAGCTATAAAAATCAATTTTTTCTACAGAAAATTGAATAGGACATTCTTATCCTGTGCAAAACCACTTGTGGCATGGCAATCAGACGTCTTTGGCCATTCGCGCGAGTACGCGTCCCTGATGGCCCAGATGGGATTCGACGGCCTCTTCATCAACCCAATTAGCTTTGATGATGAATTGGTTCGCATGGACAGAAATGCTTTAGAGTTTCTGTGGAGAGGGAGCGATGACCTTGGTAAACGTTTGCTCTAACAAACATCGATAAGATATTAAATATATTCTTAAACTAATGAATCGTAGCTGTTTTTTGTTCTGTTTGTTGTTGGCTAACTGTACTCTCCTATAATTGGAGATGCACGCGGTATGATAAGTGTGTAGTCTTAAATATATGTTGTGTGTTGTCTTTATTGGAGTTCAAAAAAAAAAAAAGAATAGGACATACAAGTATCATTCAAGTTGGCTACTGTTTGCCAGCAGCCACTTGCTGCTGTAATCTATAGCGTCACAACCCGAAACACGCCAACAAAATTTCTGACCCACAGCCAGTCAGTGGAACAGTTAGTTGAGGATGTAGCGTGATTATATTATTGGTATTTCTCTGTTTAATAGGTATGGATACCGACATATACACAAACAAACTATTCGACGGATACTGGTCCCCACCAGGATTCTGTTTCAGCGTCTCTTGCTTCGACCCACTACTTGTAACCAGCGAGAAGACGTTCACCGATCTTGAAGAACGGGTAAAAACTCATTATTTTAGGAAAAGTTAAATAAACTTTGTCTATGTCATTCGTGAAACGCAAATAATTAAATATCATAAATTAGCAGTCTGAATTCTTAGTGATTAATTTTTCAGGTAAACATATTCATATCATTAATGAAATTCCGCCAAGCGCCGTACTACAAAACTAAACATATAATGGTGATGATGGGAAGCCGGAATGGGTACTATTCAGCCAGGACTTGGTTTAGGAATATTGAGGCTTTGATTGCGTAAGATTTGATTTGTAATCGACACATGGTAATGCAGGTAGGATTATTCCAGTCGTGCCAACCACCTCGGATTCGGAAGCTGATAAAATAATATTCATATATAAAATTAATGTCTATTAAAACAGGTGTCTGTTCCACGTTAGTTTACTCAACATACACAGATAACTTATTCTTATAGATAATTTACGTTCCGACCGTTTATAGGCGTGCATTCATTAAAAACACATTCACATTTTCTTCATATTATTAAAAGTATATGAAGAAAATGTAAATGTAGGAAAATGTAACAAACATGTATGATAAAAAAAAATCTCGACTCAAATCAATCAGTCTCAACCAAAAACCGAATATCTGAAGTTTATCAAATATGTCAAACGTATACATTACGTATACGTAAACGTATACGATTTTTGAAGACGGAAGCACAGAAATGTTTAAACATTATTCTGAACTTTACCTCTAACTTAGGTACAGTAAATATTTAGATTTGTATTTACGAAAATTTGACCCATTGATTTTATGTGATTGATTGTTTCAGAGCTGCGAATAAAAAGACATACGCAGATAGAACAAGAGTTTTTTTACATTATTCTTCGCCTCATTGTTATTTAAAGGCTGTTCACCGTTCTCGGTATGTTTTAATTACGTTTTAAGTGAAGAAAAACTATACAAAAATTCCGTATATGATTCCAACTGTTCGGGTAATGAACTCCGAACAGCTGACTCAGCGGCCGCCGAGAATTAATATTAAGAGTTAGTTTTAAGATTTCAGTCAGTCTGCAACAAATCATAATAACAGTAACAGGCGACGCGCAAACAGACTCACTAACAGTATTGAACAGTATTCATTAATAACAGTATTCATTAATAACAGTATAACAGTTTTTGATAATATATCAGTATAACAGTTTAACAGTTTTATCATTCAACATCTCCAACATTGGTAATTCGCCCTATACCAACTATATATTAAAGTGAACATTTTATAATTAACAACACAGATCCAAAAACTCACCTAAAATATACATTTTGTATTTTTCTGAGAAGTTTATTATCACAATTTATTTTTCGTATATAATGTCACTAAATTTTTTGGACGACTCACCAAAAATGGGTTCTTAGACCCGCATCAGCTATGACGGGCAAAAACATAACCCGTAAGCTAGGATTTGTAATGGAGAACTCGCCTATTAAAATACGTAAATGAATTTAGAAAAAGGACAAGTCTAATGTGGGAGTTTTAAATATACAATTTATTTTAAGGCCCGTTTTGGACACAAAACAAGATGACTTTATACCCTATGCTTATGACAAAACGGCGTATCTAAGTGGATTTTATACATCAAGACCGGATTTGAAGTATTTTGTGAGAATTGGAAACGTTTTCTTACAAGTGAGTAGAAACTTCACACATCTCCTCCCGCATTCCCGATCTCCAGCTGTGGGTTTCATAAAAGGCTCACTGGTGAGACAATTGCTCACCAGTGGAGTTTCAGGTTGTACGTATTCTGGGGGTAGAAAATAACACCCTCTTGCAGAGTCAAGAAATGAAATAACTCCCATTTTCAATTTCAAGTACCTAGATTTTACTAACACAAGGTTTCTCTCAAACATAAATTCTGTTCACATATTAATTACATCAAGGTATATTGTTTGTAAAACCAAAATTTGTCTTTCGTTTGAAAAACATTGCTTGATCACAATTATAGCCACAAGCCGGTGTATCTTCGTTTGAGAAGATATAAATTTCTATCACCTCTTACATCTGAAAGGATCTTTCTAGGACTTGTGTATAATACGAACTATTCGCGCATTTACTACACCGATACAGGCCTTAAAACAATGAATGGTTGACGTATTAAGCATGTACAATCTACATTCGCTCTAAAGTCCTGCTGAAGTCGTCATTATTGGCGACTTTAACCCACTAAATACGGAGTGTATTTAATAAAAAAATAACATACCTACTGTCCAAATTAAAATTCATCTGTCTGTTATAACTTAATAAACTTATAAATAAGTCTCCAATTTTAAATTAAACTGGCTCACTGTGAGCAGTCTGGCCCAACTTAAGAGATAGGATAACTTAGCTCTTTAATTATAGTCGCAATTTTATTTTATTGCAAATTATTTGTCTATAATTAATTGACAGTCACAATTATCTGTTTACTCCAAAAGATTCTAACAGATGTCGATACTTTTCGACTGGATTGAGTAAGTAATCAATAGATGGCACTGCTATGATACAAACGTATCATAAAAAGATTAATTTATAAACCTAAATAACGACTTCTATTGTTTAAAACGCTTTCGATTGTAAACATATCCACGTACACTTAAAGCTGAAAATTATTTTTATACAACTAAAAAAAATATTGCTAGAAATCACATTTATGGTAAAACAACGTTTGCCGAATCAGATAGTTTTATTATAAAGATAAATTACTTTCCGGCTAAATAAAATGTCATCATTTAGTAACCATGAGTTTTGACATTCTTCATAGTAGGAAGGCTCGAATCATGTAGCTTCACATCACGCATTAAATATCAATGAATATATCTGTTAGGGTTATTTTGGCAGAGCACAAAAAACACCAATGGAAAACGATAAATATATAATATAATTTAGGAAAAGATGCTCATAATACAATAGTCCATGCGAGAGTGTACAAACAAAAGAACTGACATCGAACAGCTCTTAACAGCCAGTAACTACATTAGTGGCCAGTTACCGTAAAGGTGAAACTCCTAACAATGGTGGCGATTCTGATGTACACACTCTAACCTAAAAATCTCTAAATTAAGATTTAGACCTGTCAAACAATTTTAGAGACCTATTCAGTATATCTCTAAATTGATAGCAATAAGGATTAAATTGTCAATGTAGAAATATACAGAATAGGTTACACACTTTTGACAGGTCTAAACTTAAAATTAGAGATTTTTAGTTTTAGATATGTACCTACATCAGAATCGCCACCATGATCATAGAGACATAGCACGCTGTCGGTAAAAAGTCTCAGGAACAGCTTTATAGTATTATGAAGGCTAACAGCTGATAAATATAAAATTTTCTTTTTTTTTAGGCAGCAAATGTTATGCAACAAAAATATTTTATCCATTCGAAGCAGTTGTTGAGATGGCGCGTTAACCAAATCTCTATACAGATAATTCGATTAGAATGATTTCAGTATAATATTTTTCAGATGTCAAAGCAATTGCAAGTTCTCGCTGATTTGGGATATGACAATGTTTTAGAGGACTTCATGTGGATCATGAGTGAGTTTGAGAGATGAATTATTGTTTACTTTACATTAGTATTTTTAATCATCACATTACTTAAAACCTAAAGGGCTCGTACACGAAGGGTTCGTTAGAAACGTGTCTTATTTTCAGGTGTAATGCAAGACCACAATATAATTTCGGGCGCAATCCGCGATCACGCGAAAAGTTATTACATCAAAAAACTAGATGTCGCTATACAAAGATCTATACCGTTGATCGAAAGTGGTATAAAGTAAGTTTGTGTGTTTGCAGTATTATACACTTAAGCAACTGAGTTCGATTTTGTTTGGAGCCGTTAATGACCCTAGGTTCATGATTAGTGAAGTATTTCCAATTTTCGGCTTAAATTGTCTGTCTAGAAACCAACAACAGACTAGTCTTATATCAACAGAATTATCATTATCATATTCTAATATATCAAATAGTGTGCAGAATATGCTCATTTAAATAAATACTACTCAATCAAAACAATTTTTTTAATAGGGACTATATTACAAAGGATGCAGCAACAGTCACGGCTTAGTGTTTTTTAAGAAAACGTACCGAGTTTTAAAATAGTGGCAAAGCACTCACGATTATACTACCACTGCTTCTGGCAGCCGCTCAGATGAACCTGTTAAGCTCCTATAAAAATGATTATAAGTGGTTAAATTTTAAATATTTTTCTAGAAAACTTCAAAACAGCCCGGTCACTATCAAATATCGTAGATGCGAATTTAACTCGTCAAGTTGTCCTTACACGAAAGCACCTTTTCAAGTAAGTTTGGATAGATTAATTTCAAAAATATAAATGGTACAGAAAATCTGTATAATCTGTTCATATAATAAGTATGACTTTTTTGGCTAGGTAAGGAACATCCTAATTGTTAATTTTAATAACTGATATTGAATAATATAACATATTTCATTTCTATAAATATGTGTCAGTGAAACAAAAGTAAATGGATGAAAATATAAAACACATTGCCTGAATGCTAGGCATATATCTGAAGTATACAAATAATCACTAGCACATAAAACTGAACGAAAAAGTTTTATATTAAAGGAGGTTCTATTCCGTAAAACGTGTAGCTGAAATCGGTGTTTATCGGTATAAATAACATTATTTGTACATGGTATCCAAAGCAAAGACTCGTTTAAAAATAATTCTAAAAATATATCAGTAAATATCCTCTTTATTGATGCGTAATACAGAATATAAAGCCGCCTATTAGTCTATGTCGTTCTGTTTGTACAATATAAAGTAAGAGCAGATAATTGTATTTATTTATACATTTTTGCACACAGCATCAATTAAGACTTAGTAATTTAATAAATACTTTACAGATTTTAATATACAATCCTTTAGCATGGCGCGTGTCATCTGCTGTGAGAATACCGGTAGAGAGAGCTAAATATATGATATTTGATCCAAACGGTAAGTTTTTTTTTTAAGCATGAACTATAAATTTGATGCGCTGCGTTGATGTCGGTATTATTTCTGGATCGATTTCTGGAGCATTTAGGGGACAAGTACCTTGGTTAAAACATAATATGAATGTAAGATTATCTTTATATATAAATTTTTTTAAATAAGGCTGCGATCTGGTTCGATATACATTCGGCTTAACAGTTTATTGGGTGGTTATTGGTTAGAGCTTACGCCCAAAAATTTCATTGTTATCTACATTTTCAGGTAATTTAGTAAATGCCTCACTTCTTCCAGTCCCGTCGCACATACTGAGCATACCCTCTCGTAGTAGTAAAACTGATCACGAACTAGTCTTCATTGCAATCGACATACCACCAATGGGTTTTAAAAGTTATTTCTTTAAAAAAATCAGTAAAGAAAAACGATCAATAATAAAAAAATTAAGCCAACATCCACAAAAGAAGTACTATATACGCCAAGCACCGGACGTCTATAATAAAACATATTTTGAAGAAACATCAAACTATGACGAAGTTGCTGATTTAGATAAAATATATTCATCGAAATATGATTATAACAATAATAGAGAATATATAGACAACAACATAGATGATGCAGACTCAAACGAAGACAAAAGAGAAGCTAATTACGCATCTATTAAAAGTTATTTAGATCATAACAGAGGTGTTGAAACGCAGTCGGATCTGATACCGAAAAGAACAGAACCATACGAATCCATATTTACAGAAGAAGAGACGACGAGATATGTAGAAGTTACCAGAACTAAGCCAGATATCAACGCCTTCAATGAAGAAGGTAATTTTTTATTATTTTCTATGTCGCTATAAAGTTTTCATATTTGATGTGTGACAGTTATTTTTATTTTTTTATTTATTATAAATAGTGTATATTTTTATAGCCCAGCCTTTTTAAACAAACTTTAAAATAAAACAACATTAAAAGCCCCATTTAACACAAAAAATTACATACAAACATTACATTAAAATTAAATACATTATTTTATAGAAAAATTAAAAACGAATTATTAACATGTGTCTCTGTCTTAAATAAAAAATGTTTAAAATTAAGAGGTTCTCCTTATATATTTATAAAAAGATCAAGTGATCTCTGTCTTATTATAATTATTTTTTAATTAATATTTACAGAAACAAATACGGAAGAAACATCATTCCGACAAGAACCATCTGATTTTATAGAATCACCTACAGATATAAGTGAAACCCAGTCATCGTCAGAAACATATGATACAGCATCAGAAGTAACAACAACTACACCGACTTCAGAAATGATGGTGACCACAGAAATTATAGAATCAAGAGAAAATAACCAAAACTCAGAAATTACTAAAGATTTACCCTCTGATGGCAGTTCAACCGAAACCGCAGAAGTACCAACTAGAACCACAATAATGGCAGAAGAAACCGAACTACCAACATCTACAGAAGTGTCTTCTGAAACCAGCTCAACAGAAGTCTCGCACACTTCAGAAATGACTTCAACAGACACTGAGACTAGTACATCAGAGACAACACAGGTGTCAGAAGAATATTCAACAGAAATATTAGCCGTAACAGAAATGACAGAGTTATCGGAAACTTCGACATCCAACGGATTTAATTCTGAAAAAGTGATTGCAATTTATGTTACTCGAACTACCCAGAGACCTTTCACTACAATTTCAGATATGTTAGATGAAATTTCAACATTAAAACCAGATGACTCCGTAAAAGATTTAAATCATAAAACAAAATCAATATTAAGAACACATACGGCAGTAACTCAAAACACAGACACAATACAAACAATAACGACGGAGACAGAAACACAAAACATATACACAACAAAAATAATGGATGAGGCAACAGCAATAAATAATATCGCAACAGACATTCATATTTCGGAGAAACCTAAAACCGAAAATCCTGAGCTTGTAAATCAATCGCCAAAATTTCGAGTAAATGATAAGAAATATGATTCATATTATGCAGTGCTTTCTAAAGACACGTTTATTGAGAATAAGGTACGTAGTCATTTTTTAAATGTTTGATATTTCTTGAGAACGAAGATTCAGAAGAAATTTTCTTACTTTCTTTGATATTTATGATATTTTCTATTTACATATATTATTTATATTTTGTATGTACATAATATATATGATATTTTATTTTTACTCTTATAATTAATAAATTTACTTTTACCTTAGAAACCAAGTTCATAATTGAATGTGAACTCATCTTGATTAATTATATACAATGTTGCAATTTATTATTGAAAAAAAAAAACTTCAAACTTCATTAAAGCCTTCTAGTATTTATTTATACTGCTTTCTCTTATATTAAATTTAGCATTTAGAATTTAGATATAACCTTAAATATGTAGGGTATTAAAAAAGTTGTGTGTGTACTAAAAGTAAATTTTTTTGCAGTACATAAAAATAAATTTGGATCAAGACAAAATATCATCAATTTCTCTATCAAATAACATTAGCACCTCACTAGACATACAATTCTTCTACTATATATCCGACGAACCAGACAAATTAAATAAACCAAACGAAACATTGAGTCCCGGAGTATACCTCTTTAGACCTATGGATCGTAACCCGGTACCAATAATAGATTATCTAGACACAAAGATATATAAAACAGACATAGTTCAAGAAATCCATACTTCTTACTCTGATTATGCATCTGTGATCATAAAGCTATATGACAACAGTCCATTTGTAGAATTAGATTGGACTATCGGACCATTACCCGAAGACGATTATGGGAAAGAAGTTTTTATAAGATATTCCACAGATTTGGATAATGGTGGTGTGTTTTATACAGATGCTAACGGGCGACAGACGGTTAAAAGAATTAAGAATAGGCGTGCTACCTATGAACCGTACGCTATGGATGAAATTGCTGGTAATTTTATTTTTTTCATATCTTTTACTGTTAACGGTAAACTTAATCAGCTCTCTCTTAATCAATCTCTTATCATTAGTGAGCATCTTGTCCCTTCTAAAAAAAACAATGCGTTTGTTTCTTACTTGATGGGTTCCTTCCCGGGAAAACTACTAATAAAAACATACAGGAACTCTTTTAACAACTACTTATAAAAATCCAACGGTTCCAGGTAACTTTTATCCAGTCACATCCAAAATATACATAGAAGATTTAGAGAGAGGCATTCGATTCGCAATTTTCAATGATCGATCACAAGGTGGATCGTCTCTAACCCCGGGATCCATTGATCTCATGATCCAGCGTCAAATTCACACAGACGACACCGGCACTAATATATTTTTAAACGAAACAATGCACGGAAAAGGAATCATAATTAGCGGAAAGCACTATCTTTATTTATCCAAAGCGAATTACAAGCCGAATAAAGTATTCGAAAAGAAATTAGCCAAAGAAATTGAGTTAAAACCTGTGTGTTTGATTTCAAATGCAAAAATGCCTTTACAAAAATGGCTAACATTAAAAAATGAGTTCGCAGGGATCGACAAACTGCCGCTCGGCGTTCACATGTTGACTCTGCAGAATTGGAACGACGGATCGCTGCTTATAAGATTGGAGAATTATTTAGAGAAATCCGATACAGTTCGAACGGGGGTGAAATATGTGTTCCTAAGACATTTGTTTTTTAATATCGAAATTGAGAAAATAAGAGAGACGACATTAGCGGCTAATCAATGGAAATCTGAATTCGTACAACTCAAATGGGAGACAAATGGCAGTTTTTACAAGAATTTCAACGATTATTACGGCACCGAAAAAGTAGAATATGATTTAGAAGAAATGAGAAGTGACGAGGCGGACTTAGATAATGGTATTAGATTAGTGCCTCAACAGATTAAGACGTTTGTTGTTTGGTATAAAAATAAACATTGATTTATATTTGTGTATTACGTTTCATGGCTTCCCATTCGTAAATTCCAAAGACTTCTATGATTATATACGAATTAAAAGGTACATATGCTTCGATCTAAAGCTTTGACTAACGCTCAGATATCGGAGCGTCGTCACCTCATTAAAAATGAAATATTTATACTTTGCAATTGTAAATAAAATACCAGTAAAACAATCAATATGTATTTATTTCATCTACATACATAACGAAAGCAGACGGACACCAATGCATATCTACTATATAAGATTTTAAAACCGAGCGTTGAATTACCATTGAAACTGCAAATTGCATCTCTATATCTTAAACAGACGATCTTTTTAAATTCAATAATTATTGTAATTCAACGTTCCGTTATTTTAAAAGCACTTACAGCAATATTGCCTTCTCGCTTATTAAATGTTAAAGTTGAAAAAACATGTGTTTTTGCATTCACTGTGCCACGAGAAAGTAATAGAGCCGTCATACAACGAAAACAATTCTTAATTAGAAAAATTTTGTTCTCCGAAAATAAGGCCACAGATATCACAAGGGCCCATAATTGTCAGTCGTACATTTTTGATTAGATAATGCTTATTGTCAAAATCAAAATCCTTAAAGTTCGAACGCTTCGAATGATAAAAATACATTAAAAAAGAATGCAGCGCCTATCCTGAATTTTTTTTTTTGTTATTCTGTTTCTAAACAGACGGACGATTTCGTTAGGTTCTTGATATCATCATGTAGGGCCCAAACATAGCTACGTATAAAAGTACGCATTTATATAATTTTTTTAGTTACCAGAAAACAAAAAATAGATTTTATAAAGTATATAAGTAATAGTCACATGATTTATCCCTTGTTAGTAAAATTCAAAGGCATTTCGTCAATGTCACTGAGAAACAAAGTCTTAGACAAGAAGTAACTACTTAAGTGCGTTCAGTGCGGTTTATGTGAAAATAATTGGGAGATATGAGAAGTATAATAGAAGAACAATAAATTCTAATGAAATCTAAAAAGATGTTTCATATATTTAAATGCAGTAATCAAATTTTAACTGGTAATGGCACTTAACTATAAAAATTAATCTCAATACTTTCTATATGACAATATTTGAACATTCAAAGTACCACAAGCACATGTTTGAAGGCTAGTTTAAGCATAGGTGCTTGCGATACGGTCAAGGTGCTTTAAACTTAAGCGTACGTTAAAAAATACACAGCTATTATATGTTTTAGAGAGAAAATAGTATATCAAATAAGTACTCTTTCGTATATTTGTAAGAAAAGGAACTCTCGTTCCATTATAAAGGTCGCTTACCTAAAGCGTGCATAAAAGCGCGCCATCCTAAAAATGACAATTGACTTAACGCTGTGACAGCTGTACAACGTATCTCGTTATCGATAAAATAATTATTTTAATCTTCAATATATAGTTTTATCATAATATCAATTTTATTTTTGACATTAAATTCATACCTGTTAAAATGTTTATAATATAATTATCTTTGTTAAAAAGTGGCTAGTTCTTAAGCTATGCTCCTTGGTAAAATAATCACTAAAATACTACTAAAATCTGTAAATAAAATATGTTTAATTAAGGCATCGACGCGCGTTTCAAAAAATACATTCAAAATATCTAAACATATTTAAAACAAAAATATTTTAAAAAACCGTAATAATATCTCTATAAATTAATCTGTCAAACAATACATCCTAATGTCAATTCGAAAAAGTGTAAATTGTCATTTGTCATATTTCGCGGTATCCAAACATTTTAGAGATAGTGATAAATATATATATTTTAATTTCTTGTATTGCTATGGCACTCGTTACTTGTTTAACGCCGGTTTTTTGGGTATCTGTAAGATAAAGTAACATAAATAAGAATACATTATTTAGAAACAAAATAGGTTATTTATAGACCAAAATCATCTTTCGTGCGAAAAGCTTGTTAAAAGATTCGGCTTGTATCATGCAGCGGTTACATGTCACAGATACCAATAAATAAGTTTTACAAACCGATTTCATGCACCTTTAGACGCCTACTATACCCAAATGCATTCCGTCTTTTTCATGAAGGACGCTTCGAGTAAGATTTGGTCGTTGTAGTCTGTGGTCAGTCAGAGACTGTTACAACTTGACAAGCGAATTTCAGATAGCAAATTGATTATTACTAAAGTTCGATAATTAATTCCAGTCATGACATTTCCAGTGTTGCAGGAAAAGTCCAGTCAACAAATCAGACCCAGATTAATAGTGATACATTTTATACAATTAAAACTTTGTCGAGACTAAATTTTTTTATTCAATATCAAATTGCCTTTATTTATTTTATTACTTTATTATAATATACCACATAACAAGGTAGAAAAATAACAATATAACAACTTAAAAAGTAGTATATAAATAAAAGGCGGCGAAAAAAAGTTTATATTAATAAAAATATGTAATTTACGGTAATTAAACAGAAGACATACGCGGAAAGTCATGTAATACTCAAATAGTACATTGAATATAGAATGTAGAAGCCGGTTTGAATAGCATGGACTATAAAGAAATGAACTCGGAGTGTTTTGAGGCAGACTTAAAAGCATTTTGCCAAATTTAAAGCCAAAGCATAACTATTGTACTGTCATCCTTTTTTGTATGTGACAGTTGCACTTGTTTTACTGACTGGAATTAATAATCGTACCTTAAACACTAACAAATACTTATCCATCCTCATGGTTGTCTGACTTCATTACTTACGCCTGCCTGCATCAGCACTCGAAGCGTCCATTTGTTTAAATAATTTCGCTTAGTGATTCTAAAAATGTTTCGTTCGAAGCCAACAATATAGTACAATAGAATCTGCCAGTACATGGTGTATTTATTCAAAATTAGTAATAGAAACATTTTTAAAATATTAGCTCTACCGGATATATCAGTACCTCGCACAGAGCGTCACATAATATATACAGATAATGAAAATATTCGATTAGTCTTTGATCTTGTGGCTTAGTTAAGTTGAAAATGACGAAAAAATATAAATATATGAGTAATGAAGCGACAGCAACCCTTGTAACCATTTCAATGCAATTTACAGAGAAAATGATTTGGCTCTAACATTAACAAAAAACTAACAACATTAAAGGAAATATACGAAAATTACTTTTTCAGCACACTTCCTAAAAAAGTGGCTCTATGGTCACCGCAATTAGGCACAGAATGACAACCATATTGAAACTATGAATAAATCTAAACTCAATAGTGAATTATTGTTTTTTTTATTCTATTGGTTGAGTTGCTTCGTAAATAAAAAAGTTTTCATTAAAAAAATATCTGGTTCAATAGAACATATAAATTAATGTTCCTATTGAAATAGATAATTTGAACGTACGTATTTAACAAATAAAACTTTCACTCATATTTAACTTGTTTCCTCTGTAATAAACGAACTTTAAATTCATTTGTATCTGACAGAATAGGCGCAAGGCGTAGAGAATAAAAAAACTCATCCCTTTAGTCTGTGCCCGATTGCTATGCGCGCGTATAGGGAAACTGATTATTTCCCGCCATAGCGCATAATTTTTCACAACTCGTTTTCACTGTTGAAATTATGAGTTTTTGTTGTTATTTTATTCACAAATTTGTTGAAAAATGTCTTATGATACATACGTGTATAGATAATTACCGTCCTCAGCTCTCTTTATGTCAGAATGTATAAAGTATTATTGTGTGTAATACTCGTTATTATTAAATAAAAATTGTACGAAAATATGAAGAATCGAATAGTTTTAATAGAATCTCTGTAAATTGAACTGAATTTAAGCATGCATATAAAATCTCACCTCATTTCATACTAACACTTCCACCGTAAAAGTCAAAATCGTCGAATCCGTCCGGCTCGAACGCGCGAATCTGCTCGAACAACTCGCTGTCCATGAAACTGCTATCGGTTTGCGCGGGCGTCGATGCGCTGAAGTAACTGTGGTGCGATTGGTGTGTTCAAATGGTGTGTAATGTCAATGTGTGTAAATGAATTGTTTATTTAGAATTTTATGTGTTTATTAATTCATTGCATTTAATATTGAACATTGTGTATCAGTGTTGAGGTGTTTTGATTGTTATGAGTAATGAGTGTAGTGTTCGAAGTTTCCACCAAGGCAGCAACGGATCGGGAAAGAAAGAAAATGCAACACGTTAGCGGTCGAAGAAACAGAAAAACAAAAACCTATCATCGCCAAAATGTCACCACAGACTATAAATTAACATTTACATAATGCTAAACGAATAAAACATAAATTACAGAAATGTCAAAATTAAAACAAACGACCGTCTGTGTTGCATTTTCGCGTAGTTCGAATTTTGAATTCTCCTTTTTCTGATTGAAAACTTCACGAAGAAGCAAAATTCAAAACTAAAAGAAAATCAATGTATTGAAATCTTACATATATTTATCATAAATACATCCAAACATACAACATTGTCATGTATATTTTATTATTAACTCTACTCAAATTAAACGTTAAAATACTAATATTTTTTGCTTATTACATAACATTTATCTGATTTTTAATAATAATAAATGCGATAGATATTATTGACAAAAATTCGCCGGTAGAAATGGTCCAATCCGCAATTACGGGATACCTAAATATTTCATACCGTAAGACAATGTTAACAATAACCAATTTATATTAATTACGTAATTAGAGTAATTTTAAATAAATTCAATGTTTAATTTTTTTTTCATTTTTAACGTTAATTTCTCAGGATTCGATAAAACAAAAAACAACAATTAACAGATAATAACATTACATATTCTATCGCATTTATTCGAAAATATTTTTGAGCACATTTAACATCTATTTATAATAGTCACATCCATTAAAAGTTTAAAAACAGTTGTAAAATCCGAAATCATAATACTTTTGTGCATTTGACATCTATGCATTTCATAATTTGAAATTATTACTCTGTTGTACATTATTGTTTAACAACTGTCTGTTGACCGTCACGAGTACTATGCTGTGGTTCATACGAATTTCATTTTATTTCGAGATCAAATACAATAATCGCTTATACTAAATGCGACATAGTTAAATTCTTAAACCAGCAAACGTTAAATAAAAATGTGTTCCAATTACATGTTAATAATATATAATTAAAGATTACTATATAATACTAGATGTATATTTGAAAATACAAGGGTCGAAAAACCTAATTCTCTGTCTTTAAAAAAAGACGTGGGACGGAGTGGGTTACAATTAAATGTTATTAAAAACTTTTTCCAAATTCAAAATATTCACTTCACTATTTATAAATTGATCGAAAATTCACCATAGATACAAAATACATGACAGTTTGAAATTCATGTTGAACAAAGTGACATTGACAGATGATATGTAGATCTTTAATTGACGTCAATTATACTAACCTAATTAACATTTAAATAAATTTTAATACTGTTTTCAATCGTTGTTCTTCGATGTCTTAGTATGGAACGTGTGAGTTAGTATTTTATTAATGTAACTTAAAAATGGTTAAAGAATTACGTATTTGTATTAGAATACATTATAATTAGAACTTTGCAGTTTAACAAAAATCGTAACGTCGCGTTTTTATTTATATCAAAAACATGTCAAAGTTAAAAATTCGATAGTTTATATCATGATAATGGTATGACAATAAGTTATCATAAAAACACTAACTTAAGTGAAACGTTTTCATTCTCGTAAACTTATTTAACGATTATATAATGAAAGTTACGATCAAAACTATGTCATTATTCTTTAATACTATATAATTTTAAGTTTTCCCTGACGGATATACCTTATCAAGAGCGACTTAATCTGTTCAGCTCTCGCATTTTGTCAGCTACAACATTTAACACCAATTCGATTCCTATCTATATAACATTCAAACAATAAATTCACAATCGTAAAATATAGTACGATTTCTCACATACCATAGCATAATGAAAACTGGAAATTTAACATAGCCTCGAATTAGTATGTAACTCTCTTTCTGAATCAAATATATCAAAATCACGTATGTTGTTATAAGAAAAAACGAATTTTTAACTAAAGTGAGAGAACACCGTTTTTTCTTTTTGGTAGAAACCACCCATTTTTACACCACTTGAAATTGATCTAATTGGGTAAGTACTGCGACCAAATCATTTATGTTCTATAATTTTATAATTAATAGCTGTAAGTGCGAGCGCAAATCTTGCCAGCAGCTGAACCGATTTGACTTTTATTTTTAATTTACCTTGAAGTACCCGCAGTAAGTTGCTGGAAAAATCCACTTTTGCATACTGTTCGTAATAACTACCAATTTTAACATTAATACCATACCATGAGTGTCAAGTGTTAGTGTTCCAGCAAAACAAATTTCAGAATCAACATTGAAGACGTATGACGTATATACGATTTCATTTTAAAGTACATGTATGATACCAAAAGTACACGTACCGTCGCGACAACTGAACTAGTTTAAATAGAATTAAAACAAAACTATGTAACAAGGTTAAATTTCCGAGAATTTCATTACACATTGTATGTTGTAATTAATACTTATTCAATTTGGTCCTATTTATAGTTGAAGAATGGTAGTACCGCAGCTACAAAGAAATAATTTGAATTATAACAACACTTAAATATATGACACTCATGAACGAAGGCGAGCGTGCATTAGTACGTTCGCGTCCGTTCGTGGTGCCCGTTAGTTTGTCAGAGCTGTTATGCGCACGAGTCGTTTTTGGTTAATTTTAGATTGTGTATATATAAAGTTTTCGACGTCTAGACATTTCTATCACTTTCACCCATTACATTTGAATAACATTTATTTGCAATAGTAATATAATGGAAATACGGAAAAATATTGGAAATGTAAATGCAAGCATTATTGGTCCCTATCAATAGAAAGTTAGAAAACTTCCGGAAAAATTCAATTAAAATAAAATTTAAAATTACAAACTAAAATAGGTAGTAAAATGTTTTTCTTTGAAATGAAAAACGGACAAAAAAACTAAATTGGTCCACTGCTACTAATTTTCAGCCTCACACAGCAACATGTCAGGAAGCGACTCGCGATTTTATTGTGCGATTTGGATATGCTCATTTTAACGACCCAAGGTTTCTGTTGTTCAGAGAGCTGGGTGAGCAACACTGTTTATGTATCCAAACATCACGCAAAAGAAATATATAAAAATATATACACATTAGAAGTGTATGTCGTGCCAAAAACACAAAACTGATAATATTTTGGACTGTTTTAGTGTCAGTGATGTATCGAAAATTTTGAAAGGCTTTTCAATTTTGAAACGATCCATAAACTAATTAATTAAATTTTTAGCGTTAGTTGTCACGTTTAATGGATTTCATTGTTTAAAAAAAACAGTATCAAAAAACCTATTAGAGTGTACGTAGCTATAAAAATTATGTTTAATTTGACTATAAGCTAATTTATTTAGACAATACTCTTACTAATAACTCAATCACAAAAACTTATACTCTAATTAAAAATAAGTAAAAAATAAACTAAAATATTGCGTTTGTATTAAATTGAGTTAAGTTTTTTTTTTCGTTTTTAAAAAGCAGTCTTGTTTTTTTTTGGAAAAATAATACTTAATAAAAAAATGGATGTGACTACTAAAACAAACTTAACGAAATTATCTTCATGCTTCAGAAGTCAATCATGTACCTAAAGAAAAACACAAAAAAAAACATAGAAAAAAAATGTAAAAATAATAAAAAAAAAACCGGTGCCTATATTAATAAAATAAAGGTAATCCAAAAATGCAAGCATCTCAAAAGCTACCTAGCCGATTTTGATGGAACATGGATCTAATCTAAATTTTTTGTTTTCCTAAGAAATTATTAATATAATATAATTCAGTAAGATTACACCATTCAAAGAAATTCCCATACCAATAACGTTTTTTAAAGTCAGATATATCGGCGTTAGACTACTTTTTCAACTGATAATTTTATTTATATTTGTGTATCATAAAAATAAAAGTACTGAAATATATGAATATATTATATGAAATATTAATAAACATTAAATAGAGTAAATTGTCATAATTCACCTTCAATATTTAAATTCTTACATTTTTTGAAACAAGCAAGAAGCCTATTTGTTGCTTCATCACGCAGAAATGGTTGAACAATTTTATGAAAAATTGTTTGTGCGAAGCTGTGTACTCATAGACTACAGGCTGATAATTTTAACAGGGCCTGAATGGCTAAAGATGAAACTAAAACCAATACAAAAACTGCTCAAAGTCCGAATTTCAAGAAAATTAATATGTTTTGAAACTTCAATAAAAGAGTCCGCTATTAATTAAATAAAATAAACACCATGTATCATACACCTTTTGTCCCGCTCAATACACATACACATTCAGAGAAATAATGACACACATGAAAGAAATAAAAAAAATTAATGTCCATGTCTCAAAGCTTCAAAGCTATTTAATACAATAAGCTTTTTTCTAAAATAGGGGGGCAAACGAGCTTGCGGGTGGCCCAAGCGGGAACAGCAGCAGCCCATAAGCACCCATCAATGGATGCGTTGCCGGCCCTTGAGGAAAGAGTACGCTCTCTTTTTATAGAAATGTAGGTCGTATCCCGTGGTGAAGACCTCCGCTGCAAGACGATTTCACAGTTCACATGTTCGCAATAGAAAGTGCCTTGTAAAGCGAACTGTGAAAGACTTCCATGCATCGAGATGGTGCGGGTGGAATGCCGAGTTACTGCGGCTCGTGCGACGATGGAACGATGCAGCGGTGATCAACCCAAACAGTTCAGATGAACACTCACCATAGTAAATTTTGTAAAAAACGCAGAGTGACGCAAGGTCTCTGCGTAAGGAGAGAGAATCAAGCCGAGCAGTAAGCTTCTAACATTGTATTGCATAAAATATTATTCAGATTTGTAAATTTTCTTACTTTACTCAAATACAAGAACTCTTAAGTTGTCTCCTGGATCATGAATATATATATTTATATAGCCATAATATGGCTTCAGTAACTGTATAGCTTACAATACTTAGGTTTCCTTTGAGCAATTTTTGACTCATACTTTGGTATCTTGCCCTACTTTAACAACTCAGCCTGCATATATTGATGAAATCGTGGCGAAGCTTGTATTACTGTTGGTAGTATACCTGTTATGCACTGACGGCGTGTTGCGATGCGAGTCGGGCGAGTGCGCGTACGCAGGCGACGGAGACATATACGGCGGCAACGTCGTCACCAACACAGGCTTCACGTAGCCGTTCTTTAGGACGTCATTTTCTGGAATTATATTTAACAAGATGGGTCAAACGGATTCATCAACGGACCTATATAGAAGGTTGCCTCACGCTATAATTGGGATGTTAAAATATGACTTTTGATATTACGATGGACACTGGAACTGGAAAAGTTCTCAGTGCGAATGGATGGATGGATGCTAACGGCGATTCCAAATCCACATTATGGTTAAGCACCCGTTTGCTTAGTCATTGTATTCAAGGTCTTTGGTTTAAGTAATAATTACTATGACAGTTTAGAAGAACCTTGGTAGGTACCTTGGGGCTCATTCACTGCACATTTGACTTTTGGTTTCATTTTGACATTATTCACGTTTAAAGAAGAACAATTTTTACAGCGTACGTGGTTCACGGTAGACGCACGCTGTAAAGTACGCGAAACGTCGGAATAATTTAAAATATTGTAATATACTTAATTTTTTTTTAAATACATAACCTAATCCGTTAAAGTGTTTTTCTTTAAATGAGTAATAGTTATGTTAATACAAGACAATATTGTTTACTCATGTTTCTATAATCAAGAGTAAACAATTTGACATCGACACGGTTATTAGATGAGTACAAATAGAAATGTTTTATGAATATGTACTCTTAATTTAAGCCTGTATTATTTTAATTTATATCCGTATTGAATACTTGAATTTTTATTCAAAAAACCTAACTAACACCGAACAATAACATCATGTGTCGTATACAGAACTGCAACTCAAATGCCATATACTAACCAGGCTTAGTGTAATATTTGGAGAAGACATCATTCTTGGCCACGTTGGGGTAGAGGAACTGCAGCTGGGACAGATCCAGGATCCTGTCGGCGAGGGACCGCAGCATCAGGTCACGGGATGTGAACGGCTGGAGGCTGAACACTTCGTTGCCATCTGGGGATAAGGGAATCTTCATTACTGATCGAGTATCATTTGCTCTGTTTAAATGTTTTATTTTTATGTTCAGAGAAGTTTGAAGGCGGATCGCACATATTTTTGTTTTTATTTGTTATGGTGAGCACATAATATTAGTACAGAGAATTTTTAGTTTATTCAAGTATTTTATTTTTCTAATGTCACTAATTGCTCTTGATGATGTAATAAGATACAACATTGGTACATAAGATTAAAATGAGTGGCAAAGTCAAGTTCTTTTTCATTTACTGACATTAAATAAAGAGATATAAGAATATAAATTTATTTTTTTAATGTTCATATTAATTAAGAAGACTTTTGGAATCACTGTTTAACTAATTCCTTCTATAGGATAGATATTTGAATTGTCTATTGATAATTTCTAGTACAGAGCATCTTTCGTAGTTAGAAGTTCTTTATAAGAAACAAAATGCAATACTGTTTTATATGTGTTGTGTAAAGGAATTTTAAGGCAGCTTGGGGTATCTGCTATTGTCTAAAATGTGATATAATTAATGAATTATATTGTTTTTGCCTACCTCCAACCCAGGCGATAGTGATTCCGCCAAGTTCAGAATCCGAGAAGCGAAGCAAGAATGTTCCCGGAGGGCATTTGGCTAACATCTCCTCGGCTTGCTTCTTTTGGATGAAACCCATTATTAGCCTGAAAGCATGGTAATATCAATTAGTTTATTTATTAGTATGTTTTATTGTTGTTTAACAACTAATTTTGTCGCCTCTGTTGGAGCGATGGTCACCATGCCGGAGTTACGAACAGAGGGTCTGGTGTTCGACTCTGGTACAGTAAACATTTATGTTCTATATACTTTTATTAAATGAACCACACAAAAATAATTGAAATCACACCAGCTGTTGCACATACAAACAAACTTCTCAGGTTTATGATATTGTAATATTATTGCTGCTGTAACTTTCAATATATTTTCAACCATTCTTTGTTACACACAAAAATCGCATGTTTTACAACAGAAGTCAGACATAAGTTAATAATATCATACATATTCACATACACTAAATAAAACAATGCTAAAAAACTAAATCAATCTAACACATTGAACACAGTACACATTTAGCACCCATAACAAGTTATAATTAGCTTACCATAGGGTTAATCGAACATGTGTGAAGTTACCATATTTTAAATAAAGAAGAAAAAAAATTAATATTTTATAATAAGAAAAATGTTATATTTTTACTATATGTAAATGCTGCTAGTATGGGAATCGCTCAACTCAGTTGGTACCTTGCGAGAGAATACCAACACAGATATTATGCGATCCCTTGACAACCTGAAGAATGATTTAATAAGTGAAGGAATAACTCACCGATCACACCAGAGCGTCCTCAAATAGTCCCTAGTGACCTTCACCACCATGTAGAACCACTCCCAGAACGTGAAGTTCCTTTCTGGCAGTGCGTCTTTGCAGAACTGGGTCCAGCTAACTGTCATGGCGTTCAGCTCCAAATTGTTCATCGGGAGACTCGTCCTGGAGATTATACTACGCATATTGTATAGTCTGGTATTGATTTAACTAGAACATTTCGATAGAAAATTTTGAGATTTTTTTTTATATCATAAAATTTAAGAAGACTGAAGACAGATTTTTTATTATTTACTAGTGTTCGTTTAGAGCTACGGAGGCGTCTCAAAACTCTGGTTGTACATTTAAATCTAAACTAAATCAATGATTTTTTTAATATAGCAACCAATTTTGAAACTATTTCCCAAATTTTTACAATATTTTTCATGTATGCCTTGATTATGGAATAAAAAAATAATTTTACAATTCCAGCAGCTTGTGAGATTTGCAGGTTTAATCAAACAAAGAAACCTAATATTATTAATGATTTCTGACAAATTTTGATGCATACCTAAATATCTTCTCAGCTAGGAATCTCAAATTATCTTCGGACAGATCCCCTCCGGTTGCCGAACAGAATTTGATGCGAAGAGTTTCAGCCAATTGACACCAGGTGACCTGGAAATTATATAGTCGGTATTGATGACACTCTCATCTAAATAACTTTGTGAGCTATGTATGTATTTCAAAAAACAAGCACTATTTCTAAAGTAAATTTACATGTTTGAAATTTAACTGCAACTATTGAACTACTGCAAGTACAATATCCTTGAGTGACAAAAATGCGAATGATAATTTTTTTAAGCAAACATGGGCCACTTTCTAGTTTTAAAATAAATATTTATAATTATTCTATTCCAGCAACATACATATATATACAGTAGTATAAATTTATTGCTTGCTGAAATTTTCTCATAAATTAATATAAAGTTACAGTGGAGCCATCATGTAGGTGCATATGGGCGCAAATTAATGTATTAGAATTATATTTTTACTATTATATTAATGATATGTAATATTATTATTTAAATAACCATTGGTGATCATCAGGTTTAAAACTTTTATATTCTAAACAATATAAGACACTGTATTGACTCCTTAACCGTTTGTAAAACATATCTTCACTTTATCATCTTATTGTTAGCGCCATCTGTTGACGAAGTTTGTAAAGTGGCGTTAGGCTATTGAAGTTATAATAAATCTGTACAATTTGTTAAAAGGAAATTATTTGGTGTTGTATAATGTAAAAATCACTATAATATTATTGCTGATTATTTAACTTTATATTTAATTTATAGTTTAATTAGTTGTAGAATTTCATGTAAAGGAAGTTGCAGTTCTAAAACGTTACTTTGGATAGCGGTTGGTCTATATAAAAACGAATCGCAACTAAACCTACGCTCATGCATTCTGTAAGAGAAATCGTCTTTAATTAAAATCAAGTTATTGTGTGTGTTTTAATGGAATCTGGACCCGATATCCCCGGCTTGACGCCGACATGCATAACGAAGTTCTACTTACTATGTGCGTAGATGTCTATGATCAAAAACAGAATTTCGTGTACCTTATCGGGCACAGCAAAGGGAACCCGCCCTGGGGGGCTGAAAGCATTGTCCCACGTGACCGTGGCCCAACCGTGGGGCTCCTGATTGCCGTGCACGATCACCACCACTGGAAGAGATAGCGTCCACACCTGGAATCAACCATACATCCTCATTTAACAGAGAGCATAATGATGAGCATAATGGTATGCTGTGGTCTGGGTGTTTTTTTTTTTTAAATTATTTATTTTATCTGTGTAAGTATATTTATCAGTTGTGTTAGCAATAATACAAGCTTCAACTACTTGGGGCTAAACGACCGTGTAATTACTTTATTATATCGCCAGACCTTCCAAACATTAAACCACAAAAGACTATTAAGTAGTATTTTACTAACTTATACTAATGCTGCTTTGTGCCAGGGTTTGAGGTACTTGTGAACCTGAAAATATTACCTGGAAAACAAGTTCCCCTCCTCCAACATTGAACTCGGATTGAAATAGGAGAGTCAGCTTTTCATCCATGACACTCTCCGTACCTTTCTTCTCTGCTCGCTTAATTTTGCGTAACTGCATATTCCTGAAAAATATTGTATTTTTTTTTTGTTGTGAGATTATCATTTCATGTTTACAACACAATTCAACTCTTCCACACGTGTTGATTATAAATTATATATACATATTTTATGTTCCGGCTTAGTGTAAATATCGTTGGCTGTCATCATCATATAATCAGAGTTTGATATATTAAATGCCGAAATTTCAACATAAAGTACATACATAATAAACAGCCATTTTTAATCCGTAACCAAACATTCGATTATAATTTCAGAAATTTCATTTAATTAATTGAGAATAGAAAATGTAATCAAACATAATTCTGATTTATATCATCACGATATTTAATTTGGAAAACCTTTTTTTTTCCTCGTGTGGAAACGCGTTAAGCATACCCTCCACCGATATAATTCGTTAAAAATTTCAATGTATAAATAATAATACCACGCAGCAAACAAGGCTTTATTATAATTACGCCTTACCTGAAACTGACGCTCAGTTGCCGACTGGTGGGCTGGTACTCCATGCACCCGCTATTATTCAGGATATCTCCGCACTCCACGGGCTGCTTTCCACGCCCGCTTTGGGAGTCACTCTTCAATAGCAATTGCGCCTGTTGCTCTGATATTATCACCACCTACAAATATATATTTAAACTAGCTGACCCAGCAAAAGTTTGTTTGTTTTGCCATACATGTGATTTCAATATTCAATTAATAAATAAAAAATAGAGGTTGATCGTAGAGGGGTAAAAATTTAGGTGTGTATGTATTTTTGTCTGCTGTATCATAGAAAAATTAAAAATTTTGTCTAAAAAATTAAAAATAAATTTAGGGGTGGACTACCCCTAACATTTAGGGGGATGAAAAATAGATGTTGGCCGATTGTCAGACTGTGACACGAGAATTTTATATATTAGATTATTACTTCTTTGGCGGAGAAAAAAACTTCCTTGTTTCAATTTTTCACTGTGACACTTAAGACTTAATAAAAAATAGATTGCTCTCTCTGGTTGGGCGAAGTCGCAAAAGTAAAAAAACATATTTCATTTTATTCTGCAGCTGTAATACTTATTTTGACAATTAACACCTTTTGTCTTCAGTCTACCGTAACCACGCACGGTATAAAGCACGCGAAACGTCGGAAACATTTAAAATAATATACTTAAATTTTGTAAAAATACATAACTTGATCCGTTAATAAAGTATTTTTCTTTAATTTTTTTTTAAGTTTAATACACCGAAGTAAAGATTTAACTGAATTTCTGTAAAAAAACAAGTCATTTCAAAATGATATTTATTTCTTCATTTGTCACGGGTGTGGTTATGTTGCACAAATGGTATAAAGTAAACGCTCATTTATAAGTTAGCAGTTTATAATTAAATTAATTTAACAGCTGCATTAGCTGTTTAATTAATTTAATTGATGTATTTGCATCTTTATATGATAAAATAAACAGTAGATTCCGTTTATGATGACTTTGAAGCATACAAAGCATTTTTGTGGAAAAACACAAAAATTTTTAGTCATACTTATTTTAATAAAAAAAATCATCACATATTATGTATTTTTTTACATAGGATATCAATAAAAACCATGCGTACAATCAACGAACTTTACCGAACGTACGACTTTGTAATTAAGTCTCAAAGAGCGGAGTCACAAAGGAATTTACTGTATGTGTTAAATTCGTTTAGACTCACGGTAACTCGTGGCGGCGTCATGTGCACATTAAGTTGGCCACCCACCAGCAGACGAACGGTTGCCGTGAAACTGAAACACACAATCACACACATAAATAACCCCGAAAGATTTTATTTTGGACAAGCCACACAGTGTTTTACAAGTTGTGCCTATGTTTGGAGACGTAACAAACATCTATTCATCAATACATTCACCCTTGTCATATTTTTCTGTAAGATTTTAAGTTTGACAAATATTTTGGAGTAAACAATTGCACAATAGATATATTTCGCGTCCTATAAGGGTTTAAAGTGATCGTTTAAAAGGAACAAATTTTTAGTGAAATTCTCTGATCTTTGAAATAAATAATTTGTATAAATCTCCGAAACGGCTCCATTGATTCTAAGATATATGTTGGATATTTTTAAAACACACCTCATTTTATATACATAAAAAAATCATACTGGCATTTAAATAAACAATAAAGCCACAACAGATATGCATTGTTGAATGAACAAACTTGTTTGACGACGTCACCGTTGATAAATTTGTTCGGTGGGGGTAGTAGTGTATAAAAAGGGAGGGTTTGGTTAGCAGCGTTCACTCATCGAACGCTGTTCGTAGAGGCAACATCTCCTAATAATGCTCCGGTGACGGAGCAAAACGTGCGTCGAGTGGTTGTGGGATTACCGCGGAGTACTACTTGTATATTGGTCTATTGGAATTTTGTACTATGGACTTCCGCAAAGTAACGCCTGACTCAATTATAATAAAATCCTTCATTCATTTTCATAATTTTCTTACAAAAAATATATCCGTCTGTTCTATACGAAATGATACTTTTGTACATAAAACATTATTTGTATATTTTAAAACAACCATACAGGGTTATGTATTATTAAAACACTGCAAAATTAAATTTTAACTCACCGTGTGTTAGTTTTCATAACTTGTGGGGGCTGTTTCTCTATTACGAACGTGGAAGTCACCAGCGTGGATAATAAACTCGTCACCTGCAAATTATTGAACATTGAGTAACGAGTGAGACTAAAGTGACTTCACTCTTGGTAGATGCGCTGCATCGGACATGCGCTTGCGGTTCTGGATTTAACTCTACAATTCCTAAAAAAAAATTCGAAATAGAGCTTGCGATGGTTCATATAAAGAAAAACACTTTATTAACGGATTTAAATAATTTATAACAAACGCCAAAATAATACGATACTTGTAGATATATTCTTTTAATTACACATTCACAATTAGTATTACTGACTTAGGACAGAGTTTCGTTCTAAGAAGTTAACAGTATAATGAAAATTACACAATGATTTTTGGGACTTTTATACATGGCATCTATGCTGGCAGCGGTAAAAACGGGAGGGAGAACTGGCAGGTCACGTGACAAGAGGTAGAGTCGTTGATGTTCTCTGCGCCTTCCGTTTTACCGACTACTGCTTGGCTTGGCTTTGGCTTTGGCTTTGGCTGCTTGTGGGCACTGCTTTTACCCAGGCTTGGCATTGGCGTTGCACACACTTATTGCAGCTTGTTACAAATTATAATATATTTTATATTATTTTTCTAAATTTCCGACGTTTCGCGTACTTTACAGCGTGCGTGGTCTGGTAGACTGTAACGTACACACGCAGGCAAAAATTTAAAATAACGTAAAATATATTTAAATTTTGCAAAAATACATAACATAAATCCGTTAATAAAGTGTTTTTCTTTGAATGAGTAATAGTTATGCAAATAAAAGACAATATTATGGTTCATATATCTAGGAATATTATAACATGTGTTAAAATTGTATTGATGTTATTATATATCAGATTGGTCTGTTCATGTCTCGTATCCTCACAAAGGCGAAGCGTCCTTCGAGTCGTTTATTATCGTGGTGAAGTTGCCCGATATCTCAAGCAATTTTTCTCAAAAACCCATTACCTGAATCCTACCTGTAGGCCTCTATTTATATATCCACTTATGTTAGGGTTACAACTGTAGAGATTAGGGATCCGTAATGTTGATCGGTTTAGGTATTTTTTTTTCACCTAGTCGGCCTACCCCCAACGAAATTATCTCCGGGCCGTGGAAATGGGTTGTCTTTTTATAAAATAATTGCAACACATAGTTTTTAATATTATAAACATAATTACACTTACAATGATACATTTACTATTTAAATTAACTATAATAAATTCCCCGTGATTTAAAGCATTAAATAAACAAGCCAATAAGTAATTCCATATTAATACTAAATTTAACCATAATACAATACAGTTTAATTTCCATCAATAAATCGAAGACTAGATTCAGCTACAGAAGAACAGGTACATTGGTGAGGTTTTAGCCATAGCTGAGCTGGCTTGGGTTTAGGTCTTTGAAACAAACTACAGTAGACACTGATCACATACTCGGTCGGAATAATATCAAACACGTTTTAATCCGTTATAAAGTAACGGTAAATTTTGCCTTCAAGAAGAGAGCCTATTTATCCCTAAAAGGCCGGCAACGCGCCTGTAAGCCTCCTGGCGTTGCAGGTGACCATGGGCGGCGGCCAGCACTAATCTAAGTGACCCGCCTGCTCGTTTGCCCCCAGTCTCATAAAAAAAAAAAAACAATACCTGTTTACTCATCTCATCAAGCATTTCGACCAGATGCGGCTGCCGCAGCTCGACGATGGTCTTACTATTGATCCTCGCGACATTATTCACTTGTTGCCTGGTACTCCATATTAGATCGGCGAGCAGTTCACACCACTCCTGTATTGTGTTAAGGTTCGATTGCATCGGAACGCCGTTTCCGCTTAGCTGCTGCTCGCGTTTCCACCTGGAATCAAATACCGTTCAATCAAAATATTGTTTATTATAAATTAAGCAAGGTAAGACGTGTTGAGAGCATTTTAACAATTTGAAAGGAAATATTATATAAATTTATACAAATAATAATAATAATTTCTTTATTTTTCAACAGCGCCTTGACATGCTTTGTACAACTTAATACGTTATAAGGAAAAAAATACCAAGTTTTTACATCATTTCTCACATCCGCTATTATTGATATTAACGAGTTAAGCCTTCCTCGATAAATACATGTACAAAACACAAAGGATTCCAACTAGCACCACCAGTTCCAGAGGTAAGCGCGTTCAAACAAACAAACGAAACATAAACCACGTTAAAACTCCGCAGTTTGACCGCTTAGGGGTTGACTCTAAACTAAAAAAACTTTTAGAGAGCGTAACCTATTCTCTAAATTTATAGCAATAAGGTTTAAATTGTCAATGTAGAAACATATCAGAAACGCCACCAATGTCACAATATTTGGGTCATGTATTAAAATGATAATTTCTTAACTGTTCTGTTATCCATAGAAGTTGTACCATATAAAACTACGTTTAATAAAGACGGTTGGTAAAATGATCTTACTTAATAAGCTCTTCATCCAGAACCTGACTCTGCAGCTGTCGCAAGTTGGCAATGTTCTCCTTCATGTGATCGACCAACTCCATTTGCGACTGGTTAATTTGGGCAACCTGAAATTTCACGGGAATTTTATTTTAAATGGCAGCGAACGTTATATTTGCATTTTTCATCCGTTTTTGATATGAATCCGTGAATCTCTTCCATTTTTTTTTGTAGAACATTTGATTATTTTTCTCAAAAAAAATTATCATAAATATCACAATATATTGGTCATACATAATAATTGCACTGCTAGCATTCGGAATTATTATGACCGCGTATATTTTATCTCAATTCGAAATCCACAATTGTTGAAAATGAATCGGATATAGTTCAAAATAAATCCTCAAAATAATCCATTTAATAGATTTTTATGTCCCATATTTTTTACCAGTCTTAAAGAGACCTCTATATTAAAACTAATGTATGTAATTTTATCTAATATTGTGTTTTTTTGACATAACTATTACTGGTTTAAATAAAAACACTTTATTAACGTAATTCATTGAATCAGGCGTTATTTTGCGGAAGTCCATAGTTCAAAATCCCAATAGACCAGAATGAAAGCAGTACTCCGCGAAAAACATCGAACGCTGTTCGTAGAGGCAACATCACCTGATGATGCTCCGGTGTCGGAGCGAAACGTGCGTCGAGTGCTTGTGGGTTTTTCGCGGAGTACTGCTTTCATACTGGTCTATTGGGATTTTGAACTTTATTAACGGATTAAGCTATTCCATATCGGATATAGCTTAATTCCGTTAATAAAGTGTTTTTCTTTAAAAAAAAGTAATTTTAAAAATGTCATCTATATAAGTTTACACTATTTTTCAAGCAAAGATATCTCGCAAGACATTCAATAAAATCAACTGCCAATTAAAACTAATTCGGGATTAAATATTTAATAATATAAGATTGTAGAGCTCGGTAACTTAGAACATGTATGGTACCTTTGTATGCAAAAATCACTATGACAGTCCAAGCATAATCTTAGCAGGAGATGTATGAAAGACATCATCTCTACTAACTAGTAGATTAGTAGAACTACTACTTATGTTCACCGCTCTCATCACTACATAGTATAACAAAGTCGCTTTCACTGTTCCTTTGTATGCTTAAATCATTGAAAGTACGCAACGGATTTTGATGCGGTTTTTTAATAGATAGAGTGATTCAAGAGGAAGGTTTATATGTATAATAACATCCATTAAATAGTACAGAAGTACTGTTGTAGTTTTGAGGTTTCTAATGTGATGTCGTAAATAATTACATTTTTTCCGCTTACTTTGCAATGTAAGCTGAACCCTACGAGATTTATCAAAATTATGTACTAAGCATTGTACACATTGAAAAGGTCTACAGAAAAGTCCGTGATGGTATATGTCTATCTCTTATGGATAACCCACAATAACTTTTTTTGTCATTTACTTTTTACGACAACGCGTTCATTTTTCTGTAGTGTATTTAATATCAGCAATGAACCCGTGCGAAACCGGGGCGGGTCGCTAGTCTTTATATATAATCTATCAGTATAATAGAAGTAATAGTTATATTTAAAATTAAACATGTAGTAAGCAAGCGATAATAAAACAATCTCTGACCAGGGCATTTAGTTTCCTTTCCATTTCTTCGATCTGCACGCGAAGGCAGGCTTCGAGCTCCCGGCGTTCGTTCGTCATGGGGCCCGACTGCTGCAGATAGTTTATGTGGCCTGGAACAAATGGGGTTAATATTGTCTTTTATTAACATAACTGTTACCATTTAAAGAATAGCACTTAATTAACGGAATTAAGTTATGTATTTTTGCAATTTACTTAATTTTGCATTTAGTCGATACCAACTCCGGGACAATAAGTACAGATAACATGTGACCTCTCTGCAGCTGAGACTTATTTTGACAATTAACACCTTTGCAGAGCACGGGAAAACGTCGGAAATCTTTTAGATAATGTAATTAAAATATTAATTTTAATTTTAAAATTAAATTTTGCAAAAATACATAACTTAAATCCGTTAATACAGTGTTTTTCTTTAAATGGCTCAGGGGTAATTTTGGCGCAATGGTCGCCACACAGACTGTCCCCCGTTCGATTCCATGGTAAATATTTGTTAAACGTTTTGGCTGTGGTGTATTTAAGTCTTTGTGTTATATCAATCAATAGTATAGAACAGTGTTTTTCAACCTTTTTCATGATGCGACCCCCCTGGTATAAAAATTTATTTCGCGACCCCCCTTGACCTTCAGTTTTTTATCATGTATGTAGGTGTATGGTACAGTATTACCATTAACAATATTAATTGTCATTAATTTTGTTTTTTTTTTACTAAAGTACCCATTTTTTTCGACCTCTGGCGACCCCCCTACAGAAGCTTCGCGACCCCCAGGGGGTCGCGATCCACAGGTTGAAAAACAATGGTATAGAACATAAAACAAGCTATAATTTGGCTGATTTTCACATGAATAGGATTTTATTTGTATTTTAAATTTGCCTGATATCTGATATGAGAAAAATCGAAACAAGTTTTGTTAGATAAATAATACTTTAGCAATAGTTGATTAAGTACAAAACTGTTTGTTTTAACACTATTAATAAATTTAAAAATGTTCAAAGAAAGAATAATATAGATATAACGGAATATATCCAATACTTAAAAAAAATGTGTTTTAATAACATCAGTACATTTTGTTAGTATTTGAGATAAGATTTTTTAATTCCAAACCAATAATTCATAAAAATACAATGAGTCTCTTTTCAACATTGTGAACACAATTTGTCAGAAAGAGACGGAGCAGTACTTTGATCAAGACTCCAATTAGGTTAATTTATTTTTTATAAATGAAGTTATACTATTCGTTTTGAAATACTCAAACATACCTTTATTCTTAAGACACTCGTGGTATTGCAGTGAGAACGATTCTATGTTGGCTTGCAGACTCCGTATTTCCTCACTCGCCATATTCACTTTCTGACGGACGTTTTGTAAGCCCGTAATTAGCTAGAACAATTATTTTAAAATATTAGAAAACTTCGACAACTGTCAAAACCCTGCACAGTGTACAGTTCAGTGTTTTTTAAAACGGTCGGAATGAATTTGGCCACAGGAAGATATATTATATAATTTATATTATTATACTCCTAAAACTTTCGTGAACGTAATTTTAGGAGTTAATCGGTGTATGGTGTTACATTTTACATTGAAGCGGGGTGAGGTTTACTTTCTCTGTCGCTCCTATTGTATGTATATCGCTATCCCTCTCGAACACCGTGTGTAGCCGGTTTTTAAAATATTTATGGCCGATGTTATTGACAATGATACATTTTGACGACCGCTATCACAAAATACCGTTAAATATGAATTTCATAAACTTTATTTTTATTTCCAGGTGGAAGATTTTTTTATTGTGTTTATTTGTTAACGGAGGGTGATCTGGAATGCAACGGAGGATGCCTTCACCCAAGATAGGATTTATTTTAATAGCGTGTATGTTGAGGTTCTGATAGCATAGCATTTGATAATCATATTAAATTAAAAGCCAAAATGTATTCTGAACATTAATTATCTTCAATAACTTATCTTTTCAATGTTTGAAACGTTATTGCTGGAGTTAAAGAGAATTATTGAATGAATTATTTTCACTGACATTGACAATCACCGGATTATCTCCAGTACAGTCAATATACACATATCGACTGTACTGGAGATGACTGTAGTCTGTGGTCTTAAATGTATATTTTGATAAGCACCCATAATACGAGCTTATAATAGGTTTACCTTAGAGCTAACATGATGCTATAATATGCATGAGGCTCACAAAGCTCTCTAGTTATACCTCACTATATTTCCTCTCAGTCTGCGGCTGAGCTGCGTATGGGCCCATGGCGGCCTGGATCACCTCCACTTCCATCGCGAGACAACGCCGCATGTATGTGTACAGTTCGTGAGGGGCGTGCCTGGAGCAAACAAATAAAACATATTATACATTAATGTCCTCCACCTGAGTATAGCTAATAATTACTAAAAAGATATAGATAGTTGTTGAAAGCAACCTTCTTACCCATATTGCATCCTGAAAATCTTAGCCGCTTCCAGTAACTTCATCTTGGTGACAAACATCTCTGGAGACAGCATCAGCTCAGCATTGGTGTGGATCTCCTGGACCAGCTCTTCAACAAAGAACCTTTGCTGCTCCTCAGGTTCTGGGGTCCTGGAGAAATTACAAGTTTGCCATAATTAAGTTTAAACTCAATAGACAGTTTTTTGTTTTATTCTGAAACTAACAATAATTCAATACAGTTTGCCCTTATTGATTAGCAAAGCTGTTGGCAACCCTTAATGAAGAATAAAATGACAATAAAAAATCCACGGTCAAATTTACTTTTTTATTTCTAATCAAAATAATATTATTATTAAGTTAATCTTAAAAATTACATCTCATCCTATTTTTTTTATCTCATACTAAATAAAAGCACTTAAAAGTTTCTCCATTCTACAATTTTATCTCAGACATTTCATATTAGTCTACTACTAACCAAATGCGACTTTCTATCCATGTTGCCAGACAATGGCGAACCTCAATAGGAAAATGATCCCCATAAATAGCTCGAACCTGAAAATTATATTAAGATTGTAAATACCTATATAACAACAACAAAAGTGGCTATTTTAAATATTTAATTCAGTAATGTTAAATAATCAGTCATAGAGTCAATCTAAATAAAAATCTCAAGCTTTGTAAAATTCCCAGTTAACTAGTAGATTCTTTTTTCAATTTTATTAAATATAAAATTTTCATAGAACTATAATTGTTTAGAACTTTGCTGGATACTATTCAAATTCATTCATGCTTAACTCACCAACTACTGGTTCAAATAAAATACATAGGCTGATAAATCTGATTAAAAACTTACTTTCTGTAGGCTCTCTGGAGGCAACTGTTGAGCTCTTGCCCACAGTGACATCTTGGCTCTATAAAAACCATTTTTCTATAAATATTACTTACTTCTTTACATTTAGGCCAAATTTTTTCAGTATTACTATTTGAAGTATGCTTATCATTCTGTCACATAGTGATGAAATGTGGTATATGTTCTTTAGATAAAACTTGATGCAATTGGATTAATTTTTACTATTGACGGGGATATCATTATTAATTATAATATGAAGTTAATTATCTTAGGTTAAGATAAAACTGAATTCATGAACTACTTACAAATATGTTTGCCGATGCTCAGTACTGGCAGATTAGCACTTCTCTGAAATCAGTATGAAAATGTGATTAAATAGAAATACTTTTATGAAACATTTACTAGTCATACTCATAGTCTTCATATTATAATAATACTAGCTGTACCAGCGAATTCGTCCGCATGGATTAGGTATAACAACTTAAAAATACTTATTTTATAAAACATGTACTATCTACGTCACTAACTAAATAAACACAAATGTACTTTATTTATAATTATTACTTAAAGACAAAAACGGAAAGCAGCAAAAATTAATCACAATATTTTGAATTAGACTACAGAAATTTATACGTTTTTTATTAAATACACATTTTTCCGGGCAAAGTTGCATCTTCTTAACACTAACAGTTTCGGCGCTATAGTCAGAACGGGCGAATGAACGGACATGACGAAGGGTTCCTTTACGTAGACTGCGGAACCCTAATAAAAGTAGCCTAAGTGACTCCTTATTACATCAGCTACCAATCAAAAAAGTCCCGTCAAAATCGGTCCAGCCATTCCAGAGATTAGTCGGAACAAACAGACAGACAGACAAAAATTGTAAAAAATGTCATTTTGGTGTATGTATTGTATATATATTCATATGCATGTAGTAAATAACGGTTATTTCAATATTAAAAACAGACACTCCAATTTTATATATTAGTATAGATAATATGAAGACTATACTTGGTATAAACCAAATTACACACACAAGAATGATAAACTATTCCCGGCAGGTGCAAATAACTATTAAAGAAAATAATCCCACTCTAAAAATGCAATATTGTTATTTCTTTTTCCACAAAAAGCATACAGACAAAGGTATCAAATTGTATAGAAAATATTAATCATGTAACATACTATAATCCATTTCAAGTATTTATATATACAACTTAAAACCAACTAAAATCAGTATATCTGTAGACTATATAAACTCAAAACAACTTCATTTCATGAAGGCATACAACACTTATGAAACATTAACAATAAATGTACTAACATGAACCACATCTACCACTGATTTGGAATGTTGTGTCGAGCAATAATAAAATATAAGCTAATGTAATAAATAAAATATTGGTGGCGATTCTGATGTACACACTCTAAACTAAAAATCTCTAAATTTAGCAGTAGACCTGTCAAACAGTTTTAGAGAGCGTAACCTATTCTGTATATCTCTAAATAGATAGGTTTAAATTATCAATGTATACATGTATACCTATGGAATAGGTTACACACGTTTGAAAGGTCTAAACCTAAATTTAGAGATTTTTAATTTTAAAGGTGTACATCAGAATCGCCACCACTGTATATCAAAAAGAACTTCAAAATATTTAATATAAAGTTTAAGGAAGTAAGATAACAACAATAATTGTTTCTCCAAAAAAAGTTATAAAAGATGGTGATAAAATGTATTTATTTGCCACAGAGCATAATGATTTATTAAACTAATTTTCTATAGTTCTAAATGATGACCAAATATAATAATCTTGGTGTTAGAGTGATTTGTGAGATAGCAATAAACAAACACCCTGGTATCATGAATGAAAACTTAAACAGTCTTAAATTGTGCAAAAATATTCAATTATCAACTCAACCCTGATTTAACAAACTGGAGTAAAGTAGAGTCTACTTGACATGAGGTCAGGTATTTCATACAAAAGCCCTGATTAAAAACCTTTTCCAAAGAAACCTTCAACTACTACTAGCTGCATAAAACATAATGTTCTAAACAAATCATGTAAATTAGCATTATAACATTACAACCAATTGAATATTAATCTATGTTTATTGATCACGTAAATGGTGTAAAAAATGCTGATTAAATGCAAACGACGGACAACTGCGTACTTACCAACTAAGATAAACACTGCAATGAAAGCTAGGAAAATTTAGTACCGAGCGACTATTTGTAAAGATAACTACTAGCTAACCAAAGCACAGTTTGCCCGGGGAAGGCAATCACCCCGACAAATTTACCTGTATCGAGTGATGTAAAATTCATTCCATTGCCGAGACACAATTCTCAGAATTCTGCCTTGCACGCACACATAAAAACATTAAACATCGACGTCACACATGCTTAGAATTTTAATTTTAGCTATATCAACAACTTTGATAGACTTTAATTACCTGTTGCTGTGTTGCTTTACTGTGTTATTGGCGATAACCTCACATTACTAATACAAAGAAGTATTTAAACTATGAATTCTAAACAAAGTGTATGGAATGTATTACAGAAACTATGTGCTACGACACTGCCTCGCACTATCTTGGTTGAAAATTTATTTCTCGGAAATTCGGAATTCGAAGCCCGGCGGATCCGGTGTTAACTGTCAATTCTCACATAATAAGCCATATGTCAAATCCATATCCACAGATGAAACATTAACATTTGATAATCGTGTAATTAAAAATTCATACCATATTTCTTCTAAGCTTGATATATCTATTGATCAATAATTATAATATCCGGATCCTTTTGTTTGGGTCCTAACAAAACATTAGTAATATTACAACAACAATTATGTAATACATATTTTTTGTAGAATTTTATTAATAATCAGTATAAGTATATAACATATATTTATTAATAATCAGTATAAGTATATTATATATATTAATTTGGTCACGTTTAGTGGAATTCTATTTTGTGTAGAGAGAATTTTGAAGGCTTGTTTATAACATTAGAGATCGAATAATTTGGCGGGAAAGCATAACGTTTTTCTATAGTCTATTGTTTACCTATATAATTTTTTGATTTCTTTCCGCTAATTTTCTATACATTGTTAAAGAGAGCGGGAGAAAACAAAGTTAAAAAATTTCAGGGTTTATATATATTATAAAAGTAAAATATATATAAGTAATCAACTTTGTTTCTTGTTGTCAATTATTTTAAACTAGAATCTAATTAATCCATATATAATCTACAAACTAGTACTATCGTAATAACTTTTCAGAAATGAGTCAGTTTAACTTACGAAAAAAACTGCGGTTAAGCTATTACGAAATCGAGGAACCAAACATCGATGAATATATTTGTAAGTAATTATTATTTTGTTTATGTAACCAAAACATACTTAAACACCAATGTTGAAAATAACTGTCTAAAACAGTGCAATTGTAATTTTTAATTATTCAAAATAAATTTTAAAAATAATGTTTACAAGCCATCTTAAGAGCTATCTAATTTTATTAAACTTGAATCTGAAAGAGATAAGGCTTGCCTTAGAAATTTCATTTAATGTTCTATTTCTAGATTGTTCGGATTGTCGCGACTATGTGTTTGAATACTGTTCCCTTCATGGACCATTGCTCGTCATTCCTGATAATAGGGTGAGTACAAAAAAATAATTTTAATTCGTAATTTACAATCGTGAACAATAGAGTCGTGCCACTATTACCACGCGGGTGTCACGTATCTAGTTCCATTAAACATTTCGTTAAGCTTTGAACGTTATTTTTGATCTGTTTGCTGCTTTAAAATTACTTTAGTATGCTATAACGTAATAGCGAGTATTACCCATCTGTATGAATGCTGTGTGCATAATGTACGACGGAGGAATTTTGAAAATAATAAAATTCACAAATCATATTCGAGAAATTATTAAATGTTAACTTGCAATAGTGGTGCCTCGTTCGCACATATTTGCCTCATACACATGTGCTGAACTATTTTCATAGGTTCCGGCAAAACCAAATTTCCCGTCATATTTGCCGCGAGCTGCGTTAACTATCCCTGATGTGTTTTTGCACTTGGCACCGTCGACGATTCCTGGTAAGTTGACAATTAGATAGGATTTATTTGAAAATGAAAAATAAAATAATAGGACGACTAATAATAATTTACAAAAAAAACATTTTGAATGATATTTCTTCTCATTCTTCTGAAGAATGAATTTTGACTGATAATAAATTGAAAATAAATTGACTGATTGGATTTATTTTCTGTAATCTTTGATTATATATTCAACCCAGTTGTTTGAATGATCGCCGTCCCGGGCTGCTGAATAAAGGGTCTCTGGTTTGATCTCTCGTATTTCTTACTACGGTCGTCATGTGTCATATTATACTTATACAAAAGTTATTATCTAATATTTTGTGATAGCACCATAAACACAAGATATAATGGCCCACTGAAATATCTCCGGTCATTATGTAAATTGACTAGATTGTATATCGCAAAAATATTCCCTAAATATATTTATACTTAGTACAAAGATACCTATAAAAACGAATCACTATGCTAGATCCCGAGTAGTATTTGGTTGTTACATTTTTGGGCCAAATTTGCAAAATTCGACTTATAGGTGCCGGTCTAGGTGTATTCACAACGCTAACTCTACCAGAGAACGTTCGCTTTGGGCCTTATCGGGGCAAAATTACCCACAGCGTCGCCTCGAACTATTGCTGGCAGGTAATCATCGATTATTACTTACATCTAATAAGTAGTATTTTTAATTGCTCTTCTCCTATTTCAGTAAAGTTCTGTATGAATACAAAAAAATTGTAAAAAATCAATAAAATAGAAAAAAAATTTTTTTTTAATGATAGATAATACTAATATGCAATATTTTTTAATTGCTCTTCTACTATTTCATTAAGGTTCTGTATGAACACAAAAAAAAAGTAAAAAATATATAAATTTGAAAAAATTTTTTTTTTTTTTTTTTTTTCATTAAAATGAACACAAAATTAATTCCAAAGCGTATGTTATAAAACATGTTTTAGAATATTTTTGACTTACAGCCTCCATTGGAGCTGTTTTATATAACTCTCAGAGTCCTTCTATATATTATACAGAATGATTGAATTATTTAGATATATGACAAAAATAATAAGCCGTCACACATGATTGACGCGTCGGACGCGAACAAATCGAATTGGATGCGATACGTGAATTGTTCGAGACATTGGTGCGAACAGAATTTAATCGCATTCCAGTATCGAGGACAGATTTATTACCGGTAAAAGAAATTTGAATATCAATTTGTTGAAATTAAATTACACACACAATTTCTCTTCATTCACCAAACGTAACTTCTGAATGCTTTTATACATGAATAGAAACTGACAACCTGCCTGAAGGTTATGGATTTTTTTTCAATAAACTTATTAAATCTGCACCAGAGCAGGATACATTTGTGAGGCTTGGTAAGATTCATTGAAGCCTGCAAGGTGTTTTTATTTGTAAGTTTAGGTTAAGGTAGTTTTTAAGTATGTCTTGGCTTTAGGCTGTATTAATAAATTTTTCTTACAGTACGACGAAAGTGATTCCGCGTTTTACTGAACTGATGGTGTTCTATGGAATCGAGTTTGCAAATAAACTCAATATAGATTTTAGAAAATACAACAAACCCCATCTATTTTCAGGTATGTTTTAAACTGAATAATATTGGTATAATACTAAATACAATAAATTTTTTTTTTTGTTTTAAAACATTTTTTTAATTAATTTTTCTTTGAAACAGACTCACCATACATTAAGTGCACGATATATCCAGATTTAAAACTATTTTTCTCGTCATAAATTAGTTTTTATGTCTATCGTACCATATATCCTCTTACTCGCTGATAATAATATAATAACTAATAGCCTTTTAATGATTAGGTTTTATCGAAATCGGTCTAGTAGTTTTTGAGTTTATTCATTACCAATAAACAATTGATTAAATCTAATATATTTATTGCATGTATAGAATTCAATACATGATGTATTTAATGTTATCACTAATTAAACTATAATTTGTTTCTCCTATCTTAATATATAAATCTCCTGTCACGATGTTTGTCCGCGGTGGACTTCTGAAGTACTAAACCGATTTTAAATTAAATTGGAATACCGTGAGCAGTCTGGCCCAACTTAAGAGAAAGGATAACTTAGATCTTTAATTATAGTCACAATTTTATTTTATTGCAAATTATTTGTAATTATCTGTTAACTCCAAAAGATGTCGACCGGAATGGCACTGCTATGGTAAACCGACAAACGTGTCATATAAAGATTAATTTATTAACCTAAATATAACATCCTTTTATTGTTTAAAACGCTTTCGATTATAAACATATCCCCGCACACTTAAAGCTGATAATTATTTTTATTGAACTAAAACAACGTTTGCCAGATCAGCTAGTAATATATATATATATATATATATATATATATATATATATATTGTTTTTCAGAGCCACAGACGAAAGCAATAGAGAAAAGCAAAGAACTAGAGAAAAATAAGAATAAATTGAACACAGATATTGTTTCCCTTAATACAAATCGCGAAGACAGCAAAACAGTCCTTCCTAGTACAGAACTGAAAAAAAAGTTAAAGCCTCGGAAAAATAAAACAAAAAAAACTAACGTGTCTGAAGAGAAAAAAAACATACCTAAAACAATAGATACAAATAAAAATAATGATTCAATTAAAAGTTCGGAAAATTTGAAATCGACCAAACTGAATCATATTGAAAATGAGAAAGCAATGAAAATTGATGAGGGGAAAAATAATGAAAATAGACTGTATCCAGTTGATCATAATATGTTTTATTGTGATAAATGCCCATATCGAGGGGTAGCGCGTCACAAAACATTACATTTACAAATGCATTATCTTGCTACCACCGGCATACAAGTATTTCCTTGTAATATTTGTCACTTTATTTGTCCAGACAAACAAACATTAGATAAACATGGAAAATGTCACAACGGTAACTTCAATTGTTCTTTTTGCAATAGGGCCTTTACATTAAAAATTGATTTAACAAGACATATAAGAACACATACAGGCGAGACGCCTTATAAATGTAATATTTGCAATAAGGCTTTTAAACATAAACATGTTTTAATTAATCATATAAGAACACATACAGGCGAGAAGCCTTATAAATGTAATATTTGCAATAAGGCTTTTATTCAAAAAAATATTTTAATTAATCATATAAGAATACATACAGGCGAGAAGCCTTTTAAATGTAATATTTGCAATAAGGCTTTTAGTCAAAAAAATTATTTAACTGATCATATAAGAATACATACAGGCGAGAAGCCTTATAAATGTAATATTTGCCATAAGGCTTTTATTCATAAAATTCAATTAACTAAACATATAAGTTTACATACAAACGAAATATAGTATTTGTAAATTTGGAAAATTAAATGATCATATACATACAAGCCAGTATCCTGATAAATGTAATATTTGCAAAAAGGTTTTTATGCAGAAAAGTCATTTAACTTATATAAGATTAAAAATCAACGATTATTAAAATACTTTTATTGAAAAAAAATAACTAATCATATAGCATATATGTAAAAACTAATAGTTTAGATACAAAGTAATTTCGTGGCGCATATAAAAAACATACTTGATGTTTTTTAAAAGAACTATTTTTTATACCGTAGAAAATAAATAAATAAATACTTAATCACAAATAGACATTAATTTTAAGCAAATTAGGACTTAGGAGTAATTCAATCACGCAGAAGTTTCCAATATTAAACTTGTTTTTAAATATCATGCAAATGCTGCGGTTTAGTGGTGAAAATAAAACAGATAGTCGAATAGCCATACTTTTGCATATATGTTATATATTATTTATCTCATGATAGCAAATTACAGTCATAATTAATTACCTTCGACATATAATGATGTAGTTTTCTAGAGCGGTGCGTTGTACAGCTGAGTTTTAGCCTTTTAAATTTATTTATATTCATTTATTATTCTACTGTATGATTCAATTGGTAGGAAATATTATATTTTTGGGATGTTTATTTTTTATAGAGATTTAGTTTATCTCAATCAAATTTTAAGTTACTATATTTGGTTTTATATGTTTCTATAAGCAACAGGTCTTACTTAATTTTTTGTTTGTGTTTAGGCTAATTAGTAAATGTTTCAATAGAACTATCTGTGTGTTATTTATTAATCTTTTTTTCATGGAGGTAAAAATGTACGGATGTAACCCCATTGGCGTATACAGTCGCTTACGCGGGGACTGTGGGATGAGAATTCCCTTTGCTATCCGAAGGAGAGCTACCGACCTACTAAAACACCCTCGAAACATTGAGTACTCCGGCGGTTGCACGAGACATTATTTATAACAACCTAAGCCGGAATAAACCTGGGTGTTGGAATATTAATAAATAGTAAGATAGTGTTAAAGAAGCTAATAAGTTTTTAATACTATTAACTTTAATTCGCTTTCGGATAATAGAAAAAAATTATATAGCTAATTTACCACTGCCACTTGCCTGACGTGAGACTAATACGCAGGTAACTTATTTAATATTTTTGGAAATGTGTGCGCTGTGCGATTGTTTTTATCTGTATTTTTAATGCTTGTACTGTATAATCTGTGACTAAATCTAACCTAATAGACAATATAGACTGATGATAGATTTATTGCTTAAATTATTCAATAATAGAAGTGATTTTATTTGGAGAAATTAAAGGATTTTCATTATTTATTTATATGTAAAGACGTTTGGTAATTACCTGCTATCTTATTTTTATTATCATTGGAAAAAACCATAGTATATGTCTGATTTGGGATACCATGTTAAAATAGTGTTCGACGCAGACTCTATGGTAGTAATGAAAAGTGATTTATACTGTATACACACTGTGTGGTTAAGGCTCACGATAACAATTTCGCGGTACGTTAAGGTGCCATAAATATCATAAAGTTTACTCATTTTTACACATTATTCTATAGTTTTCTATAGATACATAAAACGAAAGTAACATAACTGAACATCGCATATCACAGATAAAATGTATTCAGTTAAGCTATAATAGCAATTTCGATGCCATGATGGCGGCTATAGTTTGACACGACTGACAGCCTTGTTAGCAATTCACAAATCAGTAAATCACCATTTTTCTTGACTCTCCTTAATCTGTGTTGTTACAGTTACAATACTAACTTGCTTTTGAAAACAAAACTTAATAAGTTTTCTTTGATTATATTTTAACAAATAATCTAGGAATAGATATCATAAGTTACATGAAGAATTAGGTTTATATTAAATTTTCAAACTGCAAAGCTTGGTTATGAAACTTCAAAGAAGTAAGTATTCAAAGAAGTAAATCATATTTTTATTACCTTCATTTTAAATTACTTGATATTTATATTTATTTTCTTATTAAATTATTAACGAACGTTTCTGCTCTTTCAGAACACCTCTGACCTGATGTTCTGTGAGTGTTTGCAGGTTATAAAATACAATAATATATTTTGATGTAAATTATTTTAAAATACGAAACCATGTTTTCGTGCAACAAATGTGAATATGAAGGCCCGGCAAATGTAAGACCCTTTCATTTGAAGATGCACCTGAAAGAAAATGCTGGAGCAGCAATTTACACCTGTAACATTTGTTTGTACAAATGTCCAGATGAAGCTATAATGGAACAACATAAGAATTCCCATATTGAAACTGTATGTGAGAACATAAATGAAGGAGAGGTAGCTTTTGAAAACAATTTTGACTATCACATCCTTATAGAGCGCCAAGAGAGTAAGCATATTTGTGATATCTGCCAAAAAAGCTTTGCAAAAAAGTATTGCTTAGATCTTCACTATAGAATTCATAATAATGAGAGACCTTTTGTGTGTCCATACTGTGATAAAGGGTGGATACAAAAAAGTGATTTGGAAAATCATTTACGTGTCCATACTGGTGAGCGACCCTTTTCATGCAATGTGTGTGATGCTACATTTGCAAGAAAAACGAATTTAAATATGCATTTGAGAAAGCATTCAGGTAAACTGCCATATTCATGCAATATATGTGAAAAGAAATTTAATTACAAACAAGGATTAGATTATCATCTCCGCATACATTCTGGTGAGCGTCCATATGCCTGTGAGATTTGCAATGCCACGTTTAAACAAACTTCTACATTAAGATACCATAACATAATGAAACACTCTGCACAATTGGAGTTTAAATGTGAAGTTTGTAACAAACAATTTTCTGGGCGAAGTAACTTCATTATTCATTGTAAAAGTCATTCTGGTGAAAAACCTTATACATGTGAGTACTGCAAAAAAAAATTTACAAAAAAATTCTTGTTGGCAAACCACATTCGAACTCACACAGGAGAAAAACCCTTTGCATGCAATTTATGCAATAAAAGTTATAGTCAACGAGTTAGTTTAAATTATCATAAGAAAAAACATCTTGAACAGCCATTTGAATGTTTCTTATGCGATAATAAATTTGCAACTAAGACCATGTTAGATGATCATATTAGCACTCATGTTGATGTTATAAAAAAAGTGGAACCTGAAGATTCGGAGGAGAGTGAGCCTGATGATTTCTATCTTCTGATTGTATAGTTAATATATAAAATAGAATATAAACTAAGTTTAAAATTCTCATGCAATTCACCACAATTACTAAATATAAATTCATTGATTACTTAAAATATTTTGGTTTTTATCGATACTACAGTCCTAAATTTTTAGAAGTTAATTATTAATACAGAGATTCATACCTTTGTTTACTCTATCATGTATAAAAACTTGGTCCCCTACATCGTCAAAATATCAAACTTAGAGATTTTTAGCTTAAGCATAATTATTTTATGTATAAATCATGAATTTAAAAGGATTCTGTTTAAGTGGCTAAGCAGGGGGCAGGTAACATTTATGAAGTATGCAGCAAAACAAATTCTCATAATTCTCAGAATTATGGTGTTTATATATATTTGGACTTAACTGAAAATTTTAAGAAAGGACACAATATAATTGACAAATACCTCATGGTATATAAAAAATATCAGAAATTTTGTTAATAATTAGGTTATTGATGTGTATAGAGAGTGAAAGATTCATTCTTATATGCTATTTCAAAATTAAAATTTGTTTTTTAACTCTATGAGGTGAAATTAGAAATAAGATCCTAGATCTAGATCCTTAGTGTTTTGGTAATTTGCATATTGGTAATAAGTATTGATTGGTAATTTTCCTTTTAGTTCATTGACTTATAGTATAATAAATTTAATTGTAAGTGTAAATTCTATCACCAAAGGTTTAATTAATTTGAACCGTTGTTTAATATTGCTTTTGTGAATCATGATAATGTTAAAATTCTGTTTAATTTATATAGTTTTATACTTAAATAAATAATTTTGAATCAGCGTTACTTTAATTAAAACATGCTACTGTCAAAATTATTCCTATGATGATATATTTGGAATAAGAATCGTACAAAAATTATGAGGACATCAGTAGCTGGGTTCCTAACTTGGCTAGATTTTGCGATGTGGGAATTAAATATGCTTAAACTTCTAGAAAAATATAACAATTCTGCAATCCTGACAAATATTCTCCCGGGTTGATGTATCAATTGTTTATCCCTGTAATTTAAGACTGCACTTGATTTCATTTTGAAGTATAACAGAAACAAAAAAAATGTCTTGAATGTTTTTATTACATATATTACAAATTATAATGAATTTACACAATACCTGTATAAATAATATTGGGCACCATTATTTGTAAACATTTTTTGCGTTTACACCTTGGCATAAATATCGATCAAGGCGTCTTCGAAGATTCTATAGTTCCATTGACCGCGAAGATTGAGATGTATATAAGAACGTCCTCTGAGAAGCTGATTGTTCTCTTATTTTATTGGTTAAACTTTAAGGTTATTTTTTACCATCCCTTCAAACGCGAAACACGATCCTTTAATCAGTTTTAAATTTTTATCAATCAAAGAAACGTTTCGTAGCTTTTACATTTTAAGCCATACCTATTATTTATGAAACCGCAGCGATGACGTAGCTCTCATGGGAGATTTTCGCGTTCTTGGTTGTATATCAACATGTAATACTTCAGAAACAGACAGTTGTTTTGTGTCGCATTTGTTCAGAGGGCGAATTATAAAATACGGCTCGTCTGGGTCTATAAATATTAAAACAATTTTTAGTACGCTATTGTTTTGCTATAATATATTTTTGTAATACTATAGTGTAAACCATTTTTTACGAGCCAAACATTTTTTTTAAGTATAGGCTATAAGTAAATTACAGTACATCAAAAGATGTAGTGTAAAAATATACGATATTAGTCAAAATTTTCGTTACTTCTCATACAAAGCTAATATAATCTTCATATAGATAATACAAATTATATCGTATATATCATACATTATAATATCTTCTATCTGAATTCAGTTTTACGAACTTTCAACAACTTACTCCTAATGTGACCTTCCTTGGATAATAGTTGTTCAGATGGCCTTTTATTCAGAGTCATTTTCGACGTCTCAATTTCTCTGTGCATATAAAAAATGATTATATTAAAAACTGGTGGTAATATTACCAGGGGTTACCCCTGGGGGTACTCTTACAATTATGTTAATAATTAAGCTGTGAAATTATTTATCATCTGAGTTAGAATAAATATGTGCTACGTGTTGTTAAAAGAGACATTGCGTCTTTTTGTGGCAGGTTATATCTGCCTCATAAATTATAGTTCAAAAACTTACTTTGCGTTCTTCCTAGGAAAAATTCCGTATTTCAGATGTGGAGCATAAGGATCACAACATTTTGTTGGAGCTTTAGATTTCGAGTATTTGTTTTTGCTATGAAACGATAAAATATGAATCAACTTTAAAATAAGAATAAATTTTTGTTATAGGGCTTAGAATCTAAATATTTAATTTTAACTTCAAGAGAAGAGGGTACCGTTGCTTAAAAGGTCGGCAACGTACTTGTGAGCCTTCCGGCAGTCCATGGGCGGTAGAACGCGCTCAGTTGCGTGTAATTGTTGATTCAGAATGTTGGATGTCGCTACACAACCATGAAAAAATACTCACGAATCGTTCGTAGGGAGATTACACAGGTCAAGGCGTACAAATATTTACCTAATAAGTACATCCATTAAAGGATTTCTCAATAAAATTAAGATTAAAATTCTTACCAATAATATAATAATATACGGACACATTTCAACAAGCAGTTAGCCATAAGAAATTTATAGGTTGTATCATGTGTGCTAGCGCGATTGATAAACATATTTACATATACACTTTAAATACATACATAAATATCAAATGTGCTATGCTTATCACACGAAAGTTGACCACGAGTTGATACGGTAGCCCGCTATGGTGACCATTGCGACAACTAGATCGTGAATTATAATGTAAATTACGAAATAAATGTCTGTGAACCTTTAAAACTCTTACTACGCAACTCAAAATATGTGAAGTGTCATTGCACATATATAGCAGCTACACTTTTTCAAAGTCATTTACTAAGTACATACTTATCATACGAAACAGATTTCTTCATGGTGGGTGGCTTTCTCTCATATGATCCAGTTTGTGACCACGAATATGGGGCAGGGTACCTCATATGGCTAAAATTACACGTAGATTAAAATTGTCTTATGTATTAATGTTAAAATGCGTACAGGACGTAGGTCGTATTTACATAAGCCGATATTTTTTGTTTGATTAACAAGTAATGCATACATCAAGATTGAATTAAAAATCGGTATAGTATATTGTTCATTTCAATGCGTATTCGTTTGATTTAAATTCAGACCGAATACTCACATCGTCTTAGTCTTCTTAGTCTTTTTGTTATCCATATTTTTAATGTTTTTTTTAATTTTACTTGTACAATTTGATTCTACATATTAATATTGAAGTAAAAATGTCAGTAATAAAAAAAGAAACCCGCGTAGACTGTAGCGTTCTGTCCAACAGTATAGTCTGTGGTAGTTTTTCTAGACACAGACGATTTAGGCGCGAAAATACAATATAGCTTCCCGGATTGCTTATTTCCACCACCTTATGGTCGAATTCCAGTGATTTAGAGGCGATCTTAATATTTAAAACATCTTATATAGAGATTTATAGAGCATGTAAGTATACGCGTATAGACACACACTCCCATTTAGGGTCGACGATACTAAATAGTAAAGTACTTTAATGAAAATTAAATGAATTTTTCATATATTTAACACGTACTGAACTCGCGCTTTATAAATTAAATACGCAGTGTTAAACAAAATAGGATTGCAGTGATCGCCTTGCACATAGCGATTTCCCTTTGATCGAAAAAGTGTAAATTTCGCACATTTTTTGAATATTACATTAATTTAATTTAAAAAAAGTATTTTCGATTGTAACAGATCTTAGGGTTGGATTATTTTACTATTGATTTAAATTATATACAGAACTTGTTGAATAGCAATCTATAGTACATAATATATTGTAATAGATTGCTATTAATAACAAATTCTGTTTGTAGGCTTAACACATATAGTAAATTTATATGTTTAGTACAAAAAAAAACAAATATTTGTTAAATAGTATATTATCATGAAGCATGTACAAAATTATTATAAATTAATTGCGTTCTTAAATATTATGTTTGATAAATTATAAACATTTATAGCAACTGATTTTTGTAATCGTAAAAACTAAATGGGAAACAGTAAAGAATGAAATATTTATACAGATTTTTTATCAAACGCTTACTATAAACTTATATGACAAATACCCAGTGTCATGTCTGTCTGTCAATGAAGAAATTGGAGATAATTCAGTAAATTTGATCATAAATGTAAAATAATTGATAAATTTAAAAAAAAAACAACAGCATAATACATTAAGTTTTCTATAACTTATATAAACAAAAAAATGAGATCGTATGATTATCGTTTAAAAAAGGAAAAAAATCCTGACAAAAACCGTTTTCTATAAAAATAAAATCATTTTTTTTAATTGTACAATAGTTATATAAAAACACATTGACTTTAATACCAAAGACAAATCAAGCATTTATTGCGTTTTTGCTCAAGAATTATATACTATGGAGTTCCGCAAAATAACACCTGTTTCTATTAACTCACAAAAATATTGAATTCACCCAAGAATTTCCTTAAAATTACATTTACACGATTCTAACGTAAATAATACTGAACACTGTTTCACAAATCACTACACTAGACGCCACGTATCGCCAAGTCACTGAAAACCACAACAATACAATACAATACAATACAATACAATACAATACAATACAATACAATACAATACAGCACAATACAATACTGTACAACACAGTACAGTACAAAACAATACAAAAGGTGAGGAAAGCATATGGAGGCTGTAAAACCTCATTTAGCGTAGCAATCCCTTAAAGGCCGGCAACACCGGTAAGACTCGTGGCATTGCAAGTGTCTATGGGCGGCGATTTGCACTACTTTTACAATACAGAGAAGCTCGCCATTTCCTCCAAAATTTCTCTTACTGTTATATCCTAAACATCAAACAATGAGAAAATATCGAGCACTCTCTATTATATTATATATGAATAGTTCGGAACATTTATGAAAGCGATTACTGTATGGAGGCAATTTGAATATAAATTCTATTTAAAGACAACAGTGAAACGTGAAATTTCTGTCAACTATGTGGATAGTGGCTTTAGTTATAGCATTTAAATTGTATACTATATGTTTTATAAAGCTGTTTGGGTTAAAAAATATATTCACAAATTTAGTAAAACATGTATTAAATAATGACATCTTTATACTAAGTTTTAAGATGTAATATTTGAGAAGTGACTACATTATATTTGGAAAATAAATTCTACCGTATGTAATGCTGTAAAGATAGGCTTATACAATGTGGAGAGGACAATGCGACAATAAATGAAAACAAACAGTAATAGGCCCTAGTATAATTTTGAAACTATGCAATCAACCCTAACAACATGTCATGATTTTGTTAAAATTGTGGGAGGTTTTAAAAATCAACATGGAAACATCGGCAATGTGCTGCCTAGCTGACGTCACGCCCCACCATATTCAGTGGGAGTTTGGTGGGGATTAGTCGAGGCTGCGCCCGGGCGGGGACATTCATTCTGGTGCGAGACGCGGGTGAAGATAGATGCTATTTAAGATCTATGACGGTTTGCTGTGTGATGTAGATAAGTGTAATAACCAAGGTGAATTGAAGAAGTGATTGCTGTATCCTGTAGTTTTCTTTATAAACAAATTTAAAAAAATAAAAATGTCTAACAAACTAAATACAATATAGATCGAAACAAAATGTAACACCATTTGGAAATATCACATATGGTTCACTAACCTGTGGTAAGAAGAGCGGCAACATCGCATCGCCATATAATATTATGTCGCACTCTAGTTAAGAGATCGGCATTTGCCGCCATATCTTTCAATTTACTAAAAGATTTAATAATTCGGTTTTCTTGAATTTGTTCCCTCTCCCCATACTCACCCTAGTCTTCCATACTCTGCATGCACTTCCAGGGCTCTTCGTTCCCTCGGCGAGATCTCTTCGGCCAGGGTTTCTTCAGATGTACATGCTCCACGTGGGCCCTCAACTCTCCAGACGTGGTGAACGCTTTGCCACAAGTCTCGCATTTGAACGGTTTCAAACCTGTATGTATCTGGGAATAATAGGAGATATTCAATTATAAACTGTACTGTGTTTATAAAACAACTTTGAACCGGAACTACTATTAAGGGAATCGAGGAACCGTACAATACAGCACAGTACAATACAATACAATACAGTACAATACAATAGGTGCGGAAAAAAATATGGAGGCTGTAATGCTTTTGGCGTTAATTTAAACTATCCTGAAATTTTACAGAACAGAAACTTTCTAACAACTTCAACGGTTCGCGTGACCATTCGCATACAAATAATTCTGGCCTACAACCGTCAAACTACCCACAGACAATAAATCTTATATTTCCCAAGCCAAACATTTTTTTATAAAACCGGGGCAAACGGAGGAGGCTCACCTGATATTAAGTGATACCGCCCATGAACACAATGCCGGAGGCCTCACCAGTGCGTCGCCGGCCTCTTAGATTATACGCTCTATTCTTGAAGGGAAATACCTCAATATATACTTACAAACATATGCCGCCGCCGGTTGTTATAGAAGGCGAAATGTTTCCCGCACAGGGGGCATTCGTAGGTCGGCCGCGTTGCACTGTGGACTCTCATATGAAACACTAGATTCGTCTTTTGGGTAAAGCTTTTGTCACATCGATCGCATTTGAAACGTTTCTCGCCCGTGTGCACCCACATGTGGTCCTTGAGCAGGGCCATGCTCTGAAATTGAGACGATCATCTTTATATAAATAATTCTTCTGTGAGTGTGTATGTCACTGAACTTCTCTCAAACGACTGGACCGATTTTGATGAAATTTTTTGTGTGTGTTCAAGGGGATCTGGGAGTGGTTTAGATTCACAATATTATAAAAAATTCTCGTGTCACGGGGTTCGAACTTGAACTCCTCCGAAACGGCTTGACCGATTCTCATGAAAATTTGTGAGCGTATTGAGTAGGTCTGAGAATCGGCCAACATCCACTCGATGACGAGGAGTTCAAGTTTGGACATAGTGATGCGAGAATATAATAATAATTTCGAATATAAATTTTTTAGAAAAAAATTAAAGAAATGTACAAAAACCTTATTACACAGCTACTGAATATTTCGAAGATAATTTATAATAAGTCATTGTAATTAATTTGGCTAAGTTTTTATTTTTGTTAACCCATATTCATTTTATGTTTTAATTTATAAGTATCCTTATAAGACTGAGGGCTCCAAAATTAAAGTAAAAAAAACCTGTGTTATTTTATTTATAGTGCCAATTTTTTTAGTGTATAATTTTTAATTCTCTCAAAATTATTGTTCTTGTTAAAGATATCTCTTTATAATGTATTTTTTTAAGGAGCCCTTAAGTCCAACTCAGTAGCTGACTGTTCCTTATTCATATTGGAAATGTTTTTATTCTAATATTTATGTTGTCAACTATCTCTGTGCGATCTCTACTCTCCTGTAATTGATGCACTCAGAGGGATAAATATGTATTATTTATTATTACCTACCAACTAAATGTACAATTAATTATAATATAAACTTAACATATATTTGTACATCTATCTTAAAGGTGGGCACTGAGTTGCTAAAAAGGTTACGCTAGCTTAAACACAAAAAAATAATATTTATTTATACGTTATGTGTTTTCTTAGTTGGAGTTTCTAATAATTAAAAAAAGTTTATAGTTATGAATTTAAATGTAATGTAATTGTAGAAGTGTGCTTTGCATTTGTGGTATTTCTTGTAGCGAATAAATGATTAATGAAATGGAAATACTTGGAATATCCTGCCGCACTGCTCGCACATAGAAGGCGTCTTCATAGCCGGGTATTTGGTTCGGTTCTTGTCGGGGTGAACTCTGCGGAAGTGCTGGGCGTAAAGACGCAGACCGCGCAGTTGGGCTCCACACTAGCTTCCAAAATTACCGGATTATTATACAAGGTGATTCATATATATCAAGATTCTTATATATTATTTTTATTTTATGCTTTATTAATATGACATTTTCTTCTGAAAATAAACGCAACTATTTAATTATAATATTATATATATTTCAAAAAAAAAGTTAGCTCTAATTTATTTACATAGATAATTATTATACAAGGTGTTTCATATACAATAAAGACTATGTATTATTTTTATTTTATGCTTTATTAATATGACATTTTCTTCTGAAAACAAACGCAACTATTTAATTATAATATTATATATATTTCAAAAAAAAGTTAGCTCCAATTTATTTATTAAATAATTATTATAAATATATATATATATAATACCAGCCAACAGTTATGCTCATTAGACAAATGTTACCTGAACCGAGGATCGAACCCGAGTCTATTTGGCGAGCATTGCGCCAACGGGGTTAAACCAATGTATAAATAAATAATAAAATAAAAAATCTGCTTTTATTGCTAGTAGCGAGATATTAAAAGGACTAAAAGAGTGATATAGGGTGATCAAACTAAGCTTCATAATAGAAACTTAATCACCTGTTCACAAGTGATGAGCTCCGCTGGGTTCTCATCATCATCGCGCCTATGCATCATCATCCGTCGGTCTGTGCGTCGCATCACGCCTTTCTTCATACTGCTCATACTTTGGGAGTCGTTGCGTATTCTATCACTAAAACCACACAGAGAGAAAAATTTTATATGAATGTTTGTTACACACACCCACTAGACTGATTTACAAATTTTCACCATTAGAAAGCTGACTTTTTACGGAACGATATAGGTTGTTGCATTTTGAACAAAAAAAAAATTTGCGAAAACTTTTATTTTATCGATACGAATATTTTAAACGTTTAAACAAAGCCAGGAGAATAATATCTGGACTCACGGATCATTGTCACTACTGTGCCTGGAAGACAGTTTCAAATGGCGCAGATGTGCCTCCTCTGACACGAATCTCACATCGCAGACCTCGCAGTACGGACCTTCCAGAGGCGCCTGGAAATCAATTAAACACATATAATATTGTCTTTTATTAAAACTATTACTCATTTAAAGAAAAACACTTTATTAACGGTTTAAGTTATGTATTTTTTACAAAATTTAAGTATATTACATTATTAAAAAAAATTCCCGACGTTTCGCATACTTTACATTTTAATTGTCACTTGTGACACTTATTTTGACAATTAACACCTTTTGTCTTCAGTCCACTGTGACGAGGCACGAAACGTGGGGAAAATTTAAAATATACACTTAAATTTTGTAAAAATACATAACTCAATCCGTTAACAAAGTGTTTCTCTTTAAACATATAATTAATTTATTCCATATATATTTCATTGCTGCTATTTTACCTTAAAACTGAACGGACTAATGAAATATAGAAATATTTATTTTATTATTTATTTTGAAACTCCAACGGAGATAACACACAACATATATTTAGGAGTACACATTTATCATACCGCGTGCATCTCCAATTATAGGAGAGTACAGCTTCCACAGTTGGCCAACAACATACCCAGAACAATAACAGTAACTCCTACAATATGCTAATGAATTAGACTAAGGGCCCCTCAGTAAAAAAAAAAACTTAAGGAAAAAAAAAATTTACAAATATATATAACAATAACCACAAACTTTAAAATAATAAAACATATAAAGAACAATTTTCGAACCCCAATGGTCTCAAAGATGACCACGGGCCAGCTGATAATACAATTGTAATATTAGAGTCTCAGATTTCGGGATAATAGTTAAAGATATATCAAATATTTAAGTTACCGTCTCCTCGGACAATCGATGTTTCTTCTTCTTATGCACCTCAATGCCCTTCTTACTGAGAAACGTATAGCCACACAGCTCACACACAAAATCAGAGACGTGCTTTATTCTCACGTGCCCCAAGTACGTCGTCACTTTACTGAAACAAGTGATGTGATGTGATGAAAAAGCTGTCCTACCTCTAAAGTTGGACCAGACTCACGGTGTGCTAATTTAATTTAAAATCGGTTAAGTAATTTAGGAGTCCATCGCGGACAAACCTCGTGACACCAGATTTATATATATTATGATAATTAAATTTAAATTGTGCGTTATTATTTATAGGTCACACTAGTAAAACTTTGATAACAATATAGACGTAGACACGGCCACAGACTAAAGGAATGAGTTTTTTTTTTATTTCCGCGCATTTGCGTCTGTTTTGCCAGGTACAAAATGGCGAATTTAAAATTTCCAAAAACAAAAGTTACATGAGTAAAAGTTTTGTACTAAACACGAGCATGAAAAGAGCAAGCAATAGCAAAATTAATTCATTTGTTTTTTTTTAAATTAAATCTTTTTTAATAAAAACTTTTTTTTAAACTCAACCCATAGATAATAAAATAATCTATAACTGAATATTGAGTTTAGATTTAGAGCCACTTTATTAGCAAGTGTGTGGAAAAAGTAATTTTAGCGCGATATACGAGAATTAGTAATAGTTTCGTTCCATACTCACTCGAACTGGCTCGGACAGTGTGGACACTGATATTTTGCCCCAGCATGCCATTTCTCATGCTCTCTGGCTACGCCTCTGAAATTAATTCAATGTTAGTCACTTCAAACTAATTTAATTTTAATTGACATTATATATATTTAACAAACCGTATGACATAAGATATCTTCATTGTAACTGTAATTTGGCATGTAATAGGAGGCTTTTATTTTTCAAACACCAAAGAGGCCGATCAATACTGTTGAAAATCTTACTGGCTGGGTATATTTAAAACAAAAAATCAATCAAATTTTTCATGGTATGACATATTTCTTGAGATATATCATTGTATTTTTGCAAAGTTTAAATATATTTTACATTATTTTAAATTATTCCGACGTTTCGCGTACTTTACATCGTGCGTGGTCATGGTAGGTCCGTTAATAAAGTGTTTTTCTTTAAATAACTCATAGTCATGTCAATAAAAGACAATATATATCATTCTTATATTCATTAATCAACCCAATAAGACATCAGGTTGTAATCTGAGTATAATTTGATAAAAAATATACATACCTATTCATAGTGACGAACGGACAGCCTCTACAACTGAATTGCTCCGTATGTTGTGACGTGATATGTTTACGAAGGGCTCTACTTGTTTTGAGTCGACTTTTGCATATAAAGCATTCGAACGCACCGCTCTCCTTTAAAACAAATATTGAGTACAAATGTTCATTTAATTTCCTATTAATTTTCATTTGTTAAAATATTTTGATTCGAAAGACACTACAATACATTTGATACTATACTAGCAGAGTCGCAAACAATGTTTTGCCATAAATGTGATTTCTAGCAATCATTTTTTTTAATTCAATAAAATAAATTATCAGCTTTAAGTGTGCGGGAATATGTTTAGTCGAATGTGTTTTAAACAATAAAAGTGTGCCTTATTTAGGTTAATAAATTAATTATTATATGACACCATAGCAGTGCCATCTATTGATTATTTACTCAATCCAGTAGAAAAGTATCGACATCTGTTAGAATCTTTTGGAGTTAACAGATAATTGTGACTGTCATTTAATTATAGAGAAATAATTTGCAATTAAATAAAATTGCGACTATAATTAAAGATCTAAGCTATCCTATCTCTTAAGTTGGACCAGACACGGTGTGACAATTTAATTTAAAATCGGTTAAATAGTTTAGGCGTCCATCGCGGACAAACATCGTGACAGGAGATTAATATTATATTCTAATTTATTTATTTATCAGCAAAGTATTTAAAAATATTATTATTCTTCAAGATAAGAGCGTATAAGCATCTTAGAGGCCGGCATCGCACTGGTGAGGCCTCTGACATGGCGAGTGTCCATGGGCGGTGGCCGCTTAACATCAGGTAAGCCTCCAGCCCGTTTGCCCCCGTTATATAAAAAAAAAGTTACCTCTCGATGCCGTACACTATGAGCGTCATATCTTGCCTTAATATGAAATCCACGAAAGCACAATTCGCACTTGTAAGTTGCATTCTTGTATAAAACCGACTCTTTCCTTTTAGTGATTTGCTCGATCTGTTGTTCATAAGTCAACATTGTTATTGTAAAGAGATTCTCGTCGATGTTTTCGTTTGTCCGTCGTCGTTTTACATCTGATGTTTTGAATCTGAAATTTTAATACATAAATTAAATTCAAATAACTAGCGCCTAGTAGCTTAAGCTTACACTGATATATAGGAACAATACGATCAAAATTAGGAAAATATCAGAGGAAATTCGCCTTAGAATTTTAAAAGATAACAAAAATATCAAGTCTATAAATCTGAGCTATAGCTTTTAGGGTTGTAGTGGCATTGTTATTCAAACTTTACTACTTAGCCGCTATGTTTGAAAGATTTTCATATTCCCACTAAAATAATAGAGTTTGGCTGTGATAAAGCCAAATTGAGTTCCATTGTAGAACTTCAGTGTAGTGTGGCTCTGGAAACTCATCAAGTTCGCTTACTAAATTTTTAATCAACCAATCACTGTCCTGGTTGATGTTAGTCCACAAGTAAGATACCGAAGAAACTTAACAGACACCTCCTGATGCAAAGCCCGCCCATACATCTGTTTGCAAATCTTGTTAAGTAATGATAATGCAAACAAAAGAAACTCACTTATCTACCACACTTGTATCATCCTCCTCTGCCTTTTCACTATCTTTAACTTTGATTTTTTTCTTCACTTTCACTTTTTTCACTTTCTTCATTTTACACATCTCACTTAGTGTTCTATCATCTTCACTAACAAACCCACAGTCTTCGAAGAATATCTCATTACTTTCCACTTTAACTATAATTGGTTCACATTGTTCCAAATCATCAAAAACATCTTGATTTACGTTAACTTCAATCTTCTCTTCAAAATCCTTTTTCTCATCATCAATTGTTAAATCAAACTTATTTGTTTCATTTATTTTACATGTTAATGGTGATTGAAGGCCATATGAATGTCTATTGATTGATTTTATGTGTTCAGAAGTAACCTGAAAATCAATGCACAGGTTTTGAGTTGGTTTTCGCTTAATATTGATTCATAAACTCGAAAGGTATATTAACTTTTCAATTAGTAGTACGACTATGTTTTATAAAATTTGGGGACTATAGAATTGCAATACTTGCAATACTCTGCGAAAATATGCTTAATCACTCGACGCACGTTTCGGCCTAATACAGGAACATCTTCAAGATGTTGCCTGTTACGAATAGTGTTCATTAGGTATATATATAGAACATTTGTGTGTTTCACATAACTGTATCTCCATAAAGCAGCTGAATTGTCATCCGCAGATAGAGAACTCTGTTATTACAATCATCAGGCGTTACTTTGCCGAAGTCCATAGAACAAAACTCAAATATTTATTATTTTTCTGTTATATATTTTGTTGGATTAATTTTTAATTATTAAATAAATAATATAAAAATATTAGCACTTACAACTTTTTCAGATTGATAGAGGTCCAATAATAAATTATGACTGGTTAATGCTTTGAGTCGTAAATTTTCTGCTGATATGAGTCTTTGAGTACACTCCCAACATAATGTTTGAGGGAAGGTGGATGTTTTTGTACCCTGTAATATATACCCTCTGTAAGTGAACTATTTTAAATAACTAAGATAAAAAGTATTTTCAAATTCTTTTTTTTTCTAAATATTGAATTGTGATATTCAATGTTTTTTGTAACATTGACCTCACTAGTACTTCTAGACTTGTATAGTTATTCTGAAAATGTAAGCCTTTAATGGAATTATAACCTAGCCATAGAGGGTAGGGGCCTTTTACAATGGGCTTATGCATATTTCATAGAAAATATATAATAAACTTATAATTTTGCAATTAATTTTATTTAAAATTATATATAACCACATATAAAGCATACAAATGCTCTCACATTATTATAAATTACTATAACTGTTTATACTTACAGAGAGACCTGTTATATTAATATATATTTGATACAAATTGTATTTATTGATGTTATACAATTTTGTGTCTAGGGTCAGACAAAGTCGACACACCTGTAAAAAACATAAATTCTTAGAAACAATTTTATTTAAATTAAAGTCATCAAAAATGATTCTTCAAAAATGCCTACAAAGTCATTTATATGACTGTGCAAATTAAAATTCTTTCACATGCTTAGATAACATATTAAAAATTAGTTACCTTCACTAAATCATCAGAAGCTTCCATGTTTAAAAGCTGAAATACATGCAAATGAAAGGTTAATTTAATTAAAAAACAACACATAATTTGGTAATGATGGAGCAATAGCTGGGCGCATCTCCCTCTCCAAGGTACAGATTTATTAAATGTCTATAAATTTTGTATGTCCTTGGTACGAATCAATGGTTTTTTTTTATATTTTTATAATAAATATTGGAATAAATATTGTACCAGTCTTGTATTTCATGAGATTTCTTAAGATTATAATTTTCTAATATAAAACATATTTTGAATTAGTAACTTAATATTTATAGAAGTGTATTAAGGCACCAATATTGTGTAGTATTTTAGTTTTAATTGAAAGAAATTGAAATTAATGGCTTAGTAGTGAATGTTCACAGCGGGCTCGAATATGTTCAATTAATACATGACCATAATAAGGGGCACAATACTGAATTTCAATTTACCTTTCTATGATGTTTGTAATATAGATTATGGTCATCTTATTGAATTTTTTTAATAATTCAAAAATACATATCGAATTAAATTAGTAAACATTTCAACCATTCTTGATCTGCATTCTCACAGATAACTTATATACGTCTGTGTTATAGATACTTATAACACAGACTAAGTGGAGCGCTCTAAAGACCGGTCCACACGCTCCGTTTTGTCTGCGCAGTTCAAAACGTTGCAGATAAAACGTTGCGTGTGGACTGGAAAACCGTGCAGTTTTTAATCCATTTAGAAGACGGTACAGTCTTAGTAAAACTAAGCCAGACAGCTCAGATTTCTTTGAACTGCGCAGGCAGGTCGGCGCATGTGGACGGTAGCACCGTTTTCCGATCCGTTTTGTTACTCAGTTTCAATTCGTCGGGCGACAAAGGCTGACCTTCGGCAATGTTCTAGGGAGTTTTTAACTGATGTTATCTCTGTATGAAAGTTTCTTGTCCCGGGCATTTGGCGTGTAGAATCAAAAGAATACAATGACAGGGATAAGAAGGCTGATACATAATAAAAGAACTACCAAGAGAAATATTGGTTTTAATTAGCTTTAAGAATTTGACAAAGAATAAATAACGTACTGAATGACAGTGTCAATCATATCAAGTTTACTTGTTTAAATCCGGCCATAGACAACACGTCAAAGGCGGATGCTTGTTTCGATATAATTGCTGTGAATTCCAGGTCTTTGTAACTTCTACCAGTTGCCAAAAATCTTAAAGTTGCTGTTAGCCTTTCATGTGCTGATATTGCTGTTCTCATACAAGTATTTTCTTTGTTGATATGCGGTGTCACCGACTCCAATAAATAAGTAAATGTGTCAATGTCCATTCGCAAGTAGTTCCGCCAATCATTAGGTTCATCACGTAATTCACGCAATAATTTGATACGGGAAAAGTGCTGCCTTTGCCACTTCCGCGATCACTTTGAACGCCGGCTACTTCTAAGATGTTCCAATCTTTTTTTTTATAACAATACACATCGCGAAAATCGACCAGAGTAGTAACTCCTCCATGGCGATCTTACCCAAAACTGAGCAAAATATACGGATATATCTGGGCCGTGTGGACGCTCTGCAAATTGTTTTCATTCTGTCTTAAGACTGCGCAGACAAAACGTTGTGCAAAACGGAGCGTGTGGATCGGCCTTAACAATACAACTCCACACCCAAATAAAGTCGGTGTTACACGTATCACAGAGCAATGAAATTATTTTGAATTTTTCTAGTTTTATTGTAATATAGACTACAGTCTATATTAGAATAAAACAATACATTGTTGGAAGAGGTTTATGTATAAAACGTAAATAAACTATATCGAATGGGTCATAATGTCTTGTGAGTTCGAATACATATCACACTGAGAATAAAATAATGGAACAAAGTATGACACGATTATAAAAATAGATCACATCTTTGCAAGCTTCGCCTTCCATTAGAATTTAGATCCGTTTAATAACACAGATCAGTAAGTACACTGTGGTGTTCACAGATTTGTGAATACTTGTCTTTAATTTTTCTCTTATCTATGCTTTAGATCGGCAAATGGCAATGGAAGAGTGAATTTGTTGATAAAAGTTTCTTGAAAATAAACACAATTAGTAGAATCGATCAATTATTAATTTTTTAACCATATTATTATTTACAATCTATGAGATTATTCGACGTCTTTGAATAGTCTAGTCATTAACGCTTCAAATTTTCTCTGGTTTTTAAAAAATGCATATTATTCTTTCTAATAATGTATGAAAGGTTCAAATTGAATAAAATATGATATTTTTCGAAATCATTCAAAGATGAGGTGCTGTGTCAAGTCCTGCAAAAATGATTCTAGAACGATATCCAAGTCACACGGTATTACCTTTCACATGTAAGTTTTTAGGAGTATTAGTGGCTTACACACTTTTATTACTATAGCTACTCTTGATCAAAAAGACTTATCAGACACAACTTATCAAGACAGTTGAATTATTTATTTATATCTTAGAAAATTGGGATTGACTAGGGAAGTTAATTAGAATTTCCATATTAGAATTTCTGAAGGAAAGTGTATCCAAAAATTATATTTCAAAATCTTGGTTTGGTTGTTTAGACCATTATTTACAAACATTCAAGCATATATCTTATGTATTTTCCTAAACATAGGTTTCCAACTGAACCAAAACTGCGTCAAGCCTGGTTGAAAGCAATAGACAAGGAAACATGGTCTCCAAGAGATCGTAGTGCTATTTGTTCAGACCATTTCATGAATGAAGACATTTTTGTCACCAAGAGTGGTTTAAGAAAAGTGAGAAATGGCGCAGTACCAATGGCTGATGTAAGTTACTTAAATTTTTATTTTGTATACCAAAAAAACAATTTTTCCATTTATGGGATTTGTTTACAGTGCCTTCAAATTAGCTTATCATCATATAAGCCAAACAAGTCAATAGGTCCACAGATAGGGTTAAGCAAAAGTCTAAAATCTAGAAAATTTATTTCATAAATAATTAAACTTACAGAAAACATCCTCATATTTATGTATGATCTATAAAAAAATTATGTAAGAGATTGACTTCTACTTAACTTATTAAAAGAAAATATTCTTCCTTGCATATTTATACTATAATTTCACTCATATTTATTACTACCACTTACTACATTTGTAACTTTTATACTTTCCAGAATACTGTTTGCAGTTACAATGAAAATACTGTTGGTCTTTTGGTAAGTATTACAATTTTAACCTTAAATATATTTATAATTCACAGATTAATGTAGTATCAATACAATATATCCTTATGTGTGAACATACTAAAGCACGGACAACAGCTAAGTTATGAACTTATTTACAGGTCTGTAGAATATGTCTTGGTACAGACGTGAAGTTATTGCCTATTGGAAAGTTTAATTTGGAAGAAACATATGAACATGTGACTGGATATGCTGTAAGTATTTTTATTAATTATAATTTTGTCTTTAATTTGGCTATAATCGCTAAACACAAGTGATAGGACAGTAAAATAAAACGGTACAAGTGCTTTTTTAATTTAATTCTCATTCACATTGATATTACTCATCACTCAACATACCTCTCTTATTTCTAAAGAAACTAAATTAACAGTTTTACTTAGTCTAATTCATGTGTCTTAAATAGGCAAATATATCTACTTTAACACAGATATATCAGACTTAAAATAGAAAAAAAATCCTTCTGGAATATGAACTGCTACATAGAGACAGTATAGCTTTAACTTTAACACTATTGTTTTAACTAAAAAAGGGATGCATAGTTACAGTTCTAAAAAAAAAAAGATAAAGATAAAGACTCTATTTTATTATTTAATTTTCAGTTGACAAAAGGAGATAATTTGCCTCAATATATTTGTTTTGAATGTGCAAAAAGGCTGTCAAACTGTCATATGTTTAAGGCTAAGTGTTTGAAATCCAGGATGCTTCTTTTAGATCTGATATCGGATAATAGTATTGTGAGTAATAATTGTCTATAAATAATAGCTTAATGAAAATTATATAGTTATTAGTTGTGTGGATGATGTTTCAAATTCATTTAATATTATTGAATTTAATAATTGAATTTACCAGTTTTTAATTAATTGCTATTTGTGATCTTTCAGATAAGTATAAACAGTATTAAATCAATAGACAGACAAACACATAAATTAACATCAGACCTATCAATAACAATATTGGATTCAGATAAAATAATTGACATAGAATATGAAGAGAATAGTAATCAGATTGAAATTGAAAATATATCTGAACAAGATAAAAACGATATTTTTGTACAAGAGTTACCGAAAGATTTCGAAGATGATTTCAATGATGGAGATGATTTTAATGAAAATCAATTTAATGATACAGATAACGTTAATGATAAAGATTACAACAATAAGGATTGTGACAAAGAATACACCTCTGACGACAGCCTACCTCTCGAACTACAAAGGAAAAAGCGTAAAAAGACGAAAAAAGCGAAAAAAGCCGACGAACCAAAGATTGACAGACGACGGAAGCCATTTTTGAACGCCGATCTAAATGAAACACTATTCACGATCACGGATTTGACAGTTGAGGAACAGGTGGCCGAGATTCAGAAGCGGCGAGAGTCGGCGAATTTTAAGAATGCAGTGTTCAAATGTATGGAGTGTTTTAAGGGATTTCTGGATGAGGACGCATACAATGGCCACATGACACGCCATACTAATGTAATTGCTTGTGCTTCGGAACTGAATTTCCTTGATAAAAATGTGATTTTTCAAATGCTGTCCTTTTTTCAGCAATGTGGCGAACATGAGTGCGCTATATGTAAGACTCATTTTAAACATCCGCACGCTTTGCGAAAGCACATAACGGCGCACCATACACAGAGGTACAACTGTAATCGGTGTCCGTATGTCACTACGCACAGGTGAGTAAAGAAAGAAAGAAAGAAAACAATTTTATTATTCAAGTACCAGTGCAGACAAAAAAAAAAAATATATAGATAAGTGTACTTAAAAATAAATAAAAAACTATCACACTGGTCACCTGAAAATGGATGCCACTCAGCATGTGTTGGGCCATAGCATGTGACCCAACGCTGATCTTCCGTGGCCTCCAAAGTGCAAGAAGTGACCCTACGACTAACTTAATATTAGATTTATAACTATTTTAATATTAGATTTATATCCTATAACATGAACAACATATAACTCTAACTAATATATGTACAATATTTAAAATCACCTTAATTACTTGACTACTTGATTCTTATAGCGCATCCAATACTTCTTTGAAATTTTTCAAAATAATAGAAGAGTACTTGATACGATTGGTGAATATTATACTAGTTCAAGAGGAAATTTAACATGTGAATGTTGAGTCTATCCAGCTTTTAGACACCACCGGTTAGTAAGAAGATTGAAAAGGAAAAAACCGTTCGAGTTAGTGTTTTAGTGCTAGTGTCATTTGTGATGTGCTATGATTATATTTGAACATTTTAAGTACACATTAAAAGTGTCAGGCCTTTATTAGAGACTGTAAGAAGTGTTAGTGGACACTATTCTTATATTATACTAGCTGATCCCGCAAACGTTGTTTTGCCATACATGTGTTTTCAATTAATAAATAAATAAGGGTTGATTGTAGAAGGGTGAAAATTTAGGATTGTATGTATTTTTGTATGTTGTATCATAAAAAAATAGAAAATAAATTTTTTTTCTAAAAAAATAAAATAAACATTTAGGGGGGATGAATAATAGATGTTGGCCGATTCTCAGACCTACTCAATACGCTCACAAAATTTCATGAGAATCGGTGAAGCTGTTTCGGAGGAGTTCAAGTTGGAACTCCGTGATACGAGAATTTTATATAATATTGTGAATCTAAACCATTCCCAGATCCCCTTGAACACACACAAAAAATTTCATCAAAATCGGTCCAGTCGTTTGAGAAAAGTTCAGTGACATACACACTCACAGAAGAATTATATATATATTAGATCTAAATTACTCATTAGTCTTTCTCTAGGCTAGATTGTAATTTTTTAAATGATTTGTCTCTGTGAAGGCAATTCATATTGAAAAAATATTGCAATACAATTTTTATAATTATAGAAAATGATTAACCAGTCTGGCAAAAATAAATTGAAACATTCGTTCATCATGTATTGACACTAGGTTTGTAAATATAAATATAGTTAATTTTACGTAGATTTTTAAAGCTTTAAGCTATTGTATTAACACAAAAATAATCTTTGTAATTTAAAATTTATATAACATAGTTTTTTATCGAAGATTGAATTAATGTAATAAATTGATAATTTGCTTAAAGAACTCTTACGCATTTAAAGAAAAACACTTTTGAACGGATTTAATTATGTAGTACATAATTTAAATAAATCACGGTCTACCGTGACCACGTACACTGTAAAGCACGCGAAACGTCGGGGAAAAGTTTAAATAATATAATTTATTTAAACTTTGCATAAAAATACATAACTAAATCCGTTCAAAAGTGTTTTTCTTTAAATGTGTAACAGTTATGTCAACAAAAGACAATATTATGATAATTTGCATAAAATTTTTATAATTATTTCCCAGGCAAACGGCTCGTCTCCATGAACGATGGCACAAAGGAACGAAGTATCAGTGCCCGCATTGTCAAGATGAATTTGTGTGAGTTTTACAATCTATGACAAGAAAATCCTTAAAATTGACCTTAAAATTATAAAATGACTTTGGCTCTTTGGCCACAGATTATATATACATTCATTTAAATATTGTGGCCGATTGACACATGTCAGTTGTCATGTGATTTTTAGATCATATGTCATCTTCGTTACAATTTGATGTAACCTCGGGTGACCAGAGTTATAAGAAACTTGTTTTGCAACTAAAAATATTTAGTGTGTTTTAGATATTATTTGCCATTTACGCGTAACACTAGTAATTTTGAATTCGTAAATAATTTATTATAGCTATAAACGTAGCGTATATTAAGAATATTTTTATTTTTGTACAAAATTTCGTTTTTCAGTTTGTTTTTAAGGAAAACAATTTTTTTTTCAGAAAATTCACAACATACATGGGCCACATACGTATCAAGCATCCATCTGACTTCATATGTGTTCTGTGCGGATATTCCTTCGTCAGTGAGAAAGGGATAGAGCTACACAAGAAATTAAAACATCGTTTGGATGATGGAAAGGTAAGAAATATATAATACTGTTTAGTCTATTGAGGACTGAATAGAATCTATATTGTTCCATAATTGCAAAAACCGCACATTAATCCACAGATTAATAAAGATTTGAATATGTCAATTGTCATTGACAATAGCTATGGCGCGCTTTCCAGTGTTTCCTTGGTACATAAAACTTTATTTAAAAACGGTACACATTTATTTTGTTTATAATTGTGTTTTATTTAATTTTGATCTGAATGATTACAGATTCCCGACGACGGACCCCTCTGTGAGCTATGCAACGTTCGTTTTGTGTCCGAGGAGGCATATAAGAGACATTTAAGTGTGTCCGCCAGACATACTAATGAGTAAGTTAAATGATTCCCCATTTAAATAAACAAATAAACAAATCCAATTGTAATATTTTTAGATAGATAGATATTTGTAGACCTGTTTCCTGTTTGTCAAATTCAGTTAAATCTTTTATGAAGAGAGAGATAGTTTAGTGAAACAATCTCTTTGGGCTTATATTTATCATGTAATAGAAAGATAGTTCAAACCGTTTATAGGTGTTCAAAATATAATTATAATTTAAATAATTAATTATGACTTTAAACACTACGGCTATAAATTGAAAAATAAAACGTCTCAGTACACTTTCACTAACACTTTAAGGAGTTCTAGTCGTAGGAATCTTTGTAATTGAAAATTTATATTAATTTCTTTTTTATCGAAGATCGAATTAATGTATGTTAATTTGCTTTAAATTTTTATAATTATCTTAAATTATTATAGTTCAAAGGACAAATCGAAGAAAGGCAGGCGGACGCGCGAGAAAATGGAGAAAAGCGATATTTTCGATAGGAAGAAAAACTACGCGAGCCAGTTGAGAAAAGCCGAGGGTCCGATACCGTGTGAACAGGTGAACAGACATACAAAAATATTTTATTACTTGTTAATGAAATATTTTTGTTAAAGAATCTCTATTAACAAATTAATTTATGTATTTATACAAAATTGAAGTATATTACATTATTTTAAATTTTTTCGTTTCGCGTACTTACCAGCATTGTTTTTCAACCTATGGGTCGCGACCCCCTGGATCGCGAAGCTTCGGTCGCCAGAGGTCGAAAAAAATGGGTACTTTAGTAAAAAAAAAAAACAATAAAGTCAATTAATATTGTTAATGGTAATACTGTAACTTACACCTACATACATAATAAAAAACCGAAGGTCAAAGGGGGTCCCGAAATATTTTTTTTTATACCAGGGGGGTCGCATCATGAAAAAGGCTGAAAAACACTGCTTTATAGGGTGCATGGTCACGGTAGAATAATGTAAAATATACTTAAATTGTAAAAAATACATATCAATCCGTTAATAAAGTGTTTTCTTCAAACTTTGTCTTTGCTTGCTTTAAATTCATTATCTATCTATTATCGATGGTAAATATTTGAATATGCAGTGTGGCGTTGAGTTGGAAGACTCGCGCGCGTACCACAGCCACTTTAGACGACAGCACCCGGACAAGAATCGAACCAACTACCCTTCTATGAAGTCGCCTTGTATGTGCGAGGTTTGCGGAAGAATGTTTCAGGTGCGTACAATTTGTGGGTACTATATATTGACACTCATATATAAGGAAATAATAATCTTAACACAAAAAATATGGTATATAATTTATAAATTTATTTCACTTTTTTTTACTATTATTATTTAACTTTATTTTACTATTTTAAGAATCTAAAACATATTGAAACATAAATTAATAGTAGCGGGGTTACGACGGCTTGAAAGAACTTATCCCTTTTGGGTTCATAGAATAGTGTACAAAATTAATTGAATCAGGCGTTACTTTGCGGAAGTCCATAGTACAAAATCCCAATAGACCAGTATGAAAGCAGTACTCCGCGAGAAACCCACAACCACCCGACGCACGTTTCGCTCCGACACCGGAGCATCATCAGGATATTGCCTCTACGAACAGGAGATGAGGATGACTCAGAGTACAGCTTTCATACTGTTCTATTGGCATTTTGTAGTGCACAAAAGACAAGGGATGACATCTTTATTATAACGACATATCAATTTTTTAACACATTTACAATTGTAAGAATATGTATCTTTAATTTATTGAACTAAAACTAAACATTTGCTTTTAATAGACACTTTGGGGTAAATTGTTTCCAGCACCCGGATGGCTCAAAAAAAAAACCAACTTATTGGAAACTAATTTATTTAAAATTAAATTACAATTTACAATAGTGTTCTAAAGCGCGATGCTTATTAGAATGCATGAATATTCTTAAAACTATACTTGATAGCGAAGCGACGCTGGTGGCCTCCTTCGTCAGCATAATTCGTTTCTTATTCGGTGTAGGGCTGGCACATAACTGGTACGCAAACTATTATTACAAATGTACTTTATTTATTATCTGATATCTTTAAACTATGTATGTAAAGTTAAGGTTTGCATTGCGAGTGTTCATGACCGGCGGTATCAATTTACCTTGTGAACGTGCCCGTTTGACCTCTGTTCTATTAAAAAAAACATAACTAAGGCTTGATACGAATATAATCTTTAATTATTTAATTATCTTTGCTTTAATGGTATAATTAATTTATTATGGTGTAGGTGTGTGCTGATTTGTTTTTATGAAATATACTACTGTGTGGAGTTTAATGCATTTTTTCAACTATTTCGGGTCTATGGGCTTGGGTCTTGTGGTATAATAGGTAATAGTTGTGTCAGACTCGAGTTAGTGATTGAGCGAAACTTTAAATAATATTGTCTTTTATTAATATAAGGAGAAGCTCTTTATTTTAAACACTTTTTATTTAAGACAGAGACACATGTCAGTCATGTATTAACTTTCAGAAAGACAAACAACCCAGCCTTTTTATTAATAACAAAGTTTATTACATTAATATAGCTGTTACTCGTGTTATGTTATGTATTTTTTGCAAAATTTAAATATAATGACATTATTATTAGAAGCACGCCGTCTAAATAAATCCGTAAAAGAGTGTAAAACTTCAGAGCTACGCCCTCCTGAAAGACCACCGCTGGGTACATACGGGCGAGCGGCCGTTCGCGTGCGCGGTGTGCGGCAAGGCCTTCCGCATGAAGCAGCGCCTGGTGGCCCACGGGCGCGTGCACAGTGAATTGCGGGCCTCCTACTCTTGCGCCTTGTGCGGCAAGAGCTTCTCCACGCACAGCAATTGCCAGCGGCATATGTTTGTAAGCGATCATGTACTCACTGCCTCACATGCCTATGGGAACAAATTCTTGCAGGAATAGATGTCGCCAATAATAATTTGTATAAAAATATTAAAAATTTATATAATTCATCTCGTATATCCAGATAAGATGTTATTAAAAGAACTGACGAGTAAAATTGTGTTGTTCTTAAAACAAAGCTTTATTAGTTAATCTTAAACAAACAGTAATAATAATGTAAATTTAAAATCTTACCTGAAAACAAACGACATTCAATATTTATGTCGACTGTGACATAGAAAATCTGTTGCCATGACAACCATTCCATGGAACTAAAGAGGTGGAACAAAACTCTTTACAAACATATAATGGTTCTGTTTTAAAAATGGTACATTTTCAATTAAAATTGTAAAAACGTACTTTTCATTCACTTTCAATCGGTCCGTGAAGGTCATTGGAACATAGATTAACGAGAAATAATACTATATTCATAATTGTATATTCATATAAAATGAAACCGTCTTAAGCAAAAAAATCTCTAAATATTTATACGAATACCTAAAGCTTATATCTGAGAAATATATTGAATGTGTTTTTAATTAAACACAAAACTAGAGAACACTAGTTTATGAAATATTAATAATTTTTAAGCCAAATAAAAAATTGGATCGAAAAGTAACAATTATTTGAGTTTAAATAATTATAATTACACGATTTGTGTGTTTAACATAGCTGTAACTCACAGCTAAATTATGACAAAGATCTTTGATTATTGTATTTTCATTTGTTTGAATTATTGTACTTTGCGGTAGTCCATAGTATATAATTTTATTGAGTTAACATCCAGATGATGCTCCAGTATTCTAATATACTTGTAAACACATTTTTTTAATCTACCTACGATGGATTAAAAGAGGCAAATTTAAGAGATTACATTTCAGATCCACACGGGCCTCCGCCCATACAAATGTGAGATGTGCGGGAAATGTTTTAAACACGCGAGCGAGAAACGGGCGCACATTACGTATGTCCATCTGAAGAAGCCATGGCCCAAGCGGAGCCGGGGGAAAAGGAATAGCAAGGTATTTTTTTTTAATGAGTTATTCGAGTTTCATATCGCTAGGGACGTTATTTACCTGTCTCTGAAACACAATTGTTAGTATTAATAAATAAATAGATATTGTCTTTTATTTACATAACTATTACAAAATGCCAATAGACCAGTATGAAAGCAGTACTCCGCGAAAAATCGAACGCTGTTCGTAGAGGCAACATCACCTGATGATGCTCCGGTGTCGGAGCGAAACGTGCGTCGAGTGGTTGTGGGTTTTTCGCGGAGTACTGCTTTCATACTGGTCTATTGGGGATTTTATAGTATGGACTTCCGCAAAGTAACGCCTGATTCTATTAACTAATTAACTAATTAACGGATTGAGATATGTATTTTTTACAGAATTTAAGTATATTACTATTATTTTACATTTTTCCGACGTTTCGCGTACTTTACAGTGTGCGTGGACGCAAGTTTGTAAAAATACAAAACTTAATCCGTGACACGAGAATTTTATATATTAGATATATTAAAATATGTTTGTCTTGTGTGTAAGCACATCGGGTCATCGTTTGTGAAATGTGTTGAATTGTTTCAGGGTCCCCTAGAGCCGGGCATGGCTGGCGAAATGGAGTCCCAGGTGTGGCCAACAGGTGTGGACCCGAAAATTCTTGACGCCAACCCTCTAATGGACAAGTCTATGTATTATAACCTCAAAATGTAAATCATTTAGCATATAGGTCGCTCTCACTGAATGCAATGACATTTTTCATGACAACCCCCTTTTTTGCGATGGGGAATCCATTGACAACCCCCACGCCGGGACATATACAGGAGTTTGGGGGTCGGAGCCCACAAAGGAACCCACTACCCAATAAAACCCATTGGTCCCTCCAATGACGAGGCCTGGTAACAGCGAGGATCCAGGATTTCCAGGATTTTCCGATTGTCCAGGATTTCATGTCAACCCGTTGATACATTTAATATGAATTTGTGTAATTTTATAGTTTAGATTTCGATGTCGTAAAGAATTAATGGACATTTGATGTTAGCCCACCAAATTTAGAAAAAAAAATCGGCCTCTGGCATTTCTGCCCGTTTGCCCCCTGTATTATAAAAACGCAATTATTGCTAAACGTTTGGTAAGTTATACGTTTAAAGAAAAACACTTTAACGGATTAATCAGTATTTTTACATTATTTAAGTATATTACATTAAATTTTTCCGACGTTTCGCGTGCTTTACAGCGTGCGTGGTCACGGTAGACTGAAGACAGAAGTTGTTAATTGTCAAAATAAGTGTCACAGCTGCAGAGAGGTTGTGTTATCTGTATTTATTGCCCCGGATTTGGTATCGACTAAAACGGGGAACACGTTTCCGGTTCGTAAGAAAATTTTATGCAGAAGCTACATTTAGTTCATATCCCCATTGTCCATCCATCAATTTCAACGGAGAAGAAAAGTCCAGTTCTCATGGTGATGTTAGAACAGTTGAAATGGGACCTGATTTTAAAACAGCGAATGCTCAAACGAAACACATATACTAAATACACATATTAAAAACACATTCTAAAAATCTATATACTGCACTAGCAAGCGTTTTCATTCTGGTGAAGAAAAATTAGAAAGAGCAATTGTTGATTAGGCCCTATATTTTTATAGTTTGTCCAAGTTTCAGTCTGATTTCAAAAAGTATCGATATCTTTACCCAAAACCCTCCGTGGGCATAATTGGAACTATGCACGCGTATATACGCGTGCATCGTTTGAGTACGTATACGTACAAGACTAGAAAGTTGCTAATGAGTTGGTTGGTGGTCAATAATAAAAACCACTTTTCGTATTTACAAATATATAATTATATATATAAATAATGACACGAAATTTTAATATATTACAATTCTGGCGATCGTACTTTTCTATTTACATGCCAGTACTTATAAAGTGGTTTTATTTATATATTATTGACAAATGGCGATGGGCATACAAGTGTATTATTTGAGTGTTTGAGTTTTCTAGTAGCTCTGCGTGTGATATTGTTCATAAAAATTTGTAATTCTTGCATTTTTCTATACAAATTGACAAAACTAGTGTTGTCTCTGTCTGTCCTGTTGTGTTTAGGATTTGTTAAAGAGACAGGTGAGCTTTGATCGAATATTACACCGTTTTTTCTACTTCAATTCGAGATAATATGTAATAAATTTGTATTTTAATTATTTAGTTTTTAGCTTTACTTTTATAATAGAGCCTCATTGGTGATCTCAGTTTTATTTATTTGTATGTCAGATTAAATGTTGTCTCAATAACTCTACAAGTATTTTTAATAATTTTTCAATTACCACTGAGATTTTCGCGTTCTTCATCTTAAAATATAAGTTTTTTTAGATTTCTTAATGGATCGTTTGAATTTTGAAAGCACATTTCGTTCAGATCTTGTGAATGTGATGGCTTAATTTCAGTATTAATTAGGCTTAATTCGCCTAAATACATTAAGAGCTAGTTCAGACGCTAAGGATGAAGTATTTTGAGGATATGTATAATTTTTGGTGAAAACATAAATTTTTTTAAAACGTTAAATTTTTTTTTGCGAAATGAAAATATTGAAAATGTCAACATGTCGCAACCGCTCGTACTTAAACGCAAAGCCGCAATGATTTTAGCAATACACTAAGTTACATTACATCGCTTAAATTTCACCTGAAATTTATTCAATTCTAATAGAAAACAGGTTCCCGATTCACCGAGACGTATTGTTTTGTCGTCATCGCATTCGGTAAACTCTCAGCGAGCGAGGAAAGTAGTTTTGCTCAGAAATCTGTAATGGGCGGTAGGATTGTATAGAAAAACAAAATGATCGCCTTCTATTGGATATTGTTTACGTTCTAACGGCGTATATAGTGAATGTAATAATAAATAGTGATCTCATTCGAGGGAGCAAAACTTATTAGCTTACCAAACAGTTAAAGTATGATTTCGCCTTCGCTTTTAGAAACTTCATTATCAAAATATTGAGGGTATTTGGCGAATTCACGCGGGCAGCTGCAAGCGCGGTCCTATTTCTAGAATAAAACTTGTGTTATAAAGTGATTTTTGTAATATTTTTGGAGAAAATAAATATCTATAACCGTATGTTCATAAGAATTGTTTAACCATCGAGTGTTATTTCCGAGAATTGCTCTTCTGTCTTTTCATTTCATTTCATGAAATACCAGCTATTTTAACTTATTGTGTGAGCTTTGTAAACTGCGATGTAGAAAATAGTATTTGATAAAAGGCTAGAAATGTAAATGAATAAAGTTTTGTATTAGACTTTGTTTTTTATTTCACACTTATCGGTGAGTCTTAAGGAACTGACGCTGCGGCGCACAAAAACGGCCTGTTATTTCCAACCATGATGGTGTATAGAACAAGCCGATGTCATGCTACGCAGGTCAATTAATTACCAGGTAATATATTTCTGAACAGTAAACGTTGTCTTTGTTTTTGATAAACTAGCCGATGTGCAAAATGTAGGTTCTACAGGAACGGACAAAACGGAAGCTAGCCTATTTATTTCGTCATTCATATTTCAGAATCAGGCGTTACTTTTGCGGAAGTCCATAGTACAAAACCCATAATAGAATTCTTCACCCCACGAAACCCTGTTCGAAACCCACAGTGGGTTTTTTTTCGCGGAGTATTGCTTGTAGATGGTCTTTTAGGGTTTTGAAGTATAGACTTTCTAAGTGCTAAGGTGTCCTAAGACAATAGTGAATAAAACATTTAAATGGATTTTTCTAATCTCATTTAACTAAGTTTATTATTTTATTTAAAATGTCTATAGAGTTTCACGTTTATAAGTTTTATTTATAAGTTCATGATCATTCACAGTTAGGTTAGAATTTCCAAGTAGGAAAACTGTAAATCTTCGAATCTCTATGAGCATTCAAAGTAATAGTAGGTAATAAATGAGTTTTTCTTTGGTTGCATTAAAACACTATTTACGCATAAAAAAACTTTATTTAAAGCTTTTATAAAATGAAAAAAGCTTACAAATAACATTTAAGCTTAAAATACGAGTGTGGAACAACGTGGAGCGGTTAAACGCGCACTTAGTACGAATAATAATTATAAACATGCGAAAATAACAAATTACAGTGTCAAAAATGAAAACAATAAAAACCGATTTGGTTAGAAATTTAGAGGCGTCTACGTCGCCAACCTTCAAAACCCCCTCATGTGTTAATGTATGCGAGGAACAAAATACCGACTAAAATGCGATCATAATTATAGTTTTGGAAAATGGTCAATGGACAGCGGAATAATTCAGAATTGTTTACAGTCATAAGGTTATATACAATTCGAGCCTTTCTCAAGGGGGAATATTACAATGATTAGGCATAATTAATGATCGACAATTGACTGGTAATTACGCGGTCTCAATCTCTTCGTCGTCCAATTCCAATTCTTCGTCATCTATCTCCGCGTCCTGCAATCAAAGTAGGAATTTGTAAATTTGAGAAAAATACTTATTTTTTTTTTCTCAAACATGAAATATGAGCATTATTTTGTCAACTTTCTTCGAGATAAATTGTTATACGCTGTGCTGGTCGAGCAGCGTCAGCACAGCGTATAACAATAATAGTTGTATGAAAATCCCTATTTGTCGTGTTTAGCGGCAAAGCAATTACAATGCAAAAATCATATTTGTAGTGTAATTTAAAAATGGAACGATATTCTACTCCACAATATGGCGACCAAAGAGGTCACTCATCAAAGGTTTAATTTAAATTTCGAACTGCATATGGCCGTTTAATGAAACAAGAATACTTAATCTATACTAATGTATAAAATTGGAGTGTCTGTTTTTAATATTGAAATAACCGTTTTTTACTACATGCATATTAATATATATACGATACATACACCAAAAACACGTTTTTTTTAATTTTTGTCTGTCTGTTTGTTCCGGCTAATCTCTGGAATAGCTGGACCGATTTTGACGGGCCTTTTTTTGATTGGTAGCTGATGTAATAAGGAGTCACTTAGGCTACTTCTATTAGGGTTCCGCAGTCTACGTAAAGGAACCCTTTTTCATGTCCGTTCATTCGCCCGTTCTCACTCTAGCGTCGAAACGGTTAGTGTTAGAAAGATGGAACTTTGCACAGATGTATGTGTATTTACTACGCCGATAAAAAGCTAAAATAAAATTACGTAATAAAAAACGTATAATACAAAATAAAATAGTGCATCAAAGCTACGCTAAGCCGGTACGAAGTTCGCCGGGTCAGCTAGTTATAATTATACAATAAAATTTTACATTTTGATAGAATTATAAAGTAATTAAAAATATTGTTTACTATACGTATGTTCGTGAAATATGTCCGTATATGGTTTGAAAACTTGATGTAAGCACTCACCTGATACTGCTGGTATTCGGATATCAGGTCGGCCATGTTGCTCGACGCCTCAGTGAACTCCATTTCGTCCATCCCCTCGCCCGTATACCAGTGCAGGAAAGCCTGAAACCATACACTTTTAATATCTCTACCAACCTATTGTATGTTAATTTAGAAGGACTTTTACTGTGGTACCTTGATAAACAAGATTTGATATTGAGTTGACTGAAGTGTTATCTTATATAAACTCTAACTTATAATAAAAAGATTTCATTCTCTTTGGTAAAGTACACATAAAACAGAAAAAATACTTATAGTAAACTTAAAAACATAAATAAAAATGAACTTATTATGAACTTATAATTAATGTACAGAGTAAAGTATTGTAATGAATGAAATCTGGTAGAACCGGAAGAGAAACTGTGTATTTTATAATTCGTAAGATTAATATAATTGGATGCAATTGTTTACGAGGGAGTTATAAATTTATCTATGTATGAGTAAATTTGAATTGAGCTATAAATTCAGGCTTATAAATAAATTAAAGCCGTTATAAAGCAAAGTTTATTAATTGAAAATGTAATTTTGTTAGTAATTTTAGAATTATATATGGGCGTTACTATATAAGTTGTTACGGGTTTAGATTGATATTTTATATCCAAATCTACCATACAAAAATAGACTTAAAATTCTATAATTCTATTAGTATTAATTTATATAGTTTTCAACTAGTTTTTAACAAGAAATTGATGTTCCATTTTAGAACAGACCTTCATTAATTGCGGCCACAGAATATAATTTCAATCAATACTTTATATTTATTTTATAATGAAGCATTTTATTCTTTTTCTCACCTTTCTTCTGAACATCGCAGTGAACTGTTCCAAGATTCGCTTGAATATCTCCTGAATGGCTGTGGTGTTTCCGATGAAGGTGGCAGCCATCTTTAATCCCTCTGGTGGGATGTCACACACTGATACCTTCAAGTTGTTAGGGATCCACTCCACGAAGTAACTAAAAATTTTCAAAAAGATATTTTCAAATTATCCTTTTAAGATATATGAATGCAGAACTTGTATTACAATATACAATTTTAGTCAATTTAATTGAAAGGAGCCTCGTAAAGTCGAACGACTATATCTAGACCATTCTTATATAATTAACAATGAAAATATATATAGTAGAAAGTATATATTTTCACTTTATAGATATTAAAAACAATGGCATATAATCTGAAATCTGAAAATTTGCTAAAATATATGCGGTAATATGCTCAGTTTCACATTTCCACCCACACACATACAACAAACCCACACATACACCCACATAATTGCATTGATATAATATATTAAATATTAATTATTAATAGTATTCTAAACTGTAAAATGTTTGGGAGAGGGCGCTCTCACTGCGCTACAGTTTATAACTTTTGCAGCTGAGAACACCACAATTTGTAAACTCGATACTAAATTTAAATACATAAAGAAATTTTGTATAAAAAAGGAATTCATATATATTTTATAGGGCGTATGGGGCGATTCTCTCGGATCGTGAATCTGACGATTCATTCGAAGAATTGTTTACTTGGCACACACAACTTCATATGTCCTAATAGAGGAATAGTATGACAAACTAGACGGCGAAGTAAGGCTTTTAAAATAGTGACGTCAACTTAGCTGACATCACTTTCTTGATTGTTATTCGAAAATTCCATTTCTTTGAGAATACACACCCATTGAAAACCTTTATCAAATAATCACTGTTATTACGTAAAGTGTAACAAAATGATAGTTGTTCACTGTCCGAGTGCCAACAAGCGAATGTGCCATCTGTTGTAGTGCCCGTCTTTTTATTACAACTGTAGTGGGGTAGTAGTAGGGGGGCGACCCGAATACGAGCATAAATGTTGCCGATTCGCCTCGATATGTTGTTTTGTGCCGATAGGTATAATTGCATATATAATATGAGGTTTATGTATGAATTAGGTTATTCGTCATTGATGTAACAGTAATTTTTTATATTAGAGGAAAATTCGTAATTCACCGGTAACATTTTTCTCAATACCAATCAGACATAAACTGTTCTAATTTTGCACATAATAATAACAAAATAAAATCAGATTTGGTTCAGGAGGCTACGAAAAGACCGCTGTTGAATAATGGAAATATAGACCTGGAGTTCTTGCTCTGGATGGCCATGATCTGCTCGTCGACCTCCCGCATGGACATGAGGCCCCTGAACATCGTGGCCACGGTCAGGTAGCGGCCGTGGCGAGGGTCGCACGCGGTCATCATATTGCCAGGGTTGAACATCTGCAAACGCTCATTTTATATCGATTTGTTTCTGTATTTAAGGGTTGAAGTTTCAACATGAAAAATTCGTCATGAAATTTTTATACAATAATTATTGTTTCCTTTTATATAATATAGTGGAAATACGAGCTCGCTGGTGCCATCAGCCCATAAAAATCTAGTGTTTGCGTAGCCGGCTCTTCAATATGCCCTCTTTTGAAGGAATTAGAGATTGAATTAGGTTAAGAAGACCTCAGCTAGGAGCCGCTTCGATTTAAAATAACCATTTTATATCTCACCTGGGACAATAGCTCGGAAACGGTTTGCGCTCTGAATTTGAAGGAATTTCTCGCTGTGAGAGGTGCGAAGCCTGTAAATATCACAAGGATTTCACAATGGCGTACCAAACACGCCACACAAAAGTATGCATAAACTATTTATTTTTAAGGCTTAATTTTAAGTGCATATGGTACGCAGTGGTAATGTAGAAGTTGATAATACAATAGATGAATTTAAAAACAAATGTCAGATTTTAGCATTGTTTTATAACGCGAGATGTATTTTGTATAAATCTTTATTTAATAATATCAATCAGGCGTAGAACGATCTACGAAGATACTCCAGTGTTGGAGCAGAACGTGAGTATTCTTAGTAGATTTGTCTATTAGAGTTTTGTGCATAATTCCTTATACATAATAATAAAACGATTGTTAACAATAAAGCGTTATACCACACAATAGTATCCCTAGCTTCTCAGCTATTTATTATCTGTGATTGTGTTCCTCCCTTGATACTAGATTTCACAGATTATATATTAAATTTATAAAAAAAACACACTGTTCTGTTCTTATCATCATTTCTTTTTAAATGGGCTGGTTCGTAAAATAAGACAGGATTGGAACGCGTCGTGCGTTCCAATCCTGTCTTATTTGTCAGGGCTTCCAAGTTAAAGCCATTGGTCACTCTTAGTTGAAGTTTGACTTAAGGCAAGTTAATATTGTCTTTTATTAACATAATTATTAACATTATTAACATAATTATTACTCATTTAAAGAAAAAAACGCACGCACTGTAAAGTACGCGAAACGTCTGAAAAATTTAAAATAATGTAATACACTTAAATTTTGTACAAATACATAACTAAATCCGTTCAATCGTTTTTCTCTAAGGCAAGTTTTCAGTAGCCATTTAGAATAAAGCTCCCGTAAGCATTGTGAACTATACCTAATATTAAAAGATGTAATTATGGGTTCCTGAAGTAACACAAAACACGTCTTTATTCATATCGCCTTATATTTTAGAGTCGTATGAACAGCGAAGCGTCGGTACTCACCCGGCATGAAGAAATGCAACCGCGGGAAGGGGACCATGTTCACTGCCAATTTTCGCAAATCGGCGTTCAATTGACCAGGGAATCGCAGACTTGTGGTCACACCCGACATTGTGTACTGGAATAAAGGGAACCTGCTAAATAGCACTTTGAAGGGGCTACACAGGAGAATTAGTGAAGTCTATACGATTCGGAAGGCTCGACTCCGCGCACCAGCTAATAGAAGTATTTCTGAACCGACCCAAGATCTTCGTAGCGTATCGCCATTATAAAGGCCGGCGACGCACTTGCCCTGCTGGCGTTGTGTCCATGGGCGGCGGTATCATAAAGTTGAGCCTTTTATAAAAAGTCTGTTTTGTAAAAAAAGTTAATAACATCCTTTTATTTATGTTTTATAGCAGTGATTGTTCTGAACGATAAAAATGTACATCCTAACCCAATAAGCCTTAATAAATTTTCATGGGTTCCGTAACCTAACTACGAACAAAATAAATTAACATAAAAATCCTATACAAAAATGGTTTACTCATGTCCGCTTTTAACATTATATAGGTCATTTTTTTATATATTTGAATGTGCACACCGATATCAAATGGTTGAGGTCTCCGTAGGTGGGGCTGCTGAGCCTCAAGGTCCTGAAGCAGATGTTGTAGAGAGCTTCGTTGTCGATGCAGAAGGTCATGTCCGTGTTCTCCACCAGCTGGTGCATGGACAGCGTGGCGTTGTACGGCTCCAGGACTACCTCGGACACCTGCCGTTTCATTATTAGCTATTTTATATTAAATTTTTCCGACGATTCGCGTACTTTACATTCATTTTTTTTTAATAATGTAATATATATTTAAGTTTTGCAAAAATACATAACATAAATCCGTTAATAAAGTGTTTTTCTTTAAATGAGCAATAGCTATGATTTTGTTTTAATATATATATATATATATATATAAAATTCTAAAATTATCAATTATTAATAAATTATATTAACGAATATTTCACTGACTGACTGTCATTAAGAAAAAAATGTTTAGGGTTGGTTCAATTTGTTTAGCTACAAATAATTTTAATGTTTAAATTCCTACTTTAATATACGGTTGTTTTTAAAATGAGATTTTATGAGTGACGTGTACGCTTATAAATCGTTTTCGCAACGAAATAATATATCTGTGTATGTGTGTAAACTGCTAAAACTAAATATATACATAAAATATTGTTATCAAGAAACGATAGCCGACCTTCGGCGACGGAACAACACTGAAGGTGGTCATGATCCTGTCAGGGTACTCCTCTCGGATCTTGCTGAGGAGCAGAGTCCCCATTCCGGAGCCGGTTCCACCGCCCAAGGAGTGCGCCAGTTGGAAGCCTACGACCAGAGATCGTAACATGTGAGGATTTAAGTGGCGGAGAGTTTCCGCTAGCTCTCCTCAACACGCAATTTCAATTAAATTTTTTCAAATTTCACAATTTTTTCAACTTTTCTCAAATTTCACAATTTTTTCAAATTTTACAAATTCAATTATTCTACAACTTAAATTATTCTTAATCTTTGACCTGAATTTTATGCAATTAAATGTAACTTTTATATTAATTCTTTTTTAATAATACAACAATTAACATTATTATTGTTATATGTTATTTATTGACTGACTATTGTGAATGTGCTGTAATTTAACGAACCTTGGATGCAGTCACATCCCTCAGCTTCCTTCCTGACGACGTCCAGAACGGAGTCCACCAGTTCAGCACCTTCTGTATAATGTCCTTTGGCCCAGTTGTTACCTTAAATGTTGGATAAAAGACATTGAGGTTTATTGGAGTATATTATATGGGGTAATTTAATTTAATAAAAAACAAAATAATTAAAGTTTTTATAGTTGCAAGGTAAAAATTGCACTCCTATTTTAGAGTTTGAAAAACTTACTTAAACTTACTCCAATAATATAGATCATAGATTTCTATATCAACACCACTTGGTACTGTTACTTGTAAGAAAAAAAAATAATCAAAATGTTTTAAAATCATTTTGTCCAAAACTGCATACTTCAATAATATTTACATAAGAACCAAGTACAGTTTGAATAGAAAAAAACTAATATATATTTTCTAACAATTTTTATGTCAGCACTGGAATAGTCTTTGATTGAACGTCTACTTGATTCCAGATGTAATGCAATAGTTACTATTGACTACTGAAAATCCGCCAATCCAGTTTTGCACTGGACATTTCAGAATGGATTCACATTTTCCAGTTATTTATTATATGTTTATTTCAGGATTATATCTGCACTGGTAAACTAAGCAAATCTGATTTGTTTAATAATATTAGTTGTATTGATGGCGGTCTAGATACAGGTTACATCTGAGGTTGAGGCAATATAGCAAAAGATTAAAATATAATTCTAGTTTCAAATAAATTCAATTTTAATAAAAAGCTCACAATACCTGCACCGCTTTGTCCAAAAACAAAGTTGTCTGGTCGAAATAGTTGTCCGTAGGGCCCGGAACGGACAGAGTCCATGGTTCCAGGTTCCAGGTCAACCAGCACGGCGCGTGGAACGTATTTACCTGGAATTTTATTCAATTATACTTTTTTATTACCCTACCAAAACTGGTCTGTTATAAATTATTTGTTCTAGCTTAGATGTTATTTGATGGGGAATAAATGGACAGTGTCTATGAATATCTTTATGAATATCTTTAGAATATCTAAAGCTGGATAAATTATCAAAAAATCTTTTTTTTTTACCTTTTTGGATTAAATGGCTCGTATTTTTTCACAAATGGTTAATTATAACGAAGCCCTGTTATTGGGTAGGAAGGGGATAATTTTTGCAGGCGGCCGGAATGACGCCAGCTTATTTGGAAATCTTTTAAAAAAGAATAGGTTAAATTCACATTATTTACAATATTTTGCAGCTCCGTGGGACATGCGGCAGTCGTTGTTTCATTGATGTTTTTAAACAAGTATCAGATGCCCGAAATAGTTTTTCCGGAAAATATCAGGACTTTGAAATGATTAATCCAGTTGGCTTAAGGGTCTCCATGCTGATCGAACAGGTTAACAGGTTCGATTACAAGTATGGAATAATGAAATGGATATTCAAATGGAAATTTGAATGAGGGTGTTAAATATAGTATATAATGCGTATATAATAATCGTGTCATTTATACATGTAAGTTGGTGAACTGTTTAACTAATTATTTTCTGATCCCACCACATTAAATATTTGTTATTTTTCATCAACTAATATAATAAATAAGTATAGGTCGTTAATCAGTTATGTACCCATCACAAGATAACGCTATGAGCACTTGGCCAAACGACCGTGGGTAAAATCTATTTAAATTCCTTTTTTTCTTTTGTCTCGAAACAATTTCTTACCGCTAGACGCTTCATTGTAGTATACGTTCAGCCGGTCTTCGAGTATATGATTATTCCCACGGTACATTCCATCTGGACCGATTGCGTGCTCGTGCGATATAAGTTCCCAAAACTGAAATCGAGACGAGAATTAATATTTAATACATACACACAATTCGTCGTAGATATTGGTGACTAGAGAGATTAGAGATTAATATATAAAAAGTTTAGGTTATTAGGTTGCGGAATATATTGTGATACAAGCATTGTTTTTTTTCAATTAGTCAAGTTCAGTAGTTAGTAGTTCAATTGAGTGTATCAAAACGGGGACCGGATGGTGTATGCACACTGGTTAAAATTACATAGCTAGGAAACACAGTAACATGCAAGACCCCAATTCCAGACTTAAGATACGCCAATGGCCAATCAGAGAATACGGCCAAGTTCATTGACTCCTTGGTTGATTTGACCTGTCTTGGACTTGGCACTGCATAAAAAGTAATTTCATTCGATCAAAACTTTTAGCAACTCGCCCTCAACCCTCGTCACCTATACCTATTTTTACGTACTAATTATTATTATTCATAGGTAAATAATAATAACATTGTAAAAAAATTATTGACAATGCTCTCAATGTTACGATTTAGAGCTGCAGACAGCTTGCAGATATTGCTAATTACACGTGAGACAAACATTCATCGCCGCAATTATTATATAATTTAAATTTCTCACCTTAGAACCAATTTGATTCCCACACTGGCCGGCTTGTATGTGCACGATTTCGCGCATTTTGACTAATGTAAAGATTCACAAACACCACTGAATAAAACTAAATGATAGTTATGCTCATTTCCTAGTGCTGTAGCTTCGATATCAAATCCTGAAACTTCATATCACTCATGATTTTCGATAAGGTGATAAAACAACCGGTATTAAAGACCTGAAGTTTTATACTTAGCGTTTGGTTGAAGAGGTCTTTATAAAATTGCTCTAATAAGGTGTGGTGGACGTTATGAACGCATTCGTAATTTGTCCTGATTAACTGATTAACATTCTACATATGAAATATAGAATTCGACGTAGGCCTGCCTATGAATTTTATTGTAAAACATTTCGTAATTTTGTCAAATTTTTCATACAATATACATATAAACTTCACCGATAGTAGTATACTTACAATGTGCGTGCAACTCTAATTATAATAATTTCATAAAAGATAATGTCCTTTCTAATTAAGTAAGAATAATTTATTAAGAAATATTCCATTCACCGTTATGTTTATATAAGTATTTATTAGTTCAGTGTAATTTAAAATTAATTGAATATTGGCGGTACTATCTAGGAACATTATAAATATAACATTAATAATACAGACGAAATAGATTAAACAGTTAACGAACAAACCTTTGCTCTATAATCTGAGATAAACAGTTTAATTTAAGAACATGAGCACAAGACCGCAACAACCAGCACTTTGTAGTTTTGCACTTAAACTTATATGTATCGCGAAAAATCTATACATAAAATATGTAGTACCTTTTAAAATGTTTTCTTTAAATGTACCGTTATACGTTTAAAATTAACTCTTTGAAAAACTAACTACTTGGTGTTCTAACATAACCTTAAACATTAACTTGATTTTTTCGAATTGCCAATTCAATTGCTTTATTATTTGTCAAAGTCATACTAAATCTGACTTATGTCATCTTACAATCGAATCTCACAGTCACATCTCAATACTCATACCGAAATAAATAACAATTAACAACCCTTGTGAAATGTGAACTAAATCAAGTATACTGTATATGTAAATAAAAATATTACATTTCAAAAACAAATACCAATGTTTGGACATGTGGTTTAATTAAAATACATTCAACGATGTTAATTATGTACATTATTATTATTAATGTAACGTTTAAATAATGGCGTAATTTTTAACTTTTTGTTTCGTACTAAATAAAATACCTAAAATTTTAAACTATGTCATAATTTGTAACATAACATCATGAAAATTTTAAGTGTTTTACTCTCTTTATCTATAGTTTTTACAGCTATATCAGGCGATTATATTGCATTTCATTCAAAATATTCAGACATCTTTATTTTTCGCGCTATAATCGATAATTGTGTACATGCAAGTATTGGAACCCTATCGGCATTACTATTTTTTATAAAGGTGGATATAACAAGACGAGCTTGGATATTTTATGTTCTAGTGTGTACTGTAGTATCATCCCTGATAGATATGGACCATTTTATTGTGGCAAAATCAATACATTTTAAGGTGATTAAGCATATTATTGATAAATAATTCATAGCTATGTATATATAATCTCTGTAATTCAAATTATTATACAATTAAACTTATTTCATGAACATATATTTATTTCATGACCTACATAGAAACAGGTACCTGCAAATTTTGTAAAAAATTAAGCACAATTTTTTAATAACATAAAATACTACTTGCACCTTTTTTCAAATTTCTAAAGGCAAAAATTACATATCAAAATCACCATAATTTCTAAAACTCACTTGAGAATTAGCTTTAATCATAAATATAATATTTCATGAATGTGATGTGTGTTGAATAAAAATTATTGTATTTTATTTACAGGATTTAACAAATTTAAAGCAGAGGGGATTTCTACACTGCACAACTCTTTGGTTTATCATAACAAATATTTTATTAATTTACAGCTATATGTATAGAAAAATGAATATATGTTTGTTATCATATATGTTAATATTAGCATATACAAGTCATCATATTAGAGACGCTAATAGACGAGGAATTTGGTTGTATCCATTTGGTCACACTTCACCTCTACATAAGTACTTGTATGTATTTTTATTAGGTATATTACCTATAATGTTTAGATATGTTTTTCAATATATGAAACCAATTACTAAAAATACAGTAGAGCAATATAGTATGTTAGTATAATAACAAATGTACATTAACACGCCTTGTATATGATTGTTTATAATGGGATAAACAAAATTAGTTCAACAGTAATTTGCTAACAATCATAGATTATAACAAATTTACCACACTGACTAGACCAAGGCTATCAGTTAACAGGGGTATAAGGGTGTGCTTAGAGATGTAAATATAGCATGCACTCTTTTCCATTATTATCTCACTCTTACCATAATGGTATGAAACACAGCATCACAGAATTTTTTTATTCTTTTAACTGTGGCTTTGGTCTTGCTTCTCATTTGACGGCAGTTAAGAATGAGAGTAAATTTTTTTAAATTTAATGTAATGTTACATTTAGCTCATATTATAAACATTTAAATTGACAACCGCCTGACATTCCAGTTATCAGTAATAATAAGAAATAAAGTTTATTTTTAATTTATACAAACAAATTTTCCACAATTGTTTAGTAAACAGTGTGGGTTTGAAGCACTTTATAAGGTGAATTTAATAGTACATATTTTTGTCCAATATTTTGGCTGTTTTGTTCTGCTTGACAGCAATGTAGGTGAATGCTTTTATTAACAACTTAACCATGATCTAAAAAGTGTGGTGGAGCCATTGGATTCTTTTTATGAGAATACTATTTAACAGAAAGGGTTTAATTGTAATTTTATAGGTTATCATACCAACATATGGTATGAAAGTTAATATATTAATAGCATGATATCTATAATATATTTATGTAACACATACATATGTGACTTTTAACTAAGACCGAATGACAGTGATTATACAGTGAGTGTTAAATTATAGATCCTATAGTGATTATTATGAATATTTTTGTTACTTATACATATTTATTATAATATACATTATTGGTTTTATGTCAAATACGAGATTTTATTTCAACTAACTTCTGACCCAGTAACTATTGATAGATTGTAGACAGAATTTTTATTGGCAGTCGGTCACTGGTTCGATTTTCAATACGGTTAACGGTGTTATGAGCATATTTGTTCGTTGTAAGTTGGAACTCGCCGCCCGTGTATGAAAAGTGTCCTGTTATTAAAAGAATTTCCATTTAAATAATTAAGGTCGACTGGAGCATTGTTTACTAGCTGTAAGGTTGCCTGTTACATTGAGACTCGTGTAAGCAAATAAATTATAACAATATTTATTAAGAAAAGCTACAGTCAGTCACGTCGCAATTAATTTCACTAGAGATATACTCATTACATATACGATGTTATATTCGCCATGTCATTACAGTATGATGAATTTTTGTATGGTTTGTATATATTGGACCTAATTTAGCAAAGGTCTTCTAGTACTAGTATAATTATGTAAAAGTGATCGCTAGACCATTAATTACGGAAGAAATTGAAATTCAATACAGCGTTGCGTGTGCTCAGAAAGTTGTTATTCAACCGAGAAAAACACAATATCTTTATTTTTGTAAAAAAAAATAATTTTTATTTAATGGAGAAAAATCTCTCCTTTTTTTTCCGGTGCTAAGCAAAAGGTTTTATAAATCTTCGGGAACCAAACCTAAGAAGAATCGAGAATCTCTATATCAAATTAAAGTTAGATACGACAATATATTTTCCTACAACAGTTCCCTTTTAGGGAGTTTATCGACTACCCTACAATATAATAAAAACGATGTTCAGAATCTATAATGTTTTTATGCCGCATTTCAAAATATTTGCATTTAATACCATTTAGGTATCACTATATTTATAATATAAGGTGTCTCTATGCAAAAAAAATCCAATTGTGGTAGCTATCAATATTTATTTAATAACAGAGAGTATTTTAATTACAATATTGATGAATCTAATGTGTATAATAATGTATGTGGATGAAATCATAGCGAACAGCTGTAACAAAGTACAGCCTTACATATCTGTTTATACTGCCGTTCATTATCATAGGCACATTACCTACCCACACTTTTAGTATTTATAAAACCATTTCCTTACAATCTTGTTATTAACCTTAATATAGGTTATTTTACGATGGCAAGTAGGCGGAGTGTCAATTGAAGAGAATCAAAGAAAATGGTGATAATGTCCTCGAAGTTCAATCACTACGAGGTTCTTAATCGCGTCGAAAACGATTCGAAAAAGATTTGGGAATTTATGAACTATGTATGTGTATAGTTCATAAATTCCCGAATCTTTCCAGTCAATATCAATACCTAAGTGCCGAGAAGGAATCCTAACGGGACGTATACATCCTTCAGTTTCTCGTTTATTTAAAATTAAAGTTGCGTCATTCTATCCTGGATTTTATTACCTTAAAGAAAGCTTGTAACAAGAAAGAAGACAATAATTAATTAGTTATTTTTGTCAATCTCATTAAGAGACGAAAATCCGTTAGATACTTGTATGGTATCCATCGGCGAGGTAGTTCCAAATTCTATAAGGATACCTTAGAAAAAAGTCGTCAGCCCTAAGAAGCCGCAAATAAGCGATCACAGAATACATAGACGAAAACAACTGAATCTTTTTTGTCGTACGAGAAACAGAAGTGCTAACTTTAAACGATCGCCCTAATAGGTAATAAGTATTTCCGTTCCTCTAACTAAACCTCTAATACTTAACCTGTAACAATAAAGGATAAACCAAATATAACTGACTGGTAATTAAGTTAGGCAACGGCGAAGGAAACCGATAGTTCAATAAGCTTTTATTTAATTAGACACTAAGTTGACAGTTATAAGTAGGTTGTTATAATTTGATTTTGTAATTGTCACAAAATGTGTAAAAAAGTATAAAAAATGTATGTAATGAATCCGAGACAAACAACGCAGTTACAAATTTAGCTTTTCTATGTGTAGGTAATAAATATTCGTTAATTAAAAAAAAATAACTTTTAAACCACGCATTAACCTATTACCGTCTTGTTATTTTGTGTATTGACATACAATTTTTTGCCGAATCCAAGATTTTTTGTTTTGAAAATAATATATTTTATTTGAGGTCAACGAAATATTTGAGATATAATGAGATGAGATGAGATATGAATTTCTTACAAAAGGAAATACTGTATTTACGATGTTGTCACTCGCCGATTGTTAAATCACTCACGCCACAATATAGTAATAAGCACAAAACGCGAGCGTCGTACGCGGAATTCGAGACTAACTGAAGTCTGAAGGAAAGTACACACCCGAACAAAAATATTATAGGATTAGTCCATTTACGTATTAGCTTCTGTGTATTTATTCAGAATAAAAGCTACGAATGACTAGTTATTTTTTGAGGTTTTTAAAATCCTCATTAATAAAAACCTGAAAACATTTGAATAACTATTTGCTACGTTTTTTGATTTAGGTTTGAGAGGGTTACAACATGAAGTCAAGGTTAGTATAACCTTGGGAACAGTTGACACGAAGGGGAGATCTATTACACATAATTCAATGTGTATTTTTTGTTGATGTTTTTTTAATTAATCTTACTTTTGTCTAAATTTATTAAAATAAATCGATGTATCCATAAACACGATGTAGTTTCTCAGTATTTCTTTAGTCATGCAGTTTTCGGTCTGTGTATGAATCAATAATAATAGGTACAGATAAAAAATCATTGTTGCATGGACAAGTCAAGGTTGAGAGACCGCACCAAATTATCATGATGACCTTATATTTTTTTTATCACATTTTATATATCCAATTGTCCTAGATTTGTTATTTGTTGTTTGTTTGTTATTAGCGGTCATAGTTCTTACCTTGTTGGTAATATCAATATTAATTAGACAAAGCTCTCACTTTCAATAAACAATATTTAATTTAATATTATTTTTCTGTGTGTTTGCAATAACATCGACTCTGAATTACTTTGTTGTTAAATAGGACTTGTATTAATATGTAATATATGTCGGGGAAAAAGTCTTTTTGCATATGTATCAATTTGTAATGTAATCTATTTGGTTATACCATTTGTATCTGGCTGGTTTTGGTATCATTAAAAAGATGTATAAATATTTTAAAAAATGACGATATCAAATTCAAATTAGGAAAATCGCACGATTTTCGTTTGTTTTTCTGATTGTTTAACAATGATGGAATCTAAATTCGTTACCATTTGAAAATTTACTACAAAAAAGGTACAAATGCAACGCGGCTTGCGTTACGAAAAGAAATTGTGATGTACGGAGACCTTATGCAGTATCTATGAGAGTAGCGCCAATTAGAATTATATACAAAATAAAACCGAATATTTTTTAAAAAGCTGATAACTGGTGATGAAAAGAGAATCACGTGCGAAAAAGATCGTGCTCAAAGCCTGTCAGACTTCACAGACTGTGGCCAAACCCATGTTAACTTGCGACAAAGTGATGCTGTGTTTATTATCACTGATAGATTTATTCATCATTCAGAATGAACTGTACTTTGACTGTCAAAACCACGTCGAACCATTTTTTATTAAGAAGCTCCAAAAATTTTATGGCAATGGGAGCCAATCCCTACCCACAACACAGCAAAAGTTGTACAACATAATGGCACTATATACTACTAGCTGATCCGGCAAACGTTGTTTTGCCATACATGTGATTTCAATTTTCAATTAATAAATAAAAAATAAGGGTCGATGATAGAAGGGTGAAAATTTTGCATTGTATGTATTTTTGTATATTGTATCATAAAAAGTAGAAACTAAAAATTTTGTTTAAAAAATAAAATATAGGGGTGGACTACCCTTAATATTAAGGGGGATGAAAAATTTCCGATTCTCAGACCTACTCAACACGCTCACAAAGTTTCATGAGAATCGGTCAAGCCGTTTCGGAGGAGTTCAAGTTTGGACATAGTGACACGAGAATTTTATATATTAGATATACCTAATATATATCGTACCCGGCAACGTAAACGAGCCCTCGGCAATATGTCCATGGGCGGTGGCGTCTTGGTAAAAAACTTAGCCAATCCAATAATTAAACAATATGAATGATAATAAAGAGTTTTAATCACTTTTTTTACACTTATAAACACGTTAAAACTCCTCGGGCCATACGACACTTTCGATCCAGTCCAAGTAACTGGATACTCTGGTATATATCGCGGGTTTGCCTGACTGCGCACACTTTCTTCCAAACGACGTAACACCAACGATATGAAAAATGCATTGGTTTTCCTTTGACGCCACTTGTAGCGGAGAGCCGGAGTCACCCTAGAAAAGATAATTGCATTAATAATAGTGATAGTGTTCAAGAAAGCGATGAAACGAAACGGGGTAATTGGAAAATTCTGTCTCAAATATAATTTACACCATAACAAAATAAATAAAGGTATAAAGCAATTTAAAAAGGCGGCCTTATAGCTAACAAGTGATCTCTTCCAGGCAACCTGACATATATAAAAGTTAAAATGGGCGGTGTTCCAAAAAGTATGAATAAAGTCATATTAGACAGCTAAAATGAGAAAAGAGTAGATTTTAAAATGCAATACACAATTATATTAGTAACAAGAAAATACGTATGTATACAAGCAGCAGTTTCTACCGACATGTGGGTACATACAAACACTAAAACACGCATGCATAACCTAACATAAATTGAATCATTACCCAATCGAGAGATACAAAAAATTTACTAGCGTCGACTTGTTATAATTGGTTGATTGCAGTCACTCAACCAGATTAACATGCAACTTTTGCACATGCATAAAATCACGATATATATAACATAATTTGCGAAGCAATTACAATGGAATCGTATTAAAAAAGTCCATAGTTAATGTATAAATACATATACGTAAATATATCATAGTATAAGTATAATTTCATTTTACCTGGCAGGTATCCTTTCCCCCTCTTAATTCACCAGCACACATTTGAGTGTTCTGGAATCCCCACCAAAGTCTATTCCTTAAGGTCTTCAGCAGTCTATCGCAGTGAGAATTCTGAAGTAGAGTCAGGGCAACCTTCTGTAGGTCTTTGGCTGAGTCGCCCGAGTTTGAGTCTGTTCAAATGTGTTCAAATAATTCACATTAAAACTTAAAATGATAGGTATAAAAAATTTACTTAGTAGCAGAGTTTTGAAGAACATTGTCTTACAGAGATCATCATCTAAAGCGTATTAAAATGTCACCATAATCAATTATTACGGAGTTTTTAAGAGAAAATTGAAACAAGCAGTTTCCTACGACTGACGGGAATTCGACCCAGTCTTTTGGAACATACTGGACAAACTAATCTAACGTTATAATATCTTTCGAGACGTCATAGACACCCTTTTAACGAAACTACAGAAACACAGTACTGCTCTCTTAAGTCAACGTTAATAGAAAATTGTGTAGATTCTGATTGTACGATTCTCACATTTTATTGTCTTTATTTTACGTGAGAATACTTGAAAAATATTCTCCTACGGTCATGAACATATTACCAAAACTCGTCAATAAAAGATGGTCACTGCTTCTACGCGGTTTTTTTGCGTATATAATTTTGGTATAACTATCTCAGGAACTCCTGGTTGCAATGAACACCTTTTGTGTTGGATAGTCCTTTTATCAAAACTGGCAATAACATTTCAATAAGAGATCCACGGTTTAATTGTTTTTTTAACATACTTAAAACTACCTTAACCTAAACTTACAAAAACCCCTTGCAGGCTTCACTCAATCTTAACAAGCCTGTCACAAATATATCCTGCTCTGGTGTAGATTTAATAAATTTATTAACTAGCGACATCATCCATAATCGCTAATTTCATTAATGTGGGTGAAATCGTAAGTAAAAAAGGATGAAAAATTACTCACTGGGGTCAGTCACTCCCCAGCCTGTAGCTATGGCTTTCTCGTGCCCACCAAAATCATTCCTGGTCCATAGACAAGCCGGTCTAATGTGATTTTCAAAGTCCACATCTGTGTGTAACTCAAGCAACGCTATATCATTGTATTTGGCTGGCGATTTGTATTGCGGATGAACGATTATGTTCTTTATTGGTACCTGAAATTAGTTATTATTGCCTTTTATTAACATAACTATTACTCATTTAAAGAAAAACACTATGTTAACGGATTAAGTTATGTATTTAATTTAATATTATACCTAGTATATTACATTATTTTAAAATTCTCCAACGTTTCGCATGCTTTACAGCGTGCGTGGTCACGGTAGACTGAAGACAAAAGGTGTTAATTGTCAAAATAAGTGTAACAGCTGCAGAGAGTTGTGTGTTATCTGTATTTATTGCCCCGAAGTTGGTATCGACTAAAACCGGAAGGATTTTTACAAAACTGGCTCACGGTGTCCTCCATTTTCCCGGAAGCGTCGGAAATTACATTATTAAGTTGTAAAAATTTTAAGTATATTACTTAATTAAAGCTTTAAGTGTACGGTTATATGTTTATTATCGATAGCGTTTTAAACAATATAAGTAGCTTAATTTAGGTTAATCAATTAATCTTTATATGACACGTTTCTCGGTTTACCATAGCAGTGCCATCTATTGATTACTTACTCAATCCAGTCGAAAAGTATAGACATCTGTTAGAATCTTCTGGGGTTAACAGATAATTGTGACTGTCAAATAATTATAGGCAAATAATTTGCTATAGAATGAAATTGTGACTATAATTAAAGATCTAAGCTATCCTATCTCTTAAGTTGGATCAAACTGCTCACGGTGTGCCAATTTAATTTAAAATTGGTTAAACAGTTAAAGAGTCCATCGCGGACAAACACCGTGACAGGAGATTTATATATATTAAGATTATACTTTACTCAAAATCAAACCTTTGAAGAATTCCATTCAACAGTAATTATAAATTGAATGCTAGTATAGTATACAAACTATTAAAATTACGAGACATTCGACATATTCGACGGCGAGATTTTATATTTGAGCCTAAGATGCCAGATTTTGGACTAAGATGAGAATGTCAAATCAAATAACTCCTCATAATATGTAGTTAAATTAGATTGTTGAATTTCAATTAAGACGAGATTTTACGTATTCTCATATATTTCTGTCATGGAAGTCTAAAACTGTTGCAAATTGCACAATACATTTGAGATAGATAAAAAAAATTAAAATAGTAGTAGGCTAGAGATAAAATACTCGCATCCACAGGTGAAGCATTGTCTTCAACAGCTGGATCTATGTTCTGATCCCCAAGTCTGACAATCGATGGGGTTGGGGGTTGCCTTCTAGCAGCCTGGCTGCAATGGGCAGCTGTTAGGACAAACCGGGAGCTGATAAGGCTTCCACCACAGAGGAAGTCATAGCTATCTTGTTGGCTAACCCAGCCGATTGCTGTCTGAAAGTTTTAAATAAGTATGATGTACATACAAATAGTATATTTTTTAAGAATTATGAAATTTGTATATAATTTTTTTTTTATTGTCGTGTCTAGGTTATGTATACAGTGCAACCTCGATATAACAAATCGGAGGGGAACAAGAAAATATTCGTTATATCAAGTAATTCGTTGAACTGAGGTTTGTTATGTTGAGGTTAGATTGGTTATAAAGAGGTCATTACAAACAAAAGCGTGTCTAAACATGTCGAGACATGAATCACATTATAAGATTAAGAGTTATATTATTGGTGGAAACTTTATATAAAGGTTTTGGTTGGAAAAATTCGTTAATTAGAGGTATGAATACTTTTTCTTGATAGTTGAAAATTCGTTATAAAGACGATGTACGCAAAGAATGTTCGCAATGTAAAGGTATATTTTATATTGACTCTTATGGACAATTCAAGGGGATTACGAAAAATTTGTTAAATCGAGGAAATCGCTATATTGAGGTACGTTATATTAAGGTTGCACTGTATAATAAAAGCACACTTAATATTGCTTTGCTTTGCCATTTTAAATAAATTAACTTCACGTTAGGAATTCCCTTTAGCACATGTAATTAAAATTACCGTACAAATGTACCGTACAAAAATGAATGTTCTTTTTTACAATGAAAAATATACAAGAGTGCAGTCTTAGTTTATAAAGCTGTTTCTTCTAGACAACAGATGTTTGATAAAAATATATAAAACACAGTTGATGACACAAACACTTAAAAGAAATATAAAATTTCAATGTCTGGGCACAAAACTGCCCAGAATTAATTCCTACAGAGATGGTATTCATTATAATTTTCTTCTTATGGTGCCGTCTCCTTTTGGAGGTTGGCGATCATCATAGCTAATCTGACTTTTGATGCCGCGTTTCTGAACTTTCGTGCTTTGACCAAACCATTGAAGATTCTTTAGCCAAGCTTAGTCTGGTGCCAGGCCTCCTCCTACCCGCTACTTTGCCTTGTAGGTTTATTTAAAGGACCTCGTATTTTTTGGAGTTACGCAAGACATGACATGATAATTAATAAAAGCGCGATAACAAAACACAATAATGTAGGTTTTAAGACACGTTACCATATGTGGAAACTCGCCAGGACTCGTTGTCTCTCCACCAACAATCAAATCGACTTTATTATAATCACATTTAGCCGCTGAAATGTGCAATGTATCCGGATCCGGTATTAAAGGGATGAAGTCTACCAATTGTGTCACGCCTCGGGAATATTCCTCGCATTCTGGAAGGGATAGTAATTACATTAATTAAACTTATAACTGATTAGACAGCTAGACTTCATCAAAATATGACTTTCAGTAAGAAAAACTATTTACTGCGGACACCATATAAACACGATATGCAAGAAGGCATCTGGAGCTTATTTTACATATGGCTGAGTTTCTCTAATCTGTGTAATACTAAAAGGCATAACGACTTCAAGATTCATCTGTGTGAAAAATATTTCCGTAAGGTCGGTTTTATTTACTAGAATATGAAGCATTCAGTGGTTAGTTCATGTTGAAATATGAGGCCTTGTTCATGTTGAATCTCGCTGTTGGCCTGAAGGGCCTTGACAGCTTAGCTCGGACTTTTGAGGCGAGTTACGCTCTGCCAAGAGGAAGACGCCGTTACGTCGTTATAATATGTACTCTTTTCTGTCTCTTTCCAGCACAGTACAAGTGCTGGAAAGAGACAGAAAAATTACAACAATTACAATTTAATTTAACAATTACATTTATTGGTACAATTAAATTAATTAAATTAAATATAAAGACATCCAAATTTTGTTTAATTGGAACCGGAGACTAAATAAAATAATAAATGTGTAACTAATTGTAGTGAATATGACAAATTATAAACACAATCTGACGTTGCTTTTTTATAAAATCAAACGACAATCAATCAGGCGACATGTCTGACGAGTCAATGATATTTTAGTCTGCTACCTCGTAACATACTGATTATTTTTGTATTCATTGTTTTATCACTTCAATGTGCTCTTTGCAGGCTATGCTTTGCAAATCTGATGTTCCTTATTCCTAATTTTTACGAGTAATATATTACGAAATATAAAGTTGCAATTTTTGTCACTTACTTCGTTCACTCAGACGCAATTTAGAATTACTATTGGATATACTGGACCACACTGGTCTGCGGCTGAAATAGAGATAGAGTTAGTCCTTGTTAATTGAGACGAAAACGTAGCAAACAGCAAGTCTTAAAAAAATCGAGGCTACAACCCCTCTTGGTCTCAGATATCTGTTCCTGGATCAATTCTTTCTTAATAATATATATATATAAGTGTCAATTTTACACACGCCTACAATACTAAAATTAAAATACTATAAAGGCCCAACAAAATGTTTATAAATATTGACCGTACCAGGAATCCAATCCGGGATCTGTTTCGTAACCCGGCATTGTGACGAGCGATCAGATTTCTGTGTGTGACTATATTCATCCACTAGCCCTCTAATTACAAAAATGTCCCATTATGGTGTAGTTACTAAAATAATTTAAATATCGGAACCTGGCTAACGAAGGCTTTGAACGAACGTCACCCAGCAATAGATCCTTTAGCCAAGAGTACCCGTCGCTTTAGACTGACCAATTATAATTAATTGAATCAGGCGTTACTTTGCGGAAGTCCATTGTTCAAAAACCCAATAGACCAGTATGGAAGCAGTACTCCGCGAAAAACCCTCAACAGCTCCTGATGATGCTCCGGTGTCGGAGCGAAACGTGCGTTGAGCTGTTGAGGGTTTTTCGCGGAGTACTGCTTCCATACTGGTCTATTGGGTTTCTGACCAATTAAACAAAAGTATGACGACTACATTAATTACGAGTTGTTTAAAAAACGCTCCAATGAAACTTTAATAGGTACTTACTCAAACTGTCTCGAACCTGAAGTGTTGAGAATTGAGGAGCCATCTCGGCAACACACGACAACCGCATCGAATGTATACGAGCATATTGTTGGATTAATACCATTGTTCCTGTAATAAAAAACATCAACTCGTGAATTATTTTTTATTTATACACGAAATTGCATAATTAAAAACCATAAAAAATAATATAATAACTAAAAAACAGTTATGAAATATTTTTTTAAGGACTCCCTTACAATGTAACACACGAAATTGCATACTTAAATAAAACCATAACAAAATAATATAATAACTAAAAAACAGTTATGAAATATATTAATATTTATATATAATTGAATTCAATAGAAAGGAGTCCCTCTAGGTAATTATTAACATGTGAATTATTTCCTCTTGGAATGTGGTGAAACATAGTGAAAATATTTTTTATAGTTACGGCCAGCACTCCTCTTTCCTTAAAGGAGTCCTTTCTATTTGCACGTATAATTTTATTACAATGATCTTTATAACTACCTATATACATACATAAGTATATAGGTAATACATCAAATAAGCTGGTTTTGTTACTATATTAACAATTTTGCAACAGTACTTAATAAATTTGACGATTTTGGTTTACAAAATAGCCTTTTTGGCGCACACCGCAACGCCCTTGTCAGCCTGTCACTCCCTGCAGTCAAACAGGCAAAATTGTTTCCATATACCAACATGTTTGCTAACAATAATTCAATTAATTAATTTATTTTATAAGGTTTTAATTCTTAACGCACGTAAAGGAAAATATAAAAAATAAATAAATAAATGTCTGTGTAAAAATTATACACGAACAAATCTTTTACTACGATAATCCCACGATCAAGGAGCCTAAAGTATAGTAAAGTAAATACTATAATTGGCATAAAATAACTACACTTCAGAAGTTATTCTTCCAGATATTTTTGACTTAGGGCAAGGTATTTTCCATGTTGAATGGGTTCCTTCACCAGTCGAATCGGGATGTTACGGCATTGCAAATTATAGAGATCTACATTCTCATAGATGAAGAGCGTATTTTAAAATTTGCTTACCTTAGATCATCTCTGGCTGAGACACATTGCTCACTGGGTACACACCTTCCGATTGTATTTGTGTGTTTTACGGTACACTGTTGGCCAACTGAAAATAGCAAATAATAAAATATAATTAATAGACTAACTGAAATCAAATATTATATCATTTCTTTATCGTAATTCAAGATCTGTATGATTTATGGCAAAATTTTAATTACCCTTATTAATTCTTATTTACTCATTCAACTATAGTTAATTTTACCAAAATGTTACGGAATGACTAAATTTATATTATATAAATATATATATATATATATCACGCGTTGTTGTGAGTGGTTTCATGATTCGTGAAGGGCAAGGGCAAGTCAAAGATGATTTTATAAGTCTGTAAAACTTATAAAATCTATTTCTTACCATTTTGAGCTAAACAAAAGCCGATCCAGCCGAAAAGAATTACCAAACGCATTTTCATCTTAACGTCTCATTATAGCGCCTGGAACAGAAATATTAGAGTAGCAATTTGCATCTTCTGGAGTGGCTTACATTAATTTACAACAAAGAGGAAATTAATAGTAATATATAGGGAGGCTAAGCTGCAACAGCATATATACAGACATATATTAAGGTTTATTCTAAACATATGGACTCTTACAACCTTATATCCTTCAAAAATAGCCTTTTATCTTGTACAAATCCCACCTACGAAATAGGGACGATATGGCTGGCGCCAGTATTGATATATAAAAACTTTTTTCCGGTAAATTAAAAAAAACCACGTGATACGACCGCGGCTATCGTAAATTGAAATCTGTACTATACTATTTCCCAATCAAAATGCATCATGACCGCTTATATCTTAATAAATAATGCTGTAATTAATAATTAATTGAGAGACACGATGGCGTGATGTTGTTCTGTACGAGAATTTATATAAAAATACGAAGAGGATACGATTGTATCGTAAGCAATTAGTAGTTATATTATTTATTACAGCTAATGACTAAATATGTAATTCAATTCAACTATAATATTTATTATGTGCAACAAATATTTGAATGGATTTATGTAAAGTCATTCAGCGTTCGTCATTCGTTTTTATGGAAATGAATCATGAAGACCGGGATTACCAATGTCCGGTTTAAAAGCTTCAAAGGAGTCAATAGGTTTTTGAAACTATGTATCCTTTCTTTGCGAAATTCTTTAACAGACTAAATAAACGCCAAATAAAAATCTACATTTGTGACTATAAATAAAACGTCTCTATCTGTCAAACTGTGATTACATTAATATATATATTTTTTACTGATGTCCCTTAACATAAAATACATAGATATACCTACTATATACATAGATATACCTAATATTATAGTAATTATTCATAAATTCTCTTAAAAGTGGTTGATTTGATTGCCATTATAACTAGTTCCTTAATTTTCGGTTCATTATAACATATCAGATAAATTTATTCTATATGCATAATACACATTTTCCATAACTGTATCTTATATACAGTTATGTTATTCATTTTGTTACAATGAAAAACTATTTTAAACTGTTAACGAAGTAAACACAGAAATATATCATAAAATTAAAACTCACGACGCGTTTGCACAGAGCAGTATATAAATAATAATTCAACAGAATTAAAAACTTACCTCATCAAATTCACTAAGCGAATTATGAACTCATAATTCAACTTATATTCGTGCGAAGCTTTTGCCCGCAAGGACAAAACTAACGTGCGTCGCCATGTTTTGCAGAATAATTTGCCTTAGATACGTTTTATTATTGCAAATTGGTCTGAGGAGTATCAAGGACAACATAGTGTGCGCTTAACAAAATTTTGTTGAACATTTTTTATAGTCAAAGTTGTAAAAGTCATTTTTAAATAATCAATATAATAGTAAAAGAGTATAAAAATAAGTTTTCTTCTAATGTATATTAACATTTCAATCTCTAAACGTTGGAATATGTGAGAATAGTAGTATCTACTCCATCCACTTGGAATAGTAGGTAAAAAAAAATAAGGTATTTATATAATATGACATAAAAAAAATAATTAAAAAACATCTAAACATTTTTTTACATGCATAAAAACTTCCATTCTCTATTTCAAAAAGTTCTTTTACGTATTTAAATCGGTTCAGTTGTTTAGTCGTGATTGCGCTTCACATGGACAAACAGTTTTTGCTTATATCATCTTTACTATAGATTTATACAGAAAATATTAATAACAAAGATTTTTCATATTTCTATAGTTGTCAAATTATTAATACTTCTATATTGCGTTACTCTATGAATAGATCGCCTAGTCAGATGATCCGGTTTCGAAACAAAACAGGTTTACACCAAAAGTAAACAAAACGGTTTTATAAAAGTAAATTTACAGGAACTGCTTTAATTACATATTTAAAACAACGTGTGTGAATACAAAAATGTTAAAAAGATATGATTCCGGCCAGGATCGAACTGGCGGCCTTCTGCGTGTAAAGCAGATGTGATAACCACTACACCACGGAACCATGTGCCTGCTATGCTGAAAATATAAAACAAAACGTATAACATATATTTTGTTTTATTTTAACACACACTAAAAATTATTATATGGGTATATTTTTTTTAAAAGAGGAAATTATGTATTTGTAATGAGTATTTTTTTAATCTAAGAATAATTAAATGTGTTTGTTTTATCCCTACAGATGATTTTAATATTTCGCACAGTGATAACGAGGTAGGATATTTCCTACCGTTGAAAAATATCCTTATTAATTTAAACAATTTTTTACTACTATTTTGAAAGTCCACTTTATATGCATACGAAAAAAAAATTAAATTGTTGGTTGAAAACGCCATCTATATTATTTAGTTCACAGATAACGTTCATAAGCGTGTAAGGTATAACAATGTTTCTTTCTAAAACATAGGTGGCGCCTATAGCAATTATAAAACTATGATTGTAAAGACAGATGTCGCCATCCCAATGATAACTAATAATGTTTTAGCGAGTTTATGAGGATTTATATTTCACGGTATGTGTTTAATTAAAATTTTTGCTTTTCATTTTGAAAAAGCATCTGTTACGCGCAATAGAATATTAAATATTTAAACATGATTCTATAATTGTATAATTTTCATATATATTTCACTGTATATTTTTCTTAAACCTACTAAGATATAGGTAGGTATATCATTATTATTATACTATTGTAGGTAATTGATTTCCGTAAGTATTCAAGGTGTTAAATTCGCAGGTTCTGAATCCTACCGTCGGTATGTCCTCGAAGCACTTCGTTAAAATTACCATGATGAATTTAAACGTACTCGTATTTACAGTTATAATTATTATAATAAGTTAACTCCTCAATTTTTGAAACTTTTAAAACTTAGATAATGTGTTTCCATGTTATAGACATATATGTATACAATATTGTTCAGTTCAACCTATAATAAGTATGTACTTTCACCGATGTATGTTGTTTGGAAACCTAGTAAATAAGAAATAAATGTAAAAATGTTAATAATGATTAACAGTCCTTAGGTTAGCTGTGTACGTCTTAGTTTGAGAGTGAAACACACGGATATAACTAGTAAATAGTACAAACATATAAAAGTATCCAAAAAAAACAAGAATTGTTTTAAAATGTCCACAAGCCTTTAATGATCTTGTTCGTTCAAAGGTCGGGATGACATTTGATATTCAAATGTAATAATTTTTGACATCTTTTCCCCTGTGAGGTACTTAGGAGCTGCGAATAATTAGAATTAAACCTTATCAATAATAGATAATACCGGCCCTGAAGGTAGCTAAACAATACTCTGCTACGGAACGGAAAGTCATACGCGTGGTATGACGCATGCAGATTAAACATAATTCACATGTAATTTTACCGATATTCTTTAAATGATTATCGAATATAAAAAATATATTATTATTAATTAAAAAACTAAATACAGGGAAGTACAGTATTCTTACACTAAGGCTAGATCGTAATATTCAATGGTTTGTACGAGTGCAGGTAATTCACTTTGTAAATAAAATAAAAATAGCAATCAAAAACACTTGAAACCAAAATGACTAAAATTATTTAAAATAAGCTAATTAAGCTATTATATTCTACTTGTCCTACAATCCTAAATGTCCTAAATGAAAGGAATAGATTATTATTATTGTTAGTATTTCCATAACTTTCTTAAGAGCACATATATTTCATGAAACTGATAAATGTCTAAAACTTATCTAAATAAAGCGAGCTAAGCCGCGCGACAAACGTTGTACGCATTTAATAAATAATAACTATAGATAATTTAAAAATGCAATCAGTGTTATCAAACAGGTGTTCTATCTTCGATTGTGTATTAGTCAATGTAGCAATGGGCAAGGTGATCATTGTTTTTGGTATGTCTTAATTTTTATTACTTTTTACCAGCCAGCAAGTACTAAGTATTTGTGATCGTAATTTTTTATAATAATATAAATTAAATCAGCATAATTTATATTATTATACATATATATTATAGAAACGTATATTAAAGCTTTAAAAATAGAATTATTAAAATATATTAGTTATAGTAAGTGGTTAATGAATATATACTTCTTATATAATAATCCCTTTAGACAAGGTTACTAAAATATAGCCTTTGAAAGCATAGACTAATTCTTTGTCCAAGGTAGCTGTTAGCTTTAACCTAACCTTTTTGGTATTCCGAACCTAAAATTATCCTCTTATCGTACGAAAGAGTTTACCGATATTGAAGAGAAGTACAATAAACAGAATCATAGACTTTACGAGTTTTGAAGAAGCTGAAAATAATGTTCGTGGGTGCAACATGCGCCCTGATCAGGTAAGGTCTGGTTGGGAGTGTCCTATTACGGGCCAGCTGAGGTTCATTTTTGCGGATAGAGGGTCAAACCAGTGCAAAAGTGTAGCGGTTTTGGATCGGCATGTCAAACACCTTCCAAGCACGCTATTTGCCGTACATCAATTCGTGATCCAGCAGGACCCTGCGGCTGTACATAAAGCCAAGACTACTCAATCCCATAAAAATTCGGAGACTGGAGTGTTCTTTAAAAAATTTAGTATAGACGACTGGCCGTCGCTTATGTTAAATTTAAATTAAATTTAAATTTGCTTAAGCTGATTAATGAAAGCTGTCCATAATGAAATGGAGTACCAAAAGGAAAAGTACAACAGACGGCTCACGGTCTTGCCAGTTTTTAGGCTTTGGTACGCTCTCTTCTTGAAGGAATTCAAGTAATTAACTAAACAGGAAATACCTGGAGACGGCTGATGCGCTCAAAACACTTAAGTTATTCATTATCAATTGTTAATATATACCGACGTAATTCTGGAGTCTTGAGGTATTTAGTTAAAATTTGTCTAGAAGTTTCTATCGACTAAATTTAATTGCGCACGACACGACTTTACTCAAATTAGGGAAATTTCAGTGGCTCTCGTCCATATGTCTGCGTCTCTATGGACATGCAGGAGCGACGCGGACTGCTCCAACCAAGTGGGCAGTGTGTGTGTTGAGGGCTCATGTCAGTGCCCTGCCGGACAGCAAGCCATTTCTGGAGGCACGCAGTGTGTTAGCGGTGAGATATCGGACAATATTTTTCTTTTTCTTTTATTAGTCTTCTTCTTATGGTGCCGTCTCCTTTTGAAGGTTGGCGATCATTACAGCTAATTTAACTTTGGATGCCGCGTTTCTGAATAACGACTTCGTACTTTGACCAAACCATTGCCGAAGATTCTTAAGCCAAGCTTTTATTAGTATTCATGATAAATGGAAGTCGTAGTAACATAAAACTTGCTAAAATAACCTATAAATATATAAACCTTGATTTTGATCCTTGGAGTTAAGACTCATTAAAGGTTTTGATAGGAGCAACGCAATACAAAGAGGAAGTGCTTTTTTTATTTTATGTTATTAGCGGTGAGGTTTTTCTTGGTTGAATGCACAAATCTCAGAAGGAAATCTCGCGAAAGCGGATCAATTAATGAATTAAAGAAACCGCTGGGTATCGGATGTAATATTTGCAATTTGTTTTAGTCGCACCATATCGTTCTTCGCCGTGCTTCGAAGAAAGCCAGTGCAGCCGATTGTGGGTTAACTACGAATGTAGACGGGCCAATAGTTCAGGTATTATTACGTCACTTCGTTTTAAAGTAATAAAACCTGCAAAACGACGTTTCAAAATAAAAAATGTGTTAAGGTATGCGAGTTGTAGCCTCGTTGACCCTGGAATAGAAGTGTTTGTTGCCAGTAAATTTAGATTTTTTTTTTAATTTAAAATCTATAGTATTTCTCTGCTTCATTCCTTTTGTAATTAAAATTCGAATTGTAGATATAATTCCGACTTCATCACTTTAAATTAATCTAAGTATATTTTTATTCTGTGTCTCGTATCTTTTTTGTTTTCTTGAATTTTTATTAGACTATTTCTTCATCTTTTGACTTTTCTTCTGGGGTTCGATCTGGGGTTTTCCTGTGTCATCCATACGATTATGGTATTTGGAGTATTCATATAATATTAATATCTATGTGCTTTTTTAAAATGAAATATAAGAATATTACGCTAAAATATCTGACGGAAACTCTAATCAATAGCCTACTTAGTCAAACGACTCTCAAAATTTACTATTGCAATCGACTTCAAATAAGTAATTTCTTCAGTCAATCAATTTACAAGTAAACACATATTAAGTAATCTAAATTTTAAATCATTTATAACTAATTTACGAATTACCTTGCTCCAGTCCACAAAATTAGTTTTTAAACGTGATTTAAGAATTAATTTAATCAAGCATTACTTTTCTGAAGTGCGTAGAATAAAATTATAATAGACCATTGAGTTAAACGAACGCTGTTTGTAGAGGCAACATCCTGAGAATGCTCCGTTGTCGGGGCGAAACGTGTGTCGAGAGAAATAAATTGGTATAGAAGAATAGTCAAGAAACTGGCTATTCTTCTATGAGTTTCTTGGCTATTCTTCTCACACCGAGACAAAATTAATAATGCGTGTAAACACCATGACTAAGTGACTAAAATGTTGACTGAATGTTTCAGTGGGCACATGCGAATGTAGAGAAGGGAACCACTACTTCCTAGGACGGTGCTGGACGACCAGGAACTACAGGGAGACCTGTCAGCGGGATGAGGAGTGCATCACGATACCAAGAGACCCATATGCCCTTAAGTGTGATGGGGTGTGTGTCTGTGCTGATGGATATTATGAACGTCAGAGGGGCGAGTGCCGGAAAATTGGCAAAGGTTTGGAGAAATGCTTTGACACATTTAAATGTATATGAGGTTTTAATTTATTATTTATGATAGGTCAACCGTTGTTATTTTGTTAGTTTGGCAAATTAACATTTTAATAATTTTCAAGTCAGAAGTCAGTCACTTCAAATTAATTGATTATTAAACATAGTTAAAAATAATTGTGTACTTACAAACTACTGTTGTCGTAATGTTCGCTGATACCATACGGGAATGAAAATTGCAAAAAGCAAAACTAAATCCTGAAATCCAATATCTTTGGATCGGTGGACTCTACGCAGGTGGTTAAGAGGAAGTATTCGTATCCAATAGTGAAACTGATCCTCAATCACCTCATCTACTTTTATTCTATATTTTTTAATAAATAAAACTTACCACTGAAAACCTTGATACTGTCTCTTTTTGACATAACTATTATTCATTTAAAGAAAAACACTTTATTAATGGATTAAACTATGTATTTAAAAAAAAATTAAGTATATTTTACATTATTTTAAATTTTCCCGACGTTTCGCTTACTTTACGGTGGTCACGGTAGACTGAAGACAAAAGGTGTTAATTGTCAAAATAAGTGTCGCAGCTGCAGAGAGGTTGTGTTATCTGTATTTATTGCCCCGGAGTTAGTATCGACTAAAACCAGAAGGATTTTTACAAAATTTGCTCACGGTGTCCTCCATTTTCCCGGATATTTTCATGAAATTATATATATAGATATTAATAAAGTGTTTTTCTGTAACTGAAAAACTAGCTTAGCTATTACCTAGCTTAGCTTCCTCGGCCCCGTGAGTCTCCGGGGAGATAGGCCCACTAGCAATTAGCACAAAAAAAATATTCTTGGATCGTGTTGTCCTGTTTTTATAAATGCAAGGATATTTAAAATTACTAAATACGTATAAGTAGTATATATATATATATATATATATATATATATATATATATATATATATATCTATATCGCGCTTCTGGTACATTCGATTCATTCGAAATATATATAAGTACCTTTGTTTAAGAGTTGTTTTAGCACCCGTTTACAAGCCAGCAAGGCTGACGAATCGTGTGAGTATTGTATCTATATATTATATAAGAATATTATTAAATTTAAAATTAATTACAGTGGTTGGCGATGGTTGCGTAGTGAACGAAGATTGTCAATTCCCTGGCGCAGTCTGTGACGTCGTCAATTTCAAATGCGTAGAAGGCTCGGATAATTCAAGTAAGTCCTAATGGAGTCTTGATTTAAAAAATGCTAGTTTTACATTTAATTAAAATAAATATAGGTTTTAGTCATCAAAGCACACAGTTTACGAACAACGACAAAATATAGTAAATACAATCAAACGTTGTTTTTCAAATTAGTATTCTCCGATTATTAAGTTATAGCACTCTCATATATAGTCGGTTTACATTAGTTCCTTTCGCAAGGAAGGTATAGTAACATACGAACGGTTAAAAAATTCAATATTCCAATATATTCTTCGGTTAATTAAGCAACTTAAATGTTAATATTTGCTTAATCATGGCTTAGTTAAAATGGTCACGCGAGATGCCTTTGACCCTGCGCAACCAAATAATGACCTTGTTAATGGTCGTTGCTTTTTAATTTCCGAATTTTTGTATATTAGTTTTCTTCTATAACATTATGTTATATATGTTCTCACCATTGACCGCTATTAAGTTTGACTATTTATTTTTTGAGAGGAAGAACCTACGAATATTGTTTATATAGAAAATTTTCTTTCCAGCTTTAAATAAAATATCATTCGAAAGTATTGTAAACAGCGCCCTCTCTGAACGGGTGGTGGACTCGGTTCACAATAGATCATGTACAACTGATCAAGACTGTGACACTCCTGCGTCTTGCAGTTTTGGGGCCTGTATCTGTCCGATGGGCTTCTACCGATACAATAACAAATGCTACGCGGGTAAGTAGTACGATGTAGTTTATGTAAATATATACAGGACATCAATTATGTATAATATATTATTCCATATTAAAAAAAAAAGAAACGAACGAAAAGAAAAGAAATACAAGGCTAAAACAAAATATTTTTTTTACAGAACTGGGTACTCCATCTACACCAGACCAATGTGACGGGCTACTAGCGGTCGTTATTGACGGCATCTGTACATGTCCTCCAAATTTCTTCTATCATGAAAATATGAGGGACTGTATTCGAGGTAAGGTTTGGACGAAACCGGGGAAACTCTTACTCAGAACTGCGGCTTTACAGTGGATACGATTTTTAAAATGGAAAATTCACGTAAATTATTGTCTGTTGTATATTTTGCAATATTATAACGTCTTATTGTATATGATTGCCCATTTAATACAAACACAAGAGAAAAGAAATCCGAGTTGGAACTCCATGTTCGATCGGCCGTTTGATCGATCTTCGAAGTACGCTTCTAGTTCAAATAAAATTACATAGAATTTTTAACAACGATTTAGATTTGAACATAGTCTGTGTAGCAGTGATATCGGCACGACTTGATGCCAGCAGCGAGGCAATTGAGCCAACTAATTTATGTTTAAGCCGATTTGTTGTTGGACTTGGTGCGTCCATGCGTGGTTCCATATAGAAGGTAATTTCGAAATCTTTCAGTGACCCGTCGAATCACAGACTCGTGTGTGGAGGATGCCAATTGTCACACCTTTGGAGCACAGTCCCGCTGTGGAGCCCCAAGGGAGCCCTGGGGTTTGCGCTCCTGTGAATGCATCACGGAAAATGCAGTGTGGAATGAAAATAGATATATGTGCAGATTATTCGCTGGTACGTAGAAATTATATTCTGTAATTTATATTATAAAATATTATAAAAGTTAATATTATAATATTTAACCTAATAACTACTGAATGGATTTTAATGAAACTATACACATATATATATATATATATATATGTGTGTGTATATATATAGTCTACATCAGAATAAAAAAAGCTGCAATTATCTAATTTGGCGTGCGTTGCCATTAACGATTTACACATATGTGACGTACCTACGATGAGAATATTTATCTGAAATAGTCCTACAAAAAGTATTCATTTTAGTCATAAGTTTAGGAATCAATCTATATGAAAGTAAACACTTCGTACTTTCAATTTTTATAACATACAAACTACATATACGAGTATTATTTTTATAACAAGGCTAAATGTAATGATTCTAATATACACTTACTAAACTAATAAATACCTAAATTTAACTTTAGTCAGGTCAAATATGCGCCTATTCTGTATATTTCTACATTGATAGTATTACGGTTTAGTGTTGTAAATATAAAGATTAGGTTACGCATGTTTGACGGCTATAAAGCTAAATTTAGAGATTTTGAGATTGCACATCAGAACCGATACAGATATAGATAATATTAAAAGACCAAATATTAAAAGACTAATTTGTTCAATGTTAAATTAAATAATTTTGAATAATTGCTTAAAGAATTTTTCGTTATTTTTAACAGGTGTAGGGGAAAGATGCGAAGAAGACAATGACTGTTTGGCTGGTGAGCTGGAAATTACCTGTATGAAGGATGAGGACGGCCAGGGATTCTGCAGGTGTCCACCACATTTGACGGAAATGGATGGATTGTGCCTTACATCTGGGCTTGGTTAGTTCCCATCAGTACCAATAATATAAGCCTGAACATATTGGTTTCTTAGGTTGAACGTGCTTAAGATTGCAGTTCCGTGTGCTTATGTCCAAGGCTATATAAGTTGCTTATATCAGAGCGGAGCGTACGTAAAAAATATATCTAAAAATAGGGTAAAAAGGGCGGATATAATGTAAGACTTTTGTGGTCCTCCTGTCGGTATGGGCTCCTATCGTACACTGCATTTGCAGAGTTTATGTGGGATTCCTCTATTTTGCTCTACCCACTTAAACTTGCCATAAGACGGGGTTAGATAATAGTATGGCCTTGTCCTTATCCCTCTCAACTACGAATGTCACTTGCGTCGACTCTTCCAACACAGTACTCACCAATACTATTAATCAGAACAGACGACGGAAATTACCTGGGCTATCCTGGTCTTTTTCTTCTGGCTGAGCGTGTAGATCAGTTTCACGCTGCTGCTCCACTTTTCAGTCATGACTCACAAGACACCTTGAAGGCATTTCAGGGACTGTCATTGTCAGCCTCATCAGGTTGAACGAAAGCTAATCTTAACCCAACCTATAGCTAATAATGTTTTTCTAGTTCTTGGTGACAGCTGCCAAGCGACACCAGAGTGTACAGGGACCCCGAATTCAGTTTGCACCAACAACAAATGCAGTTGTGCTGAGGGATTTCAACAGGAAGGCGATTCTTGCGCACCAGGTAATCTCAGATTTAGTCTCAGATTCGGAATCCAAGAGAAATCAAACTACAAATGGTTGTTCACACATAATTAAAAGAGTGGCGGAGAGTTCATATGTTTTTTCACTCTTACCCTTTCCTTCCTAACTAGCATGAATTTAATCAGACTATTTATACTAATAATGCTAACATCTGACAATCTGAAAAAGATGCTCATGCCCGGTATAATGTTTGCGCCAACAGTGTTGTCTGTCAATTTAGATTCGACTACACCTGCAGTATACCTGTTTTATCGCGAAACCTTTTACAGTTATTGGCGGACCCTGCATCCAGGACACAGACTGTGTGATACAGAACACAGTGTGCAGAAATACAAGTGCCGGTTTTACCTGTCAGTGTGCTGATGGTCTTGTGGCTTCCCAGCAACAGTGCTATGAAAGTAAGAAATTAATGAAAACTTCATCGGAAAAGATGACGTAACTTATCAGTATCAATATAATATTAACTTTTATATATTAAAAACAAAATACTGTATCTTTAAAACGCGATTTATAATTATTAATGTTTTAAGCATTCTTATCTCTTATTCTCTCTCTTATACATTTGTTTGGTCATCTTAAGACGGTGTCAGATTTTAAATTAAGAAAAATTTCACTGTAATATATATTCAGGGTTTTAGATTTATTAATATTGGTTCCCAGTTATTAGAATTCATGAAAATCATTTATTAATAAATAATATAATAAATACATAAATGATTTTCTAATTTATTATAATATATATAATATATGACCTACACAACTATGTCCTAACAATGCCAGCACTAGTTTTGATTTTATAATATACTTACTAAGATTGAAAACTTGCATTATTGCTTATATTATACGTTTTGTTTGGCCAATTAAATTGGATGTCAACTAATAATTACGCTTATTTTAGGACATGCGATATGATTTCTCTGAATGAAGCATTTTATTATAAGAATAAAGTAAGAGCTATGTGTAAAATAAATTAAAAATGATTTTATTCATTAAATATTAATTTTATTGTTCATTCAATTTTTAGTTTCGCCCGGCATCAACGCTTCCTGTACCGTGTCGGCGCAGTGTGAAGCATCCATGGGCGATGCTGCAAGTTGCGTCGACGGCCTATGTTCGTGCCGACCTGATCATCATTATAGAGATGGAAGCTGCTGGCGTAGCATTGGTAACGAGTTTATTTAAGTTCAACTTATAAGTATTGCCATTTTAATTTGATTTATAAGTGTTGATTTTTACATATAATTTTATGTAGATAAATTGTTATAAAAGCAAGATTATAAGGTCTCACTAAAGTAACAATTGAAAACTATTAGTTCAGAATAAATAATAAAACTCTATCGTCTCTTTTTCTCAAAGAGTATTTACGTGATGTAGGGAAAAAGTTGCACTAGTATAGATGTATCAGATAATTTATTAAAAAACCGAATCAGGACAAATTCCTGTAGAATATTTTAATTTAATCGTTTACATATTTTAAATTGTATAATTGATAATGGAATATCATAATTTTAGTAGTATTATTGATATTTGCGCTCGGTGTTTTTATAAACGACATTATCATAAAACGCCTATTTCATTCTTAACCAATGTTCTTCTATCGTAATAGTTTCGTTTGGACGAAGGCACAGATTAGTATTTCTTTTAATTAATACTAGCTGATCCGGCAAACGTTGTTTTGCCATACATGTGATTTCAATTTTCAATTAATAAATAAAAAATAATGGTAATTAATAAATAAAAATATGTTGCATCATAAAAAAAATAGAAACTAAAAATTTTGTCTAAAATATAAAAAATAAAATTTAGGGGATGACTAGCCTTAACATTTATAATGAAAAATAGATGTTGGCCGATTCTCAGACCTACACAATACGCTCGCAAAGTTTCATGAGAATCGGTCAAGCCGTTTCGGAGAGGTTCAAGTTCGAACATGACACGAGATATTTATATATTAGATACGCGGCTTTACGCGCAATAATTGAATATATCGTAGCGCGCAAAAGAACAATTCTAATCGCCTTCACAATATTTTTCTTATTATTAATTATTATTATTAATATTTTTCATGCTCGTTTTTCTTTGATAGTAGCGAGACGTACCTTAATAATGATTGTTCAACTTCAATTGCGCTATTAAATCGAACACTACAACTTTGTAGCAATATAAGTTCCACAAAAAAGAGGTTTTAAGCAATTTTCTACCGCGAACGATTATTTTGTGGAACCGACCGGTAGACGTATCTCCGAGCGCTGCGACATGGGTGCCTTCAAAAGAAGAGCGCACCAAAAGGACGGCCACACGCCTTTAAGACTCCTGTCATTGGTCTCCATGGGCGATTAGCAGTACCTGTTTGCCCCCTGTCTCGTCAAAATACCTTCTTCTTATGGTGCTCCTTTTGGAGGTTGATCATTATAGCTAATTTGACTTTGGATGACGTTTCTGAATAATGATTTCGTGCTATGACCAAACCGTTGCCGAAGCTTCTTCAGCCAGGATGTACGTCCGCGGCCAGGCCTTCTACCCGCCTTCCCTTGTATGATTAGCAAAAAATATGTACAAACATAATTCGTAATAATCTAAATTATTTTTGCAGGACTATTCCAAAGCTGTTCACGAACAAGCGAGTGTTATTTGAGTGATATGCCGGAGGTAATTTTATGCAGAAACGGCCGCTGCCAATGTGATTTCGACCATCCATACTCTGAAGAATTGAAGACTTGTGGTATGTGTATACAGGTTTTTTTAATTATATTAATTCTTTACTATTTCATTATGGCCTTGGAATTGATATAGTTAAGCTAGGAAAGCTGAGAGCCAGAGTTACTAAATAAACTACAATGCTCGTTATTAAAGTTACATTTTTAATTTTAACAGAATTCTTTAAGTAGTGTTATTTGCTAGTTATGCTAAACTAATAGACACAATAAAGTGTTTTTACTTGTATCTAAAAATGTGTGTTTAAAAATGTTAATTTTTGTTTCAGTCTCTTCCGCTACAACAGTATATGGAAGCATAGTAACCATACTAACTCTGTTTATATTAATAAATTAAAAGGTTTTTATTATTTTATTTGCATCCCATAAATAGTAGAAATAATGACATAATACATCGGTAGGACATAAAAGGGTGTTTCTTAGTCAGTTCTCAGTTTCGTACAAACAAAGTTTATTAAAGTTCCTATGTAATTGTTTGTGGTATAAAGATCATTAAAAATGTATTAGCGAGAAGCGTTACAACCTGTTATAGTTTTTGCGAATTAAACTTACATCAACCGCTAATAACTTTATTATTCAAATTATTCGCGTAACTCATACATAATTCTGGCCTATTTAAAATGTACATTTGTATTTTGACAAAGCAACTAAGGAAATAAGAATATGTATGTATTTAAGGAGCTTTAATTAGAAGAAACTGGGGTGAAACAAAGACAATATTAGAGTTTTGATGATGAGGTGTAAAATATTGAAAGAGTATTGTACGTATATCTGTTGAGGGCCTCGGGGTAGCGCGCTTGCTTGAGCCGTGCAGGTTTCTATCGACCTCAGGAGTTAGTTAGTTAGTTTTTTCAATTCTATTAACCTATCAAGAAGCCGAACGAAATATAATATTTTCTATATTTATTTTATTTTCTATTTATATAAGTCACGCCTGTTTCCCATTGGGTAGGTAGAGACCACAGACCTCTATTTGCTACGATCTTTGCATACCTCTCGCTTCTTCCACACTCATTAAATTCATCATGCATTTTCGTCGGTTATGGGTGCTTTTGACCTGCCCTTTTTCCAGAACGTTCTGAATCTGATCGAAAAACGTTAGGGCAGGTCTCCCAGACCCACCCTCGCCATCGCCTCTATATTTATACTAATATAATAAAGATGGAGAGTGGATTCAAGTACTTCAGTTGTTTAGTAGTTAATTCATTAGTTACAATAAAGATTCCCTAGACATTATTAAGGTGAACTCAGCTACGAAAGCTACTTCAAGTAATCAGAAATCTTAATTGATTAACATTACACCGAACAGCTACCAAAATTCTTTCATTTAAATGTAAAGGGCAATCACGCATTACGAAGGCCAAAAAAAATCCTTTATACATAATGCAAAGGTCTAACAACATCCTAAATGGTACACATACAACAACGAAATATCGCTTTTATGTACTGAATGATAAATACCAATTTCCCTTGTTAAGATTGGCTGAAATCTTAATTTCTAAATGTCATAAGCCAAGTCTACAATTTCGAAAAAGGCACCTTATGTTCACGATGTAAGGTGGAAAGTTGGCTATTGTCTTTTTTTTGTATCCGCGCATGCAAGGTATATCGTGTTATGCCAAAGGTCGCATAACTAAGCAACTGCTTTTAAAATATCGTGGAGAAAAATCGATCCAATGTAATTAGAGTATGAAAATTACAATGGACATGAATTCAACTAATTCTGAATACATTTTCAACATGCATTTCACCGAGACTTTTAAGGACAAAAGGGACCTATTATATTACCTCGCTAATTAATAACTTCTAATTCAGGATATGAGCAGGATGTATTTGTGACAGGATTAACACTGAGTGAGCCACAGAACAATATAAGTAAAGAATTCGGTGTTGGAACTGAGACCCTACATAAGCCGGGACAAGATCTTGTACTTTCGATCAAGTATTGGAGAATGTCAATGGTTCATAGTACTTATATTTCAGTAGTCAGTATCTATGGTAATAAATAATATTATCTGCATCTTTTAACGCATATATAATAATCGCCCCGGGCTCTTAAAAAAAATAATATTGTTCATATTAAACATAAAATTCCGCTAAAACCACATATTAAGTTGGTCTGTTCTGACTCTATTCACTAAATTGGAAGGAATAATACGTTTAGATGCATTTTTATTATAGTTTTATATCAAATAATTTGCATTCAATTATCTTTTCCTTACCAGTATAATAGCGTAGCTTTTGTTTAAATAGCGCTTAAAGCTGTCAGATTTCCCGCCATTTAAACTTGACAGCATAATAGGCAAAAATAGGTTTGCTTTTTGTGTAGGAAGTTTTATAGCGTAGCGTTTTAGCAAGCATTAGGAAATACCTCAAATCGAATCGTTGAAGTGTTACATTTGTTCTTACAAAATAACCATTAATAAATAGCTATTTACTGTTTGACACACACCTCTTGTCGAATTAGGTGACGCTAGATAACTTTACTTTATTATCAGAGCAGATTTTCCGAATGGTGCTTCCCCAGAAATCAACGATACCACGAATGGTGTCGATAGTTAACAAATTTATTAAATCTGCACCAGAGCAGCACATATTTGTGACAGGCTTGGTAAGATTGAGTGAAGCCTGCAAGGAGTTTTTGTTTGTAAGTTTAGAATAAGGTACTTTATAATCTATATAGTATTTTAGGCAATTAGCTATAAATAAATAAAAAAATAAATAACATTACGTTTATACCAATCATAGCGAAGATGAATGATTTTTTTTAAAGAGTTTTACCAGAGATTATAATAGCAGAACATATTATACACGCGGTCGGTTAGTTCCAAGGTAAGCTATTTATAACCTAGATGCAAATAGAACTGATAACTATATACATAGATACTTTGAATACATACATATATAACACCCTGAACACAGCCAACAGTTATGCTCCTCGTGTAGACTATATGGGGATCGAACCGAGATCCTCTGTTTGGCATTCCGTCATGGCAACCATTGTGTCATCTGGGTCGTCAGTCAGATTGTTTACGACTGCTTAAATACAATGATGGCGATTTTTATGTGCCACTCTCTAAACTAAAAATCTCTAAATGTAAATTTAGACCTGACAAACATCGTAATCTATTCTGTGTATTTCTTACTTCTCTTACATTGGTTTGAATATGTTAGAGGTAGTTTTAAGACAACTTCCCAACAAAGTCAAGATTAACACAATAGCTTCTTATATAGTTAGGATTTTTTCTTAGCACAAGCATTTATAAAAACGTTGCACGCGTGAAAATTGACGATTTTCGCATCGTTAAACCAAACAAATAAACTGTTCAGCTTTATAATTTGTTATAGATTGATGAACAAAAGTGCTTCGTTATTTTACGCAATGCGCGTACTTGTGACTTTGACTGAAAACTGACATTTTTGTATTGTCAAATAATCTACTTATTTTGAATATCAGGAAACATTATCAATCAAAACTATGTCCGTATGTGTTGCGGCTGTTGCTGCGTAGGCCACCCGTAAGCTTGTTTGCCCCCCTATTTTATAAAAAAATACAATTTTAGGATGACGACAACGTAATCCAATTTATCGATCTACCCCAAATTGAATTTTGTCTTTATTAGCTACAGCCTACGGTATATCGTGACGTCAGCAACTATTTTACGTACAAATGACGAGGTCAGCTTGCGCTGGTTTCCGTTTCCGTCGCATGCAATAATAGATTAGAGAAGTTGGTAGTTAGAACCTTGTTTGTTATTCTATGATCGCTATGACAGTTTAGTCCCTAAACTTAATTGAAATTTTCAGCCCCTGTTCGTTGGGTCGATTATTATGATATTAGTGACGTAATTAATTATGTATAATTTTTGGATCTTAATAATAATTAATTACACGCTTATACCAGGTTCGAAGTCGGCAAAAAGGGCAAGCATATTGAAGAATATTTTACCTGATTTAAATTGAATTTAACCGCGTCTTGTTTCATTGATAGAAAATGTTAGTAATATTTCTACAATTGGATTTACCAACTAAAAAAGCTGTAAGTGTAAAAATTAAATGAGGAATGAGGATTCTACATCCACCAATATATTATAGTGGTTATGTTGGGGTTGTTATATATATATACACTAAAATATACGATAGTTGTTGAAAATAAAGGCCACTTATATCTCATACCTTAACCAATAATGACCTCATTAAGGAGATTTTCCCCATTACTTTTTAAATATCTTTACATATTTCAGCGGCTCGGTTGCGGTATTAAATTTGACAAATAGTTAAACCAAACTTCGTACCCATACCCATGGAGACACATGGCTCGCAATGCGTTGCCGGCCTATGAAATATCCTTAAGAAAATTGAAATAGTTTCCGAATTGCATACATATTTGTGAATACAGTCCAAAGCCCAACGCCAGTGTACTTTAAATGGCCCAAGAAGGTCGAATATTTAAAATATTGAAGCCTACATACAAATTCCAACTAACACCCTTGCATGTTCTTCGGAGGTCAAGAAATGTTGGTCATATATTATAACTACTGGGGCGGAGCTTTATTTAAACATATACAGGTTGTTCATAAAATATTCAAGGACTATATAATATACTCCGGTGAATTAAATTAATTTAATACTAGACAGACGTGAGTCTGTGTATTTTTAAGTCATGTCAGTTCTAGCATTGACAGTCTGTAGAAAATAATATAGTATTTAATACAAATAGACGACGACCTTAGGCAGGTAGCCGGTAGTGGCTGGATGAGGAAGGCCGAGGACCGAGTGTTATGGCGGTTCTTTGGAGAGGCCTATGTCCAGCAGTGCATGTATATATGCTGGTATATGGACATAGGTATAACAATCAACCGTTCTAATGAATATTATCTCGGATTGTATTAAGTATGGTTTTAAAAATCCATTCGGATTATTTCTCTGACGGATCTACAATTGATTCCGAGTTTAAATTTGATATAGTGGTATCTATCGACATCTACAAAATGCAGACTACTGTAATTTGAAACGTTGTTCTAATCATTGTAAGACGCACGCACTGCCATTCGAACAGCCTGTATTCGAAGAAAGCCTTCGTGTGTAAGTTTAGTCCCGCGCGAACTCCCACCGCCTTCGAACGAAGAAAGAAAACTTCCGAAACTGTAACTAACCAAACTAAACACAGTGAATAAAACTAAATTAATAAAATAACTAAAACCTTCTTCGTGTGTTCTAAACGCAAATTTAAAAAAAAGGAACTAATGCACGCGCTTGACGCACGCTTTTTAATCTGTTTGTGTAAATACAGATTATTAAAAATACTCACAATTTAAACTTTGATATAATCTCAATTGGCGATATTTTTGTCTCTGGATTTATACAAACAGAATGTGTATTTTATTTTTGGAAGCACAGCGCTGCTTTTACAAGGTCGTTCTTGCTTTTAACATGTTATTATTCATACATTTTCGCACCGTATACTTAATATTGAGTTACCGAAAGTAGATTTCGAAATATTCATAAATATGGCGACAGGCTATTGTAATTCAAAGCCTGTTAGTTAGTTGTATTTCAAATGAAAAAAGACTTCTTACACTATATTGTATCCTTACTTAGAAAAATAATCTTTCTCTGAATACTTAAAGATAGGCACAATAAAAAAATCACAACTATTTTTCATCATTTTTCTGTGTGTTAATCTTCCTAAGGTATGGAGGCCGTATGTTTCTGTTATAAGATAAATAGTATTATGTTCAAATCTATTGTATTTATTGGAATAGAAGTCGAGATCTCCGCGTTTCACTTCATAATATATTATCATTATGCATTCAAATAAATAAATATATTAAGCTTAAATGCTTTCATTTCAAAAAATCTTTTTTTTCTTGCAATAAAACATATAACTACACAGCAACATCGTATTTAGGTACAATCAAATTAATTACGTGATACTGGCAAACATTATAAAAATGTAAAGAATTAGGCTAAATACTCTGATAGCCTTAATAAATTTAAAAAACTGTAATTACTATTGTAAAGTCAGAAAACAAAAATTATAGCAGTTCGAAAATTATATGGATGTTAATATTCATTAAAAAGTCCACCATATTAGATTCAAAGCTACGGCCTTTCAGAAATCCATCCATTCCCTTTATTTTCAACAAACTTTACACCGTGATTTATTGGATTAAAATATTTGCTATGAAACTAGCAAATAGTAGTGTTTAGTAACACTACTATTTTATAGATAACTTTTAGTAGAAGTAGAATATAATTTACATACTTTGTATATTATATTTAAGTAGTTTTTAAGCAATTTAGAGCGAGTATGTGTAGTTCATAATAAGATTTTTATATAAAAACTTGTATTGACTCAAAGAACAGCAAAGACTATTAAAGCTTACATTCTGATTAAGTAGCCAAATTCAAAATTAAAAGCACATCCTTATATGCGAGTACCAAGTTAATAAGATCCCGAAAAAGCTTATTTAAGCTCATTATTCTGTATATGTACGTATCATAATGCCGTCTTTAAGATTTGAATATATTTCAAATGGATCATTATAAATTTTATTTATAAATAACGCGGTTGTTGTTAATATGTCAACTAAATTCCTATTTAATACCTATTCCTATATAATAAATTTAAGTTATTAAAGGCTAAATTACAACAACTAAAAAGTGCAACTGCGTCGTTTCAAATCTCCTTTTTTTAATGGACAGATAGACATAAAAGTACTGAATATGAAAATAAAAATATATAAAGGGATGGCATAGAAGTTAATGATGAATACAAAAAAACATGTTATTTTTTATTTATATGTAAAAAAGTTTTCTTCTTTCGTGGTAGCTTTACATCGTTTAGAATTTATATGATTTTATATGACTTTATGTATAAATTGACGCAATTACCTAGTTTTAGTTGAGCATCCAGTAGATAGATTATAGGATGTAGATTTAACGTAGGATTGTAAATACAAGTTGTATGATATGAAGTAGTCTGTAGAGCGAAATACCAAAATGATGTTAAAATGCACTCGTCTTATTTATGGAATACATAGAGAATAGACTTTAATAATTGTATATATAAATCACGTAGTTCCACAAAATTATTTAAAAGAATCCCAAAAACTTTAAGCTATTTTTAAAACGTGGCTGCGTTACAATGTACTCTTTATTCTGTTTTTGTTGACTGGAATTTCTGCGTTGAGCACTTTTGGTTAAATACTCGTCCGCCATTATTGCGACCAACGACATCTACTGGTAAAAATCTATAGATTTTATAGTCTAAATAATAATTGCGGCTGTACACACTTGTCTGACTTTAAATTTCGCGATCGTTTCATTTAGGCTCATGCCGAAAATATATTGTCACCAAGTATGTACAACCAATACGTTGATTCAATCATAAGTGATAACTTTGTAAATTACTTTCTTTCTTTAATCATAATTTCATCGAAAAACGCTTTAACATCTACATCTACTCAATTCATCACACATACAAGCTTTCAAATCTATATAAAACAAACAAAAAATCCTTGGGGAAATATTGTAGATATTTCGATTTGAAAATACAAAAGCTACAAAACTCATCAGAAAATTTTTCCCGCTTTTAAACTGTCATTCAATCACAAAATGGCGCCTTGACCGCCACGCACACACAAAAGAGGTCACATATCAAACGATACAAAAGAAAATACGTTACGACAACAATTTCTTAATGTATTTTAAGTTAATAAGCTGTATTGTGATATGATATATATATCTATCATTGTTATCTGTGAATAATTCTTTGAGTTGGTGAGGTGGGAGCAGATTTCTGTACATACTATTTATTGAAATCAGCGTTCTGGGCCTGAACCACGCCATCCATTTACGGTAAAGGGTTACCCGTTACCAGTCTTAGCCGTCTTCGTCTCAGCTTGTTAACGTCCACTGCTGGACATAGGTCTGTCCACGAGACTTCTCCCTGCACTTAGCATCCAGCGCTTTACCTCAGCCCGCAACAGCCTATTGGAAGGCCGTCCACCCTCCGCCGTCTGGTCCATGGACGTTCAAGAACTTTTTTCGTATCTTGGCTAGGCTATCGTTTCTTCGGGCAATGCCCCCATTAAATTTGACTGTAGGCTTCGCCATACGAGAGTTAAATTATTCTAAACTTAGAAATTAATTGATATGAGCGCGCCTAGCAACTAGCTCAATTGTCCTATATTTTATACAATGAGAAAAAAACGTTAACGTTTAAAATAAATATACATGTTTGTCCTGAGACTAGAAATCTAGAACATTATCTTTGCCCAATGTATTTGCCAAGCATATTGTATAAAACATATTTTATTATATACCTTCTCCATTTCTATAATGTAACGTTGCGACAAGAGTAAGCCGCTACCAGTCCAATTTGTATGGAAATAGAAATCACAATGACTCATTTCCTTATTATTTCATAGTGCGTTAGCGTTTCACGTTCACGCAAAAGACCTTTGTCTACGTTACTCTAATCGTATAGGCGTTTGAATTAATCAAGTTATCAAGAACTTTTATCGTTTTAGGTTAAAAAGTAAAACGCAAAAAACCCCGCCAATATTTTTACATCGACATTGCATAACATACATCGAAATCAAATTTTTTGTGTACGCTGATTGCCGCAAAGGCAAATAAGATTCGTACAAATAGTAAATTAAATCACGTACAAAATAAATACGTCTTTATTTCATCAACGCATTCATCCCGCATCCATTTCTACAAATCTTTTAAACTCATTCGGCCGCTGACAATTTTGTTTTCATACTAACAATACGAGTGAATATAATCTTACAGCAACAGCGATTTCTATTGGAAGGCGAAAAATGCCACCAAAATTGATATTTTTAATAATCACGACGAGTTTTATACATAACTCGATTGGTTTTGGGATATCATCGTTCGGACGCGCGTACACAGAGCCGCCAAAACCGACAACCACCACTCAAGCACCGGGTAAGAATTCAAAGATATTTTATTCTATAGATTTTCAGAAATACATTCGCTGAATCTGTGCAATGTATATTGTTCGAATTCTCTGGAGGCCATAGACTATAGCGTCTTTTGTGCAGCTTATAGTCATATTTATACATCATTGTGACGAGCGTGACAAATTAATCTGTTGTTGGCGACTGGAGTCACAAAGAAATTTGAGATTCATTTCGAATGAAGGAAGAAAAGAGGAAAGAAGAGAGTTTAAACATTTATCATAACGTACTCTACTAAACAACAGCTGGTATGGGAGAAAAAGCGCCAAAATTTGTAAAAAAAACATTCTTTTACTGATTCGATTCGTATTTACATCGTATATGTACATACATTACATCGTATATCGGACCTAATAACTACAGAACTTTCCTTTCTGCTTTAAATATATAATATTGAAATGCGTAATTTACTGAATGTCTGCTTTGTTCTGTATACTATTTGATCGTCTAAACGAACTGCTTACATAAAAATATACGTTATATGTTTGCCAGTATTAACGTAATATGTAACGTGCACAAGTGTGCTCGTAATTAAAGGGAATTTTACTAGCACATTTTAAATCAAACTCCTTTAATGGATAAACGTATTTTTTGCGTATGCAGCGCGAGTATTATCCGTTAGAGAAGTATATTTAAATTCGTACTACTCGAGTTATGTAACGCAAACCTTAGTTAGGTTTACATACATAGTTTAAAGAGGTTAGATAATAAATAAAGCACAAATGTCAACAATAGTTTACGTAGGCCATAAATGCATTTTAGCAAACGCAGATGTTTAGCTTTTGTTCCATAAGTTAGAAGACACATATTCTTAAAATTCTAAATGTGTTAACAATTAGCATTGATATGTCCCTATAATAAAGATGTCACCCCTTGACCATTCCATGAACACAAAAAGGATAAATTATTGTTTCAAGCCGTCGCAACCCCACTACCATTACTTTAAGTTCCAATATAAGCTCTTGTTTTAGATAATTAAAGATAGTTGTCACTATACTGTAACAAAGTGTGTGTTTCATTTATTTGAACATCCCTCCAACAAACGCCGCCGAACTTAATTCTCGGTAGCAAAGATTTAATGTTTAATCTTGTCTTTGGTTGATGACATTTGATGTTTTTAGTAATAGTGCACTTAATTATTTATCTATAAACCAAAATAGACAAGAGAGATGCCTGTTTTGAACAGTCCACACTCTGTTTTCAATGAATGCACCGAATCACTACAATAAGCAATTGGTTTTTTTTGGAATAACACAATGCTTTGTGAAACACACATCGGAAGAAACCAATATTAAATTCGTTATAGCGCTCACTCTACAGCTACACGCAAGTGTCTATAGCTGTGAATTTATGTAGACTTCAAACTATTGGTTTATTCCACACACATTACGCACAGAAACGTCACCAGTGACAGTGACAGTGACAGTGTTGCCATTGAAAGTGCCGTCAAAATGCATATATTTTTTGCGATGAAGATGTGGTGTAGGCGGCAAGCTGCGGCAGCCATTTTGCCGTTGTTGCTAACTGGGTGGCTAACAGGAGAGTCTTCCGAGGCGTTAACAACTTTTGGAAAGAGCAACACTCAGCCACCAAAGGACTTAGTACCAACGCCACCACCAGGTACGCTTTTGATGCTTAGATAATTACATTACGTTTCGCAGCTGATGCACAAAAACTTCGTTGTCTACAATTAAGTTCTTTTTCGTTTTCATCGTCCCCAAAACTAAGCAAACTATCTTGATCTTAGCTTGGCACACTTATGTTACGGTCATATTTGTTTCAAACTAAGAAATTAAACTTTTCGGGCTCTTTTAACAAATTACAGTCCAACCACTGATCCATTTGCTTTAAAAAAAAAGGGGTTGTTTTATTTATACCCTTCAATGTATGTAATTATGATTTATTAGTACCTACCTATTATTAATACGCAAAGGTCGGTCACAGAATAATTTTCCACTGACCAAATTTTATATAGAAAAATATAATTTTGAAGTTATCATTTTGTGAGGTATTAAATGTGTTATTTTTATCAGGATTTGCATTGGTCTCAGCGTGAAACTTTTTGATTGTGCTGTGTTTTTTCACAGAACACCCCAGTGCAAATGTATCTATGGTTCGTTGGGTCTTCTACAATTTATGACTGTTAAGGTTTCATTGTCTTGAGCATAGCTCATTCTAGGCCCCTAAGGTATATTACGAAAGTATGCGTGACTTTCTAAAACATCAATCATATGTCATCAATGATTGATCGTTATGCAGGCTAGAAATAGAGTGGTCACGCAATGTTATTTATAGTCCGAGAAATTCTAAATTTACTATATTCTCTTTCAGTAAATGCGGCCCCTCTTAATTATATATTTTTCAGTGGAACTATTTTAATCTAACGATCAGGTAGGCGTGTTTGAAGCGTATACCACTTATTCGTGAGGTACCTTCCGTTAAAGCGTTCAAGGGTAGTCGGTTTCCAGCCTAAGCAAATTACAATATTGATCATAAGGAACCACGCAACGTCGGAATTGTCAGAGAATGACAAGATTATATTAAAAAGTACCCGATCATTCGTATAACTTCTAACTAAAGTAGTTAATCGACTCTTAATTTAGAGTTAGATTAGCGTTGTACGACTGGTTAATTTTTTTAAATTCATTCTCGAAATTCTCTCAAAATTTTGTTCATTCTGGATCAGCAAATACGAATGTTAGTATCATGTAAGGATACAAATGCTATCGAACATGTACGTACGTGCTATATGTATACGGGATGTATTTCCTATCTGATAGTCTGTAGGTATTCGCTTAGATAACTTTAAACTAATTCGCATTAAATATAAATTATGATATAAAAAGCAATCATACAAGTGTAAATAAATGCTGTTATGCTGCAGCATGTTGATTATATGGTAAACAAATAGGGTCGGAGATAAGAGAGAGCTTATGGAACCCTATCATTATCGGCTTCCAGCACCCCCTTGAACTCAATTGTCCTGCCCATCTATGTGTAAAGTATACAAGAAAATTACCAGCCGAACGATGATGCTGAAAGGCCGTACTGACAGTCGCTATTCAGCTGGTGACCCTCAAGGAAACCCAAGAGTAGAATAATAATTATTTTTGTTGGGACAAGAGCCGGGAAAAGAATGTAAGTACAGGAGCCAACTCAGGAGCGCATGTTCGCAGGACGAATATATGGAGACCGCTCGACTTATGGATGTCCAAGGAGTGAAGTTTTGCGGACAGTCGTAAATAATTTCTGACTTTGAAGTATCGCAACGCGGCATTGAGAGTCCTAAGGTCCTAAGTCCCTGGTCCTCCAAAGTCGAATTGGACTCGAAGAGACAGCCCAAAAGATCGGCCTTCTTTCCTTGTGATAAACGATTCAGCTGTAATGGATTCGGCTGTCGTTTAGGCGTCCGTTTCACATTTGGGGATAAGAATTCTAGATTTAACTACAGCATAGGATGGAGTCAATAGTTCCATGTCTTGCAGGACAACCTAGACCTGAACCTTGGTGACAAACCAGCATTGACATCCGGAGAGCCCGACGAAAAGCAAATTAGCCCCTATGTAAATGTAAATAATGGCAGGTTGGCCAGCCCATGACTAGCCCAACCCAATCTGCCGTCTAGTGTCAAATACAGCGACAGCCCAAGATAAAGAATCTGAGTCTCAGTAAAAAAAAGTAAGGCCGGATTCGCATTCTGCAGTTGGTAGTGGACAGCGTCAAAGTTGGAATTACTCCCTCATAATTAAGTCCACCGCAAGTGTGACGGGAGCTGCAATTTTTTTTTCATCGTATGCCTCAAGATCTAATAGATAATACGCAATTTAGATACGTGTCCTTTACCGGGTGCTGAACAGGGCGAGACAGAGGGGAACTCCTTACCAATTCTATACAGTTATTGCCGATTAACGAATAATACAATATAACGCGTACGACCACATAAAAAGAAACTATAGTTTTATAAGGAACCGAGAATGGTAATGTATTCTGTATATTGGGTAAAGCCTGAAGAATGTGTTAATAAACATCCAACATTTTAGTAATGCTTCGATTGTTATACAGTGTAAACTCTATATAACGACACTGAAGGGCGTTTTATGGCGTTATAGAAAGTCGTTAAATGGAGAGAAGAAAAATCAGATTTAGAAAAAGAATTTTTTTTTTCAGAAGTAGATTACTATTGTTTTACTATACATTAATTTCAAACTGAAACAATCCGTCTTTTTATAAGATATGACGAAGTTAAAGTATGAAATTAATGTAGGTTGAGCCGCTATATCCGAACGAACATTTCTTTTTCGGACATTGATTGACATTTAACGCACAAAGCATTTTGGGGTTTCCCCTGCGAAAGGAACTCGATAAGAATCGCACTTATAAGTTAATGGATATTTTTATGAGCAAAATAAGAACGAAGGTTTTTATATGAAAATGTAACCCACAGGTAGTCGACTGTCATTCATTTTCAGATTAAAAATTCGTACTTACAGTGACTTAACGATTTATTTACTAATCAGTTTATTGCCAATATGACTTTTACACGTTTTAAGTTATTTACCCCAAGGGTAAAAACGGGAATGACGGGACTGGAACTCAAACGCGACTTCCTACCTTGATACTTAAATTTTCATAGATTGTGTTTCTGTTATAAATAACTGTAATACATAAAAAAAAAGTCCACGCGTAAAAACTTAAAACTTATTGACATGGCTAAAAAAATATCGGTAAACAAATAAATCTCATGAGTCAAAATATTACCTATACTCACATAATTAATTAATTGAATCAGGCGTTACTTTGCGGAAGTCCATAGCTCAAATCCCAACAGACAAGGAACAGCGTTTTTACTCATCGAACGCTGTTCGTAGAGGCAACATCTCCTGATGATGCTCCGGTGTCGGAGCGAAACGTGTGTCGAGTGGTTGTGGGTTTACCGCGGAGTACTGCTTTCATACTGGTCTATTGGGATTTTGACCTATACTCACCTTTTGACTCATGAGTTTTATTTGTTTTTATATACTATTTTATTTTTTGACATATCGTTTCAATTTTCTCTGGGAATGTCTAATTTTTTTTTGTGTATAATTAAAAACTTTTGGTTGGCTGAATATATTTTTTGTAACACTTGTAATGTCTAATTGTAGACAGCCTTTAAAAAGAATAAGGGCGATTATTATTATTATATTATATAAATATTTTAGAGCCCGATTATGTTTTACATTTTAACGAATGATTTGACAACATAATTTCAAAGTATCATCAATTTTTTCTTGTATAAAGAAACCTTATATACCTACCGCTTAATTCTTAAAAAAATACATCTCCAAATAGACAAGCATTTCGATTTAGATATTTTTTTGTCGTCCTAATAACTAAAAAACATGTGATGGTGGCTTATTAGATATCCTGACATAGAGTAAATAAATAAATAAATAGAGTAGCCGCGGCAGGAAACTGTTATCGACTTTTATTGATAAATATAACATGAGAACATACTTTAAAATGTAATTTGGTTCTCACTCAGACAAATAGCACTAAATATGCACTATACTTTAGAATATCTTTCGGATGGAATAGGTTTACTGGTTTCATTCCATCAAATTGACGTACGTTAAATACAGAAACGGCCAATCGTAAACGTTAATTAAACGTAAAGGTAGCTCATTAGATATTCCGCCACTAGATAGCGTGGCGGAAGTGAGACCAAAATATGTTGACCTCTCTTATCTTTGACCTATAAACCTGCATTGCACGAATTGAGGTTTTATTGTTGTATTCGTTTGTTTTTGACAAGAAATGGCTTCTGCTTACAATTTGCAAATGTATATGTTTTTTGCCGCATCCGTCAGGCAACGCATTTGCCGCATCTGACTAAATTTCAAGCAAAAATGTAATGGCATTGTACAACTACGTTAGATAGTAAAATAAAATAACAGAACAACCGAAAATTCCCATTATTATTTAAACACTAAGACGATCAAATATCAATAGATATTATTTTAAGTATAAGAATGCGATTTTTTCTTATGATTAAAAATTATTATAGGCCACATAATCAGTAATATATAATCGATATGAAAACCTTTTCAGCTCGACCATGCTCGAAGCAGGCAGAATGTGCTGGCATAACGAGTTCCTCGTGCGTGCGGACCCACTACGACCCGATCACCAGGTGTTTGTGTGGAGACAATCTACCCCCAGTCAACGGACAATGCGAAGCGCAGACTAAAAGTAAGGTTGCTTTAGTATTTATAGGCCGGATATTATATCGTCATCTTTAATCGATGCAACAGAGTTTCAAAGTGAATCAGCATTTCAAACAACCTTTTATAGAAGAGAATTAGGGAAGAGAACCATCGAACCACTCCACTATATAGGAATTGAACGCAACACATTTCGTGTTCTGAACTGAACATTTTGAACGGCTCCCTATTTCACTTATTCTAAAATTTCGTTTTTAGAATAAGTGAAATAGGGATTTAATTAATTAATATTAATTAATTAATTAATTAATATTAATTAATTAATTAATTAATTAATTAATTAATTAATTAATTAATTAATTAATATTAATTAATTAATTAATTAATTAATTTAGAATAAGCAATACTACGGGACATAACCCACAACCACTCGACGCACGTTTCGCCCCGACACCAGAGCATCCTCAGGATGTTGCCTCTAGGAACAGCGTTGCTTGTAGATTGGTCTATTAGGGTTTTTGTACTATGGACTTCCGCAAAGTAAATTCTATTAATTATATTAGCGTTTGTTCCGTTTTTTAGTCACTCATATTTTGATACCATAGACATTTCGGATTTAACGTTTTTTATATAAATTCCAGCCTTATACCACGTCTGTGCCAACAGCGACGAATGCAATGATGGTCTTATCTGTGGAGCTCCGAATATAACGAACTCTGCGCCGGCGCATATGCGGGTATTCACGCCGCAGGACAAAATATGCCTTTGCGATACTGAGAATGGATATAAAGAAAAGGAACACGCTTGCAGTGGTGAGATTAGTTAGGACTTTGACATTGTAATATTTGCAAACGAATGCTAGACCAGATTTCTTACATAATGCGACAGAGCGAGTCTAATTGCATAATAACAGTTTTCGTTTTTGTATACGGTGTATTCTAAACCCTGTTCTGAATGAAACGCAGCTACGCTGACTTTAATACAATGTGTTTAGAACATCTTATTTCGGTGAAACACTCTTATGAAGGGAATTTTAAAACTGTATTAAACTACAATAAACCGATTTTAAAACTTTTCAAATATTTCAAAAACCCGGTAAAAATACTTACTTTGCATGTTTTGGCATTAATGGTTTTGAAATTCAATGCATTTGTACCGCTAATTTTATAACATCTCAATGAAATTTTATTTTAGATGCGGCTATACCGGAGATATCACTTTTCGCCATGGTCTTCGTTTCTTATTTACGAAAATTAATATTGTAAATCACTTTTATATTAATTATTCAATTGCCTGTGTTCAAACGTCTTACTAGCATCCTTCAAAACAATTTTATTCCTAAATTTTCATATATTCCATTGTAATCCCGCTTTTTATAGTTGTTATAGGAATATCCATAGAACAGTCAATTGTATAAAATATTTTTTCTTTTATCTGACAATTGACAGTTAGACAATAACATTTACGGTTTTAGTTACAATGTTATTCATTTGCTCGTGCACGTAATGTAAATGTTAATATTTAAAGAATGACATATTTTAACGCTGTCACTTCTCACATCTAGCTTAACGAAACATAGAATATAGAACACCTTAGAATATATTTTGAGATAGATATATTATACTTATATAAAATTGGAACTTTAGCACGTTCATCACTACAAATCAACAAAAAAATTATTACTCATATTATTATTTATACTCTTATTTATAAATCAAATTTGGGCATATTTTTATACTTCGTTGTAATATTTTTATCATCACAATTTAAGTACAAGTTATTGGATTGAACTGATGAATTATAAAGATGTAAAGCACGAGAAAAATGTAGCCTGTTAGACATATGTAATCAATTTTATATTATGTTAGATATAATTGTTTTTCAATGTAGGTAAAAATATCAATGAACACCTAAAAATATTTGTTACTACTCGACGTTAGCCATACAATATACGACCATATTTAGGACGGTTTTCTTATCCGGCATAGATTATTGTAATAGTATCAATTGAAGATATCAAAATATATTTTTACTTGATCATTTATTAAAATATCAATTCAACTGTAAATAATAACTTAATTCTCTAAGCACTTCAAGATTTTCTGCTACAACATCAGTTTCTTAATAGAATTAAAGAGGAATCGATACGTAACTTGACAAGGCTAAGAGTTAAATGCAGAATAGTTCAAACATGGATGATGGATTCAGAGACTAGAGGTGTATGTCAAAATATAAAGCATTATGATATTTGTTGATTTTAACCACAAATGTATCGTCATGCCAAATTACGTACCGGAATTATTTAAATGAACATTAAGAAACTATATTTAGTAATATTAATAGATTTAAGATTACTACGGTTAATCGTCTTTGTAAGTACTAATATTTTCTAGTTATAGATTTTCGATTGTATTTAGATAAGTGTCGTGTTGTTTTTGCAATAAAATATTATCTTACTGCACGCTTTTTGTGTGTTTATTTTTAATGGATTGAGGTGAAAACATGAATTAAAATAATATGAAACTATTTACCCATCAACAATCCAAGTTCTCAAGTAAGTGTTGTATATACACTTAAGTTTTAATGTCTTTAATTATATGTTCAGTCTATAACATTCCTACGACCCATAACAGTAATAAGAGTACAATAAAATACAATAAAAATCGGATCTGAGATCTTACGTAATTTGACCAAGGCAAGACCAAAAATATCGATAGCAGGCAGGCTTTACGAGACTCTTCTGTCAATCATTACTCGGCTATCGACATATCCCCATTCCAGCACCATGTCCGGTTTTCCTACTAATTTTTTTAAAGTATTTCCTGAAGAAATGTATACCCTCAGCTAATTACTACTTACACTATTTTACTTCATTATTGTACTCGTTTGAAGAGAAATTGAAATTTTATATTTTTATGCGTTAAAAATATTATATTTATGTAAATCAACAATATGATTTGGAATCGAAATGCTTAAAGACTTTCCACATTTAAATCATCTCCACTTAAAAATGAAGCCACAGAGCAGTGTAGGATTATACACAGTGCTACAAAGTGACCACAGAATAGCTAATTAAACATTATATGCTATGTAAAAACTTTTATGTGATGTAAATTGTAAACAAATCTAATATTATAAAAGCACGTTTAGTTTCCGTATTTTTTGATCCAATAAAATGGCAAATGATCCATTAGATGAATTAACAGAATTTCTTAAACCAGGCTCCCGAATCGACCTCAAACACATTTCACTTGACCACTTATTGGGATTATCAGGTACAGCAGAAGGTATTGATGTTTTATTGGCAAAAGAAAAGATACTCCAATGTATTGTTGATTTAACCAGCGATAAAATCGAGGAAATCAGCAAAAATGCACTTTTGTTACTGGTAAACATAACAGCAACCTCAAAAGGCGTGTTGGAGCTAATTAAATATAAACCTGAAGGTAAAACAAATATAATAGAACTCTTCATAGGTTATGTCCAAGACCAACATAAAAAGAACGCAGATGCTGTTTGTATGATACTATCAAACATAACTCGAGTGGAAGAGGCTTTGGAGATAACAATAGATACCTTTTTACCACACTTAAACAATCTATTAAATATTTTCGTCAACATAGATTTTAACAAGACTGGTTCTAACTTAAATTATCTTGCGCCATTATTTAGCAATCTTAGTTGTAATCCCCGCATTAGAAAGTGGTTTACAGAAGAAAATCCACACATACCTTTAATAAAGCTCCTCCCATTCTGCAATTACACCAAATCTAGTATCAGAAGAGGAGGCGCAATTGGTACTATACGAAATATTTCATTTGATACTTCATATCATGACTTTTTACTGTTACCTGATTTGGATTTGTTAACCTATCTATTAACACCAATAATTGGAAATGAAGAGTATTGTGATGAAGAAATGGATTCCCTTCCAATTGCTTTACAATACTTACCTAAAGAAAAGGAAAGGGATTCAGATATGGACATTCGTAAAATGGTTTTAGAAACATTAAACAAACTATGCGCTACAAGAAATGGTAGGGAAATTTTAAGAAATAATGGTGTATATTATGTATTACGGGAATATCACAAGTGGGAAAAGGACCCAAAAACAAGGCTTGCATGTGAAAATGTTGTAGATATTTTAATTCAAAAAGAAGAGGAAGTAGGTGCTGATGATTTATCAAAGGTCGAAGTCCCAAAAGAATACAATGAAAAGTTTAAAGATATGGATGATGATTATGTAAATAGTGTATGAAAGAAAATATAGTACTGTTATAGATGTTTTTATTTTGTTCAATTTGATAATATACTTTTTCCTTATATCTTAGGAATTATAAGGATTAAATTTTAAACATAAGAATTAAATTATGACACTGCAGATGAACTTCATACTTAGAAACATTCATTTGATGTACCTTTTTTTATACTCCAATGTCAAGAGACTTTGGAGTTTAGACAATAGTCTAAATCAGATTAACTATGTTATGTGATGTTATGAGTGTATATGTTTATTAACTATGTATGTTTGGATAATAAATTAGTAGGATCTTGACCAACATTCAACATATTTTTAAAAATATACAAACTTCAAGGTAAATTAATGATTTTAATATCTTTAAATCAAATTACTTTTCAGTAACAAATAGGATATTTTGACCATATTCTAATTTACACTCAAATTAGTCATCATAGTTAGTTGTTAATCACTAGCAAACAATAATACAATATTATTTTATCGATTAGTAATTAAGTATACAAATTACAATAAGTGATTTTTATTTATCATTTCCCTTAGAATATTAATGTACTCCTATACATTAAAAGTATATATTTATTAATGTTACAAATTTTCCTGTACTATGTCCCCTGTAGGACGAACACATCAGAGATGAGAGCTTTAGAGCATGAAGCACATTTAAACCACTTCAGTGCCTCTTAATAAAATCAAAGTATTTAACAAAGAGTGATTCTCATTAAAGAAATGATTCACCCGTAGAAATCAACTAAACAAAACAATTATCAAAATGTATATGTAAATTGTTAAATCATAACTATTTTAAATTAGTTGTTGCTTGGTGGTGGTTTATACATCTTTATCTTTTCCATTCTAGCCTTTCTTCTTTCTGACGGTGTGGCTCCTTGGATTTTTGTAATTATATGTGGTGCCTTGGAAGCTCCTGGTTTGTATGATGAGGCTACTTCCTAAAAAATAATAATGAATACATATTATTGTTTAATGATGTAATTTTCATGTTTAAAAAATAAGTAAATGCTGTTCATGACGTTTTTAATGAAGCCTACTTCTAAATTATTGGAAACTGTATTTAATTACATATTTAAAAAATTCCCGTCATGATTCCATACTGCAGAGGCAACTCGGTATAGCAATGAATATAGATTCTGGATTTGATTCCGATGAATGGGATTCATCAAAATTCTAAATGGTGTCAGAAATGTTTTGATCTACAATACCTACTAATTTTACATTTGAGAGTTTTTAAATCCACTTACATCATCCCAGGACTCTTCACATTGTATGTTTGTTGTGCCCACAATTGTGACTGGAGCCCAGGAATTATCATCAAAATTATATAACTGGTTATCTAGCATTCCACGACCCATACATGAATTAACATGGTGCTGAAAGATAAAACAATTAATTATTGTTATATTTTTACCAGTATAGTCTCAGTAAAATAGGCTTATATTGTTGGAATATGAAATATAGGCATTTAATATAATCATTTATGAAATATTACATATTGTAGCAGATAATAAATAAAGGTATAAATATATTATCTCTTCATCTTCCTTACTCTTTCTCATGTCATTCTTGCCCTTAACTTTTCTTATGTTAAAGACTTTTATATGCAATATAAAGAGACAGGTAATATTTAAAGTAGCGTAATGTGAAGCAATGCAATAGGGAATGAAATACAAAAATCAGGAAAAAGAAAAAAGGAAATGGAGTAATGGAACAAAACTATCATGCATTTGGTACCCACAGAGCGGAAAAAGATGTTGGGGAGGGAAGTACCAAAGATGGGAGGTGGTTGGAGGCAATACTTGGTCAATGATGGTGAGAGATTGAACAGAGTGGAAGAAGAGGGAGGAGGCCTTTCCTATCAATACTCAGGTGGAAATAAAAATTAATCAATTAATTAATTTATAACAGCCTTAAGCCAAAACATACTTAAAAACTACATTAACCTAAACTTATAAATAAAATCTCCTTGCAGGTTTCACTCAATCTTAACATTAATGAAATAAAAAATTTACTACTAAATACAATTTTAAATTGCAATATATGTATCTTAATCGATGTAAAGACTAATATTATTGTAATTAATAGCAATTTAATGAGTAACTTACATCAATCTCCGGACTGTTGACAATGTGGGTAGAATCAAATGGACATACTAATTTTAATACATTAGGATACTGTTTTTTACATTTTTGCAAATGGACATGCATTCTGTATGACTCAACTTGGTGTGCCATATTGAAAGGGCAGGCAAGCAATCTGTGTGGGTCAGCAGACATTTCTGTAAATAAAAAAATATGCAAGCAATTCCTACCAGTACTTATTTTACATTTCTTTTCTGGTTTATTTAGAAGTGGTTTCTTAACAACAAGTAACTGTAAAATAACTCACTATAAATCAGAAATTACACTATTGTTTAGACAAATGGTAGAACTATTGCTCAAATCTGATGCTTATTTTATTTGATCTAAAGTTTTAAAGCTGAATAATAATTAATCTCACATTTGTGAGTAATCTAAGATACAAATGAATACATTTAAAAACCTAGCCTTATGGTTTTAATGTAAAATAGTATTGTCGTTTTTTTTTCAGAGGAATAATGATGAATGAATTAAAATATATACACGAAAATTTAAAAAAGTCAAGTAGGATTGTTTATAGAAAGAAAGTAACAATACTTTTAGGGATGTCTTGCAATTTTTACTAGGATTTACTTTAAAGACAAGGAAACTCACCAACACTCAAAGGACACTCTATTATAAATTCTCTTTGTATAAATTATCACGTAATACTAAACCAAATGAAAGAGAAAGATGATCTATAATGCAATAACTTGTAAGTTAAAACGTTTATTCAGTTATCAACTTTTTACCATGTTCGATTTTGAATTTATGATAAATGTCATAGCTCAAACATAAAGTCAAATGTCAAACAACAAATATTTGATTTTAAATCATGAACCGTCTGTTGCGTTCGTAGTCGTAGTATCCATAAAACCGAAACTGTGCACAGATCTATTGGTCTGAGCACTGCACTGAATTATATATTTCATTTAAATTATCAGCCAAGGCAGAAATATTTTTCTCTTTACTTTAGATTAAAAATGTTTAATTAATGTCAGAATTAATATTTATTCACGAATAGTCTTTTTAATTGGTAATTGATTGTCAATTATAAAAAGATTAAAACATAGCGTAGCTTAGTAAAAAGTTATTTTAATGTGACAATTATGCAGAATGTGTAATTTAATTTTTTTCCTATGTCATTATATTTTTTTAGTTTTTCTCATAAATAAAACTCTGTTTGAATATAGAGGTAGTAATAAATAATCCTCGCGCTGAGATCTTCATTATTTTATTACTTAAATGCATTTTACTTATAATTCTTAAATAAATGCTACATGTTCAGATTCTAGCAATCTTTGAATTGAATATATTATATTTTATAACTATGTTTTTAAAAGTTTTGTTTTCATATGATCTTTTCGTTTCCTAGTTCCTAGTTCCTACTATCGAAAATCGGATTGAGTCTTTATGCTTCATAAAATCGGATCGAGTTTAAAACGTTCCACCCTACTTACTACTTTAATGTTTCAATAAGTATAAGTAATCAAAACAGTATTCGCGTTTCGCATATCGCTGTATTCGTATTTCGTACTTTATAAAAAAAGCTACTGAGATATCAATTACTAACATTTAAACAAGACTGGTACTTCTGAGAATTGGAGTGTCAATGTATCAATTAAATAACTAGGTATAATATAATGTATCAACAAATGTCTTTATATCATTTACTGAGTGCATTTGTTTCGAAGATTTCTAATTTGTTTGAATTATTATTGATATAGTATGTTGCTATATGTAATATGGCTATTTTTTCAAGGGAAAAAATACTGAAGAAAATTCTCACTTAATTATTTCCTTTTTGATGCTGGTAATAAATTAAAAATATTCTTCTGCTTTTTAGTGAAACTGAGAAACATCATTAACAAATGGACTCATTTGATAAGCCTGTTCAACTATCAGAAGGAATAACCATCAGGTATTTACCAAGAGCTGTTTTCAACTAAATAATTCAAAATTAATATTTAATTGTTACAATGTTTTTGATATCATGAATACACTACATTTTTCATGAACAATAACTCACCATGAAAAATCATTAGCGAACAATTATTTTTTCAGTGATTTACTAAAATCGCCGGTGGAATTCAGTTTGAATGTTGATCATAAAAAACTGAAAAATGTTGAAGATGATGATGATTTTGAAGATATTTTTGAAAGTGAGAGGTAAATCTTAAATTTCACATTAATTATCAATATTTAAGTATGACAGATTAATTAATTGTTAAATGCAAAGTTGTATATTTGAGTTAGTTAATGTCTAATTGTGTCCCAAAGCTGTATAACTAAAAAAAAAGGTGCTGATGTTATTTGAATGATAGTTCCAGTGATTCAGAAGATATTGTGCAAATATTAGAAGAGTCAACATCAAAAATGTTTCTCTCATGCCCTGAATACCATTCTTTCAAAGAACTAGCTACGAAAATGATTGATTGTGTCTCATCTGGGGATGTTAAAATGCTCATATTGGAAGAAGGTAGGTTTTAACACAATAACACAAAATTTTAGTGGTTGGAATTACTCATTTGCAAAATAGCTGCAGTACTATGTTTTGCCGTTAGGCCAATAAAAGTAATAACTATAATAAGAATTAACTTCAATTGCAATAAGAACAACATTTTTCCACACCTTAAAAGAAAAATTCATTCAAGTATTGAAGAATTTACTAAATAATAATACTAAAAGTAAACTTTGCCTTCATGAAAATATAAAAACAGGATAACCAATTTAACCACTATGCAAGATATTTGACACATATTTTAATATACTGGACTAAACTCTTGCTATTAGTACCAATAACAAATATACTAGACAAAGAAGTAAGTTGTAAGTTACATTTAATATTTACAGGTGATGGACCACTAGTACCAGTGGATGCGGAGGTGTCAATTCATTACGCTGCATATTGGGAAAAGGCAAAGATACCATTTGATTCAACAATTACTATGAACCGGGGTGAACCAAAGGTATTTCTTACATCCCATTTTTGTAGGGCTGAAATTTATATTAATTTACGTCTTCATTTAATCCAACTACACAGCATAGAAGTGATGTTATATTTAACTTTTATGTTACAATAATTGTAAGGGTTTTCGATATGAATTGTCATATTGTCATAGTTAAGATAATAAGAAAAAAATTAGATACATTTCCAAAATGTATGTGTTGCCAGCCTTTAAGAATGCTGTAGAAAATGCAGAGACCCAACATCTCTACGCAAAGCCAATTGGAAAGACCTACAGCTATTTGGACCGCCCTTCGTTGAATATTGAGTAGGACCAGGGTTTTACTGTTGTGCCCTACTGAGCAGCAAGCTATTTGTTGGATACCTTTAGCACAGAGGAGTCCGAATGTTCATCTCTTTTAGGGATCGTGGGTATTGAGATGGTCTTCCAATCTTTTCAGACAATACTGTCTGAAAAGATTGTCTTGTCGTATTGAGATATACATCTCAATACGACAAGACATATAATTTGTAAAATACTATTAAATCGTGTTTTAAAACAATTAATAAAAAATAAATAAAACGGATTAAACGTTTGTGTTAGGTATGATACTCGCGTTACTAATGTACGCTTTCTTTTTCAGGTAGTAAGACTGTCAAAAGACGGCATAATTCCGGGCCTCGAAATCGGTTTGACAGCTGTCAAAGGGCCTAAGGCCCGTTTCCTTCTGCTTATTCAACCGGCCCTGTCGTGGGGCCCCCAAGGCATTCTACCGAGGATAAAACCTGAAGCGGCACTCTTCGTCGTCAATTTACTCTCCGTCAATGATACTCAGGCTCCTATACGGTGTGTATACTTGATATTATTATTTATTTCAATTTAAATAATTAGCTGTGTGTCGCCGGCATTATTCAATGCGCGAAAATTTTTTCCCGTTTTCACAAGATTACGTTTCCGTTCTAATTTAATAATAGCAAGACGTTATATAGCCTGCTTTCATAAAGGTACTATCAAAGTCAATTATAATACAAATTAATAAGAGTACAAGCAAGTGATTTTGTTACATATATAGTTTCGCCTTTATAATGTAAGAGACGGACTCATGTATATATAACTAGCTGACCCAGCAAACGTTGTTTTGCCATACATGTGATTTAAATTTTTAATTAATAAATAAAAAATAGGGGTTGATCGTAGAGGGGTAAAAATTTAGGGTTGTATGTACATTTGTTTGCTGTATCATAGTAAAATAAAAAATAAGAAATTTTGTCAAAAAAATGAGGGTTGGACTACCCTTTACATTTAGGGGTATGAATAACAGATGTTAGCCAATTCTCAGACCTACTCAATACGCTCACAAAGTTTCATGAGAATCGGTCAAGCCCTTTCGGATGAGTATGGTAACGAAAACTGTGACACGAGAATTTTATATATGAGATTTATTTTAAGTGTTTACTAACGAAATACAACGTCATTAACTCTAAATTAAGTAATTTCAGACTTATTGATACAAATGCAAGAAATCTATAATTACAGGTTCAACGATTTGCCATTAGAAGAACAAAGGAAATATGAAGTCACGATACGAACTGTGACATCTCTTCACAACCAATCAAAAAACTATTACGCTAAGAAAAAGTTCAATAAGTGTATAAAAAATTATCAACAGTCTATCTGTGTTTTAAATTTATCTGTGCCCAAGAACAGCGAAGAAGAAACCGAAATACGACGACTCAAAGTGAACACTTTCATCAATTTAGCCGTATGTTATTATAAAACGAACAAACCGAAAAATGTATTGAAAATGTGCGAAAGCATAGATTATGTTTCGGACATAGATAAACATTGCAAAGCGTTATTTTACTATGGAAGAGCATATGAGATGCTTGGTAATATGGACAACGCATTGAAATACTACAAAAAAGCTTTGAATTTAGAACCAAAAAACCGCGAGATTGGCAAAGCGTTGCAAAATTTAGATAAATACAATAAAACCTCCGCGGCGAATGAGAGAGCGTTCTGTCAAAACGTGTTCAAGGCCGCGCCGGAAAAAAAAGTTTATGACGTTGACATTGACTTCCAGAATACGATACGTGACATGTGTCAAAATTTGTCGGAAACGGCGAGCTATACGAAGTTTGAATTGCCGAATAATTTCAGGAGCGCGGAATTGGATTACATGAAGGATCTGTGCGCAGAATTCAAAGACTTGTTCGTTCAAGTGGACGGAGAGGGCAAACGAAAAAGAATTTATGTTATAAAAAGAGGCTGTGTATGAATTGTGTATATTGTTAAAAATCTGCATACAGGGTTCCTAAACGTTAATGTTACTATCGTTAATAGAGATTTAAATTAAATTGCTTCTCGAAGTTTTGGAAAACTCGAGTTGGATCTATTCCTAGTTTATATCGTATTATTAAACAGATAAAAAGATTTTTATTTCTTTCAATTACTCATTTCCCGTGGTTCACTTGAGCTAATTTTAGAAACAATCATTCATCCCGTACATGAATGTAAAATGTACTATCATTTAATATTTCATGTAATTTTAAATTTTAATGGATCTATAAAGAACGTAAATCATTTCAAACTTCTGACAGCTATTAGTGTTATATGTTAAATAAGGCAGCAGTATTAATATTAATAAAGATATAAATAGTTGACGCTTAAACATTATTTAAAGCCTAAGGTTTGTTCATAGACAAATATTTTTTATTGTACCGTTTTACATAAAGTATATCTACAAAAAGTATAGGAGTACTTGACATATGTTGAGAGACGAAAACATTTAAGGAGAATTTAAATAAAACATATTAAGCGTTTTTTATTTGATTCATAAAAATTCGTCCGTTGTCTAAATGCATTCTTAGGCGTGGCGTTTCGAGATAGTCTGTGCATAATCTGTGCATAAAACTCGCCACTGTAAAGTCCGCCAATAAATTCCCGCCATTTTTTACCTCAAAATAATACTAGAAAATCTAAATTATATTATATTGATTACGTCACTTGGAGGTACTACTTGGATTGTGTATTTCTCAGAACTAAGTCAATAAATATATTTGTATTGCAAATTCTTGTAGGTCCACAAACTGTTTAAGATGTCCTTAATACAATACAATGAAACATTTTCTTTTGAGTGAACTAAAATCAGGTACGAGGGGCTGAACCTCTACTTCCCTAGTAAAATACATAATTAAAACTCCTAATTCAGTTCATTGATACATGTATAAGAAAAGATTTCGTTGGTATTTTTTATTATTTTAAAAGTTAACCACAGGTAAGTATTAATATGAGACTAGACTAAAACTGTTACTAAAAATATTAATTTAAAACACCTTTTCAATTAACAAATATTTGTGGCCTTTAATTCAAAAAAATCAATAATACATTTAAAAAATTTACTATAAATTTTCATGTTTCCGGTAAGCAAGAGTTCGCGTCTTGGTTCCCTTTATTATGTATTTAATTTACGGAGAACATGGCTTCGTATCCGAATGAATTTTCCGATTATGTCTTTTCAAACTATCTTTAGTACCGCATGTTTTAACGCAATTCTTACAGTTATGCATATTTACACCAACTTAATTTAAGTTATGCCAAATAAAATTAATTATTCAAGGAGTCATTTTCAAGAAAATTTTTTCCGCCCCTGTGTATGTTCATATTATGTCTCTTTAAGTTATGACCAGTTGCGAATTTTGTTTGACAAGTCTCACAAGTAAATGGTTTCTCGCCCGTGTGCGTTCTCATATGGGCCTTCAAGGAAAAATTTCTACCGAATTTTCTATGACAAATCGCACAACCGAAAGGTTTTTCGCCCGTGTGTATTCTCATATGTGTCTTTAAGTTACGAACACAAGCGAATTTTGATTGACAAATCTCACAAGTAAAAGGTTTCTCCCCCGTGTGAGTTCTCATATGTCTCTTTAAGTTACGAACATAAGCGAATTTTGTTTGACAAATTTCACAAGTAAAAGGTTTCTCGCCCGTGTGTGTTCTCATATGGGCCCTCAAGGAAGAATTTCTACCGAATTTTTTTTGACAAATCGCACAACCGAAAGGTTTCTCGCCCGTGTGTATTCTCATATGTGTCTTTAAGTTACGAACACAAGCGAATTTTGTTTGACAAATCTCACAAGTAAAAGGTTTCTCGCCCGTGTGTGTTCTCATATGTCTCTTTAAGTTACGAACATAAGCGAATTTTGTGTGGCAAATCTCACAAGCAAATAGTTTTTCGCCCGTGTGTGTACTCATATGTCTTTTCAAGGAACTATTACTTGAAAATAGCTTATGACACTGGTCACAGCATTTTTGTTTATCTATACTATTCTTAGGTGACAGGTCTTGCTGTGTTTGGTTTGCCAGAAGATGTGAGTGTTCTAAAGAACGTTCTGTATCATGGCGAGAAGTTTTGGTGTTAGATAAATTTAGTTCATCGATGTCCCCGCTGTTGCTCAGTTTGTTCGAATATATATTAGGTAGGTATGCTGAAAAACAAATTAAATACTAGTGTGCATGCGAAAACAAGATTTGTTTAATTTAGGTACGCTCAAATTTATTGTATCTGGTGAGTCCATGGGCGGCGGCGTCGCTTAACATCAGGTGAGCCTCCAGCCTGTTTGCCCCCTGTTTTATAGAAAAAAATCAATTAATTGAGAAGATAGATTCAAATCGACGTGAATATAATTTTAATTATTAAATATAGATACCGCGTGCTTCGTTTGGCAATGTAGTCTAAGCTTTTTGATCATTACATATTTTTTTTATATAAGTCACGCCTGTTTCCCATTGGGGTAGACAGAGACCACAGACCTCCAGTTGCTACGATCCTTGCATACCTCTCTCGCTTCTTCCACACACATTTTAACTTTAAATAACGCGGGAGACGTGCGAGTTTTGTATATAGATGTATTACAATTTTGAACCCGCAATTCTTTTAATTAATATAAATACAGTCCACTCAACAGTGACTAACAAAAAACTTTATATGTTTCCTGAACTGTTATATTCAGTCTTTGATTTTCATACTCTGAGTTAGTACGGAGTGTTATTAGTACCTACACTGCCCCAGTCGCAAAACCGAAGCGATTATAACGGTAATTTCGGTTTTATCCTGCCAAATATATTAAAACTGGCTGATCCGGCGAACGTTGTTTTGTCATACATGTGATTTCAATTTTCAATTAATAAATAAAAAATAAGGGTTGATCGTAGAAGGGTGAAAATTTAGGGTTGTATGTTGTAAAATAAAAAAATAGAAACTAAAAATGTTGTCTCAAAAATAAAAATTTAGGAGTGGACTCCCCGAATCCCCCTAATCCCCCTGAATCCCCCTAAATGTTAGAGGTTCTAACATTTAGGGGGATGAAAAATAGATGTTGGCGAATTTTAAGACCTACTCAATACGTTCACAAAGTTTCATGAGAATCGGTCAAGCCTTTTCGGAGGAGTTCAAGTTCGAACCCCGTGACACGAGAATTTTATATTACATATTTCATCGTGCATTGTCTCAAACTAAGTTTGTCAAAACAACATTTTAACTCAAAAATGTGTATAGAAGAGACTAAAATACTTGACTATTGATAATATTGATAAAAGGGAGACGACTTACCAAAAGGATGGAGAAGATCAGCTAGAGATTGATAAAAATGGGGGAGGCATATGTCAATAAACAACCTAACCAACATTTACAAAGAGGTTGCTAATGAATATCAATTATACTTAACGTAAATAGTAATTACTTAATAAGAGTATTATTCAAGTTCTTAACTTTGTAAAGGTCAGCGAATAAAGACTATTATTATTATTATAATACTATTTAGGAGTGCAGACAAATGCTTGACTGTTCTTAATAAAAAAGGTTGTAAAAGGTTCTCACCTTCTAGTGGTTTTTGGTACCTTTTCATATCAATGTTGAGTTTAAGAGCGCACTCAACTCCATAGAACACCAATAATTCCGTAAAACGCGGTATTGGTTTAATTGTTCTGAAAATACATAGATCTTTCGTCTTTTGTTTATTATAAAGGAAATTTGAATTAAATTAAACTTTATTATAATTTAAATTCCATAACGGAAAGTAATATATTTTATGCTAAGTTTAATTGTAAATATAATGTAAGAATGTAACTTAATATAGGCTAATATTATTTAAATGCCGATTCTTATCAAAATCTTTTTCCCTGGAGTTGAAATTGAAATCCGGTAGTATTTAATTTGAACCATAGAGAATGAGACATTACCGGTAATAGATCTGTCCTCTATACTGGAATGCAACTAAATTCTGTTCGCACCAATGTCTCGAACAATTCACGTATCGCATCCAATTCGATTTGTTCGCGTCCGACGCGTCAATCGTATGCGATGGATTACCATTGTCATATATCTAAAGCAATTTAAAGTCCTTTAATAAACAGTAAACATCGATTTTTGAAGTCTTTTCCGGCTCCATGATCATTTAGATACATGTTTTAGAAGTTGAAATTGTTTTGAAATAAGCTTTGCGTTTGGCTTCGTAGATTTGATCATAAGGTCCGTATACCAGAAAGTCTACTAAAAAAATATGGTTTCAAAAAATTACGAACCATTTTCCCTATAGTTGGATATATTTGAAAATGCTCAAGTGATGATTGTGAGTTGAGATACGGGTTAATATAAAATACAATTAAGTACTAGGTCTGTAACAGAACCTGTTTTGTAATGCCTCAAAATCTATTTTGATCTAGAAATAGGGCCTCAATGTGAGTCAGATATTACATTGAATCCGCTACATGGCGGAGTAGAATAGGTTTTTACAAGATTACCTGCCAGCAATAATTTGACTCTGCTTTTTGGGTAATTTTACCCCGGTAAGGTCCAAAAGACACATTTGGTGGTAGACATACTGTAGCAAATACCCCTATACCGGCACCTATAGCAAGACAGAGAAAAAAAGCGTGTACAAATTTAAAAAAATGCAAAGGCTTATTCTATTAACAAATAAAAAGAAAACTTCATTATCTCGACCACAATGTGTTAGCGTACATTTTGTAGTAATTCCATTTTATATCTAACATTTGTATACATAAATAAATTTTAAAAACCTACAGTTTGGCGTTTGTTAGGTCATGTATATATTACTATAGGGTTTTTGTGTATGTTGAGAGAAACTTTTCTACACAGATTCTTTGAAAAATGAAAATTACAGCTGCTGTCTATTTAGGATATTATTAACATTACCAGGAATCGTGGAAGGTGCTAAGTGTAAAAATACATCAGGAATAGTAAGTGCAGCCCGGGGGACGAATGATGGGAAAGTATGTTTTTCTGGAACCTAAGAAAAAAAAATTAATTCACCAAATCATATATACAGTACACATGTGTTGAGCCGACACCTAGTATTTGCAAGATAATTATGACACAAGATATACGAAAAATAATGACATTAACTAAATTAATAAATAAACAATATTGTTGCTAACCTTGTTATCAATTACCCGAAGTAAGGGACCATGAATAGAACAATATTCAAAAACATGTTCTTGGCAGGAAGTGCAAACTGCAATTATAAAAGCAAGGAATTGTGTAGACTAATCTACGAATACAATATTTACATTGATAAAATAAATACAATTGAAACTGACTACGGAAAAATAATTACTTAACCGATTGGATTGAATATATAAAGGCTGTGTTTGTAACTCCGTTAAAACTACGTAAATCTATTTATCCATCTAGTTAACCTATTACCAAATATTGCCAAAAAACTTACACACGTAGTTATCCACCTTCAACTCTTTATATTTACAAAAACTGAGTTGAGAATATTTTCCTGAAGTAATGCGACTCATGGTATTATATTAAGTTAAATTGGTTGTGTACTACAGTGAATTTATATCTATAAGACAAAATTTTCCTTTTCCCGCGTTTCAACAAGTAGTAACGATATAAAACTTGTTAATTCGTATTTTAAAAATAGCAATAGTCAATGGTAAGTTTCAGTATATATATAGTCTATGGATTTTTTTTATGGCTGTTGTAGAAAAATGTAGAGCACAGATGTAGAGTGCTATTGGATAATGACACTGACAACACTAATTAATGACATTCATAAAAACAATTTTCAACTAACGAAACATCAAAAAAGTAAAGTGACATGTTTAAGTGACGTGTTATAATCACCGCGAGAAACTTGTTTTTTGAATTGGTTAGCAGAAATAATTATTGCTTACATTAATTTTATCTCAAAATCGATAACGCGTTCCATCACGTTCGTCCACGTATAAGTGCATTGACAGGTAAATTGATTTCCATGGATTTATCACGCTTTTTCGTTCAACCTCATACGTGGTAACATATTTCGCAATTGTGACTAAACTTTTCTGTACTTTGCTGTTATAATCGTAAAATCTGTTTAATTGTTCTCTCACAAAAGTGTAAGGGGTGTTTGTGAATTGTTTATAGGTGTAAAAATGCTGCGGTTAATAATATTATCGGCGTTCCTGCAATGTACAATATCACAACAATATCAACAAAAAGTGGCTCCTGGAGTTCCCCCGCAGAATTATCAGGTATTTAACTTTAATATACACTTGAAGGCCAACTTAAGTTAACTTTAACTTCATTTACAAACAAATAGGATAACAAAAAGTTACCATGGGCATAGACTTTCACTTTTCGTTTTCTCTTTCTAAATTTTTTAAGAACAACATTGATATGAAGTATGAACATAGTTATGCCATAGTGGTAGGAACAGTATTTACAAACCAGTTTAAACTAGACTAATTTGTTTACAATAAATCATTTAATTACCTTACTAACATTATTTAAAAGCAACATAATATAACAGGAAACAGCATAAAACAATATTTACATATATTGTATTAATACACTGATTAGTAAAGTATTATTTATGATAAAGCAGTGGTATCTCTTAAAACTTTATTATGAGTTAGTTTTTTAGAAAAAGGTTTAGTTATAGCCCCTTTTTTCTTGAATACAACTTTAAGTTCCTAACTTAATATTAGAATGTTTAGTTAAATCCAGATTTAGTTTTTCACCATGTTGATTATTATACAATTTAGTATATGTTTTATTTACTTGAATTTCAGAATTATCAACCACCACCACCACCACCATCTCCTCATCAGGTATGATTATAATAGATTAATATTTTAAAATGAAACATTTAACTTAACTTTTAAATTGTTCAAATTCAAAAGTAAAGTTAAACATTTCACTAACTGCTCAAACATTTTTTCTTTTCTAACTTTCCAAGTTATTATATTTAGAAAACAAAAAGAAATTGCCTATAACACTACTGACTCATTTCAATATATTTACGATTTTATCATTTCTTATCTATTTTTCCAGCAACAATTCCAGCAGCCACCCCAGCAACAACAGTTCCAGCAGCAACAACAGTTTCAACAACAACAACAATACCAACAACAGGTCCCTGTTCAACAGGTCCCAGTACAACAAGTCCCTGTGCAACAAGTTAATGTACAGCCACCACACGGTCATGGCCATGGTAAGAGAACTTTAAGTGCCTTTAACTTTAAATTTACATTTGAACTAACTTTGAATATAAATAAATAAATAAATAAATAAATAAACCTTTATTTCAGATGATAAAACATCCATAGATTATATACTGAAATAGATACATAGATAATATACTGAAATATATCTTAAATGAAATATAAAATTTTATAAATCAATAAAAGTAAAACCCATATAAAGAATGTATACAGTGGACCGTCCATTACAACATAAACACAATCTGACGAAAAGAGTATAGACAAAGTACTGCTTTACTTGTCTTTGTTCCAATTGAAAGTTAATTTTACATCTTTTAGTCCATATTTGTGATCTAAAGTAAGTTTTTACTACATAATTACCGTAATTTTCCAGATCCTCAAGTGTTGAATGCAGCAAATATTGGACAAGAAAGAGAGTAAGTGTTTTAAACAAATACCTCACATATTTGAATACAGTAATTCTAAAGCTTTGCTGATAAGAAGAAACAAAAATTTTAAAAGATTTTCTTATAAATGTATTTTATTACCATTATATAATGTGGTTCAATGTTTTGTTTTTCTGGAGTTTTCAAGTTGTTTCAATGAATCAAAGGCTTTTATATAAGACTACAAAAGCCAAATATTATTTTGGTATTTCCTTTTCTCTCAAGGTCTCAAACATGAGAATACAGCATACCACAAATGTTATTATACTATTACATCTTGTATGTCCTTGTTTACAATATGTAATGTATGCAATAGTAATCCTAGTGCAAATTCAATATGCTATATAATAATTCAATATTGTTGGCCAAATAATAATTAAACCTTTTTTTTTCAGTCACATCCAAGAACACATGGATGTGCCAATAGACACTTCGAAAATGTCTGATCAAGAATTGCAGTTCCACTACTTCAAAATGCATGACGCAGATAACAATAACAAATTAGATGGATGTGAATTGATCAAATCATTGATACATTGGCACGGTGAGTTGTTTCTTTCTATTATATAGTATGTAGGCTCTATTTGTGGTATCGAAACAACCTGTTGCATCATTGGACCTATTAAATATAATAGGTGTTGCAGGCTCAACCAAAACTCGCCAAATTTTATTTAAGTAAATACTTAAAATCAGATTTGTTTACCATGTATTTTAATTGATTCTGTGGTTAGCAGTGAGACATGTCAGAATTTTGACATCTGACAGACAATGCTTGGGTTTTATAAGGAATGGTGTAGATGAGGGTCCCGGGTTTGATTCGATTTTTATAAAGACCATATTACTGCTGTGGTCTGGGTGTTATGTTATAGAATGTATTTGTTTGCTTACTAGGAGTGTTCTGATATTTATTTATAATGCTTTTGTGACGTTTTGGGGCTTTTTGACAGAACAAGGCCACAAACAACAACCTCAACAGAATCAGCCGCCCGCTGGAGAGAAAATATTCAAAGATGATGAATTAATTAATTTAATAGATCCAATTTTAAATATGGACGATCATAATAGAGACGGTTATATAGATTATCCGGAATTTGTTCGCGCGCAACAGAAGAACCAGAAGCAAGACGGCTAGTGACCATAGATTATATTAGTCAATGCGTTATTTTGATTATCTTGATTGTTAACAATTTTCTTTGAAATATTTGAAATGTCACGTTTTGATGAACTCGAATATATAGTGCAAGTTTTTAAAGAGCTTAAGCTGTGTACGTTTACACAAAGTGTATAAATTGAAAGTGTTAATTGACACACAAAACCTGTTTTTAAATGTTTTAAGACACACTTAAGTTCTATGTATATAAGTCATAAAAATAATGTGATGAATAAATATTTTGAGCTACATTATTAAAAAAACTAGATTTAAAATGTGGTGTTGTAAGTTTTTTTTTAATGTAAACATGTTAAATAACTAATACACTTGTAATAACGCCATTGGTGTATTGACAGCTGTCAGCTGTCAACTGCCAGATGTCAATACAATTGGCCATAAAGCGCTGCAAGGAAAAATAAAACAGCAGTGTATAATCTCTGATTTGATAATTTTATTTTAACGAAGAAATATTTCTGTGGTCAAGATAATCAAGCTGTCTCAATTTTTTTTGTTAAAATGGCAATGTTGTGGATGTGGTAGTGTATATATCTAAGCACAAATTGTATCTATTTTTATTACTCCAATTTTAAAAGGTTAGACGTAGCGACATCCTGTGTGAAACTATGAATGGTATGTAAATATTATACATTATAAAAGATCTTCGGTGCTTCTCTCGAATTTAATTGAATCTTTCGTTAATTATTGCATTCCAATTGTTTTTTTGTTATAAATTTTCAACTTAATACAGCCAAAGTTGGAATCACGCACTACGAGGAATAGAAAATCTCTCCAATAAAAAATATTGGAATTTTGAGTTATTCAAAATAAGAACGCTTTGGTGTACTGCGTTTATAAAAAAGCGGCCAGTATCATCACCGGAGATAAAATTTGTGTCAAATTAGACTAGGTTCAAGTAAACCCTATTAGCAATGTATTTTATTATATTTTCATACATCTTTAACTCGCTTAAGTCTTGTTTCTCTACCCAATTACCGAAAAAATTTCGATGTATTTTCCGAGTCTATAATATAATTTTTTTCCTATCACATTGTATTTATGTCTTTAATGTTTTATTACAATTGTTAAGTGAACTCATCTGCCATGAGAATACAAGAAATGTGAACATTTCAGCCGTTTTTATTTATTAATTACTTTATTATACACCATATAACAAGGAAGAAAAGTAACAATAAAACAATTTAAAAACTAGTATATAAATAAAAGGCGGCCTTATCGCTAACAAGCGATCTCTTTCAGGCAACCTTTTACCAACCAAGGTTTTTATGTTCAAAATACACCTGTAAATTTGTTTGTACGTGATTTATGGAGTGCTCAACAGGAGCAGATTTTATTACAAGTACATCAATTGTATTTTCATTTTGTTTACATTATTAATATTATATGAAGCGTCAAATCGCGTGACCTAGTAGTTTTTAACATCCATTTGTTTGGTACATCTCAGGAACTACTGGTCCGAATTGAACAATTTTATATTGAATAGTCCATTTATCGATATAGGCTTGTAATGCTGAGATTTTGTTGAGGAAATATTGTTTCTTTTCGCGTGTTATGATAGATATTTAATGAATGCTGGAAAAGTAGCTGTACAAAATTTTCTACTTGTGATTTGAACTTCTTAATATGAGTTATTAATTGAGAAATATGTGAGCTTTATATTAAACCTATATCACAGTATTTAGATTTTGAAAGGTAAAGCGTAATAACAGTTTTTGTCAAGCGAAATTGGTATGTATTTATTGGGAATTTTGTATATTTTGTCCGTTTTTGTGTTGGTTGTGTAAATGTTGGAATATTAAATTTTTACATAATTTTATGTGTTTTATTGTGTTGTGTCGTTTCGAAAATTTTTCAGTGTTTAGAACAATAAAGTTAGTGTATGATATTTTTGTATGGCGGTATTATAAAACATGCTCTATGGATTTGTTACTATATAATATAATAACGGCTATATAATTCACCATGTATGAGGCGATGTGGGTATGAATAAAAGGCAGAGTATAATTTACGATGTATTCAGTAAAGAGTCTGAAAATTATATTAACTTATTTATGGCCAAAAAATTCATTCGCCGTCGGCCAGCGCCATCTGCAATTGATAGTATAAATTAATAGTCCATTAGAATTTTGAATAGTAAAGTCTCAATATCCGCTGACATTATTACATGCTATAGCGAATACTAACTATAGACTATAAAGGCCTCACCCGTATTATTTTAATTTCATATATACCAATGTTCACTTTAAAATTTTAAGATGAGCTTATTGAGAAAAAACAACTACTAATTTTGTGACTATGCCGACAAATATACATGTCATGATTTACATAATCTGATTTGAAAATATCCTTTGTTTTATATGTGTTATTCTCTAATGTGTCTACTTCATAATTGCTCTACAGTGAGTAATAATATTAACCAATTAACGTCCGTTTGGTTTTCATGGTAGCAAAGTTTAATTGTGTCTGAAAAGACCCATTCTATTCCCGTACTAAACGGACTGCATTAGGTGCAAAACTATTTAAAAAAATGGACGTTTTACCTATTTTTAAACCCACTTACCCTAAAGCGTTAAATTTATCGAGAAATATGTGTTATACACTCCCTAAACAAGACTGGGTGAGTACATTAATTATATATTATTCATACATTATATATTCATTAGTGTTTTATTAAGGAGGATTCATATTGTGGCCATCTTTTTACAACACAGATAATAAACGCTTCGTTAAATATATTACTATATAAATATATTATTTCGTCTTGGCTGTTTCGTGATAAATTCTCACCACAGACCACATGGAACTATAGCGAGTCTGTGGAAATAGAACCACAATGTGGTTTTGTCACTTATGTATACGCTCCTGCTTATTAAAATTTCGTATACAAACATATATAACCTCGCAGAGCTTATTATCACTTAGATTCTTATAGCCTCATTTAATCATAGTGTTTACTATTAATGTTTTTTTTTAGGTAATCAGCATACAAACAAGGTATATTCCGATAAACAGCTGGAAAATCTATTGGAAACAGCACTAACACACACGGATTTAAATAATGATGGATATATAGATTATTTAGAATACAGAATCAGTAATTATAAGGCGCAACAGAAGGGAGCTGGAGGGCAACCAAGATAATTTCTTTAGATAAATATCGGTCCTTTTGACGAAAACCTGCAGTTGGCACATTAAATTCAAAGCGTCGTTCCAAGTAAAATAATTACGAAAATTGATCGTTTTTAATTATTATTATTTTATTATTTATACAAAGTATGGTGTAACAGCTATGTTTTTAATTCCTAAATGGTTTGTCTTGATACTAGATACAGTCGTGGTCTACAAATCAGTAACATGAATATAACATTATAGAAAAATAAAAAAGTTTTTGTGGTTGTTAGTACTTACTATTATACTTTTACTTTTTATACCTATATGGTTTTTCCTTTATTAAATATGTAGCCTTAACGTAGAAAGAACCGATAAAAATAATGTCTGTAGGTACTTGTTAATGTATTTCTGAAAAATAAATGGTGTTGGGTTATTTCAATAAATAGTTTGATTGTTTTTGTTGTTTTCGCGAAGCAAACACCTTTTGTATTTAAATTATATAAACACATTTAACAAACAATTTTGTTCGACTTAATAAAAGGAGATTGCTAACATTTGGTCTTCTTTGCAACTCTTTTTCTAATACAAAGCTTTTAGGAATATGATTTGATGTGTTCAATGTTGATTTAAAAATACAATTTTAACGATTTTTTATAGCATGGTCATAGTGTGCATGGCCATGCATCGTATGAACGCATCGCATGAACGGCTGCTACGTGTTGTAGGCCGACCAGTGCGCACGAGGATCACCACATTCATTATCTGAACCATAATTCAAATTCATTATTACATTTTTTCATTATTTTAAATGCGAGCTTTATATGTGACATTTATTTAATGTCAATTGGTATTCAAGAGTTTTGTGAATTAACGTACTGATTTGAGAACTAACATTTAACGTCCTCATACTTGAGTTTTGAAACAAAATTTACAAGCCGGCGTGAACTTTTTATAGTGTATACCGTCTATGGTTAAATTGGAAGGTATAGTTCAGAGAATTTCTTATCTGTATTTATTAAAAAAGAGCATAGGTAATACAATCGAAAGCACAAACCCAGAGGTTTAATTATTTTTACAGATGACGACGGAAAAAAGGTTGAAACATCAAAAGTATATAGTGATGAGGAGTTAGCTTCGATTGTGGAATATGCATTGGGAGCTGCTGATACAAATAAAGACGGTTTCATAGACTACGTGGAGTTTAAAAAGAATAATATATAATTATGTTTGAACTTATGTTTTATTTATTCACATTTTTCATCTCTAAGAACGTGTCGAATCTAAGAAAAACCTTTAGCTGTTACGCCGTACGCGTAACGGCTACGACTTAAATGGATTAGTTAACGTAATAATAGTATTTTCAAACATTATTTTTTTATTAAGTTAAATATTGGGGAAGGTTGAGATCCTGAAACATTCGAATTTTGATATCATTACATGTCGGCTGCTTGTGACGACACAGAAAATATCACAAGTATCTTCGATAATAATAATAATTAATAATAATAATATAATACTGGGCCAATATTTGTATTGCACGACCCAGTTCATTCAAAATAAATGTGTGTGGTAGGCACCGTAAATACTAGAACTCTCATATATGCATATAATCTATCTAAAATGATACAATTTAAACTTATATTATTATAACAGACTATCATGTCAAAAATGTACAGGTCGCTTTTCGAGACATGGTGCGCTTAATTATATCTTACTCCGGTGCCATCCAACTTCTATTTAAGCCGACTGGTATTACGAGAGCGGACGGTATTTGATTTCTTGGAAGATAGGCCAGGTATTATGAGAGGTTTAGACACGCTGGCTAGCCTGGTGCGGCTTATGAACCGGCTGAAAGGATATAAGATATCAATGGAGACCGAAAAGCTGGCAGACACCTCGGACAAAGATTAAGTCTTGCTATTCAAAGGGACGCTGCCAGTACCTTTGTGTAATAAAAAATATTATTTAATCATTTTTTCTTTTAGTCATTAAATTACGTTTTAGGTTTTAATTTTAAGTGAATTATTAAGATATTAAGTAATATATAAAGAAAAACACTTTGTTAACGGATTAAGTTATGTATCTTTACAAAATATAAGTATATAACATTATTTTAAAATTTTCCGACGTTTCGCGTACATTACAGCGTGCGTGGTCACGGTAGATTATTATTACATTATTATTTAAACTTTAACTTTTGAAATGATCTGGTGCGCGATTTTATATGACAAAAAACCGACTCATGAAATAGGGCCGTACCACAGTTTAGGTCGACAGCGTGCGTTTACGCTAGGCCGACCACATTTACAATAGCAAATGAAATGCAATCCAGTCCGTCGTCAAGACCCAATTGTGATGGGTCCACAATTCCTTAAGGAGTTTATTTTGTTCTAGATGGAGATGGAAACGTAAAGGATTCGCCATTGACATACAAAGACGAAGATTTGTCAAGTATTGTGGAGGGTGCCTTAAAACAAGCTGACAAAAATAATGATGGGTACATTGATTATTTAGAGTACCGTATCGCTACTGGAATAGCTTCGCCTAATCTCTAGTTTTTAATTAAGTTACATTATAAAGAATTAATAGAAGTTATTTCGTCTTAGATAATGTTCAGTTTGTGATATATTTTCTATTATATGCATTGAATATATGAATATATATACTTCCTTGTGACATGTGATTTCAGCATATAAAATTTTAACTTTTTTTAAATTTATTCTGAGTCAGTCGATGATTATCAGTTATATACCTACTTACCTTCTACGTGAAGAGCCATATCTGTTATAGCTAATTATATATAAATTAAATAACTCCTTTTGCACAATTCTAGATAAAGTTGCCTCTCTTTCAAAGATATAAAAACTAATGATCAAGTTGGTGGAAAATATCCAAAAACTCATTTGCCCCTGATGACTAAGATGACTCATGAATTTTATACCTGTCCGGACCGCTAGCATTAAACATTTTATGCATTTTGCACCATAAAATTGATTTCTCATGAGAAATCATTGTAAGTTACTGTTCGAACTTCAATTTGTGTAGAAGTCTATTATTTCGACACTAATTCCTATTTAATCTATCTTCGCATTGTACTAGTGTGCTTCTGACTATAATATGAGTGCGTCTTCCTATTTAGCAGTGGCTTCTATTGATATATGACGATGAGAATGTGATGTGGTATTTTAGTATTAATTTTTAGTATATTGAACAGCCATAAGATGATGCACAATGCAGTATTTGTTGCAGCTCCGTTCAAGCACTTTGTGAAAGCTGTCAAAACGAAGCGCAGCGTCTTTGATGTTTTTCTTTTCCAGGCCTTTAATTTGCGAATTGACAGCTAATATCAGTTCATTGAATTGTAACGCTTTTTATAAACATTCTGATGTTCATCGAAATTTATATTATATACTAGCTGATCCGGCAAACGTCGTTTTGCTATAAATGTGATTTCTAGCGTTTTAAACAATAAAAGTATGCTTTATTTAGGTAAATAAAGTAATCCTTATATGACACGTTTGTCGGTTTGCCATAGCAGTGCCATCTATTGATTACTTACTCAATCCATTTGAAAAGTATCGAAATCTGTTAGAATCTTTTGAAGTTAACAGATAATTGTGACTGTCAATTAATTATAGACAAAAAATTTGCAATAAAATAAAATTGCGTCTATAATTAAATATCTAAGCTATCCTATCTCTTAAGTTAGACCAGACCGCTCACGATGTGCCAATTTAATTTAAAATCGGTTAAGTAGTTAAAGAGTCCATCGCGGACAAACTTCGTGACAGGAGATTTATATATATATTAAAATTATTGACTTTTATGTGACTTTGGTTAAAACTCCTTTTTAACGATTAAATTAACGGTATAAAAAGATAATTCAGACAATATAGTCCAATAAATTTCGTACTATGACGTCGAGTGCTGTAAATGAGCGTCATAAATAACGTTTGAAAAAATTTAATTGTTTAGGTACAAAACAGCTAATCCAACCAAAATTGTTGAAATTAAAATGCTAATTGTTTATAAAATACAAAACCGACATAACTCAAAAAATAATTGACTAATTCATTGAGGTACCTCGCATCATTAATTTTTATAGTCAATGAATTAATGTAATTAGGTACTCTATGTGCTGCTTACGAATGTAATAGATGTTTTGTTGATGTACAAAACATCAACATTTGATCCAATGCTAAGCTCTCTTACATAACACTGTGCAACTGTAAATAATATTGTTTTGGTTTGATAGATGATCCTATCATCATTAATTCGCATATTATCACTACATAGTATAAAACAAAGTCGCTTTCTCTGTCCCTTTGTATGCTTAAATCATTGAAACTACGCAACGGATTTTGATGCGGTTTTTTTAATAGATAGGGTGATTCAAGAGGAAGGTTTATATGTATAATAACATCCATTAAATAGTAGAGAAGTACTATTGTATTTTTGAGGTTTCTAATGTGATGTCGTAAATAATTACATTTTTTCCGCTTACATTGCAAACGCAGGCCCTACGAAATTTATAAAAATTATTTACTAAACATTGTACACATTGAAAAGGTCTACAGAAAAGTCCTTGATGGTATATGTCTATCTCTTATGGATAACCCACAATAACTTTTTTGTCATTTACTTTTTACGACAACGCGTTTATTTTTCTGTAGTGTATTTAGTATCAGCATTGCACCCGTGCGAAGCCGGGGCGGGTCGTTAGTATCTAATATAAATAGACGCGGTAAGAGCATCTTGATTTATTTTATTACCAAATCGTGTATTTGCAGTAAATTATCGATTTTTATTATAGTTATGATTTACTATTTTAGCTTAACACATAAGATATATAATGTGGCGGTAGTTTCGTGTGACTATTTAAGATAAATATTTCCAGCTTACATTATATGCGTATGCTGGAAATCCTTGGAAAGGGTAGACTTTTTCCGACTTACTAGATATTTTAGAAAATTCAAACGACATCCCTTTAAACTTCCTATATCTTACCCCGATGCTTGATTGTTGCAAAGTTTAATAAACATATAGCTGTTTTTACATGAAATAGTAACAAACACACGATTCATACTTACAATTTTCCGCGGTTTGGTTTTGGCTTAACATTAAAAAAAAATAAGCAAAACCTATTTTGGGATATTAGATTAAAAAGCTGATGTTTCTGGTACATTTATTTGAATTAAACTTATCACTAAGTTAAAACCATTACATTTTAACAATAGTTATAAAATAACTTAATTATAAAAGAAAGCGTTGACTCAATATTAACGTCGATCACAATTTTTCACATTTACAATAACGATTAATCAATAATTAAAAATAAATACATTTGCGACTGTCATCATCGAATGTCATCTGTCAAATTCAATGACCGCGAATATAAATTGGAAATACCAATAGCGGCTCGAATGAACCTCGATATCGAATAAAATAGGTAAACATTTAAAATTAATAATTTATATCTTTCATTTGTGTTGCCGATTCAATAATTTTCTACCAGTCTAAAGGATTCGACATGGCGTCACGCATACTGAGACTCTTCTCGGAGTAGAACTGCGAGAACCAATCACGGAAAGCGCGAATTGGCTTGTCAGCTTTTACGAATGGCGGAGAGCTGACATGAGTCTTATTGTTCCAGATCACAACGTCACGCTCGAACTGGAATGAACGAAAGAGTGGCGAATGTATTTGAATGTTTTCATTCTTTTGCCGTAATTAAAGGAAATTATTTTTGGATCATCATCAAAATAAAATATTTTCTAAAATATGCTCGTACTTCGAGGTATATTCTAAAAAAGCGAAATAGTTTCAGCTGTAATCGAGATTGGCAATACATATTCAATGATTAATTTTTATGTTATAGATATAAATCGTGTTTAAATGTCGTTTGCGATGGATCACCTGGATATGTGATACAGGAAGATACAAAAATGTAGTTGTTCAAAAAAATTATTCAAAATAATATCTCCGCCGCGATTTTCGATCTGAAACTGTAATAAAACGTAAATACATACTTGATAAGCTTCCGCGAGAACTAAAATCGCTCCAAAGATTCCATTGTATGTAGGAGAGTAGATCCGATGAACGACTTTTTGTAACATCGGTCCCACGGGAGTGACCGACTGAATGACGTACGCCTCACCGAATATGCTGTTGAAATGTAGACGTACGTGTGCTGGACCGATCTAAAAGGTTTACGTTAATTTATTTGACGAAAATTGCAAAAATAATGATTAATTATTGTATCGACTATTTCCTGTCATTTGAATAAGCAATTGAGCCGCCATCTTGTTGTTCGTTGCTCCCCTTTATTTTTGATTCATTCCGTTTTGTACGAAGGAAACTATTTCTTCCAACTTAGCACTGAGTTAGGTAAATAACAAAATTAACGTTACTATCTTACTATATTTGGAAGTATAGATACATACTTACATAGATATATGCCATCTTATACAATATAGAATACTCATGGTATTTTAAGACCCAATGGGATAAACTAAACATTAAATTTCTCACCTGTTTAACACGAAGATCGAAGGGAAACGCGTTACATTTCAAAATTATGTAATTCTGGTCAATGCTCATGCTAGCGACATGAGGTTCGTCGGTTTTCGCCCAGTCAGTTTTCCAGATATGTTGACCTGGAAATAATCTATTTAAAAAATATACAAATATTTCCCTAAACTGTTTATTTAAAGATTCTTTTATGACGGTTAATAAGATTATATGTGGGTTCAATATTCAAGTTTAAGTGAATTATATGACCTCTTTTAAGTATACAAATACCAGATGCTATCTATGTGGGGATGGAGACTTGTAGACTGTTTACTTCAGCAGATATTAGCAGTAAGATTTAAGAACATTTAATATCAATAGCTATAATATTTTTGTTCACAAATGAGAAATATAACATTTAGTAGTATTATTCAGTACATCGTATCCTGTCACACTAAGACCTTCACAAATTCGTATCGTATATCTTAAATACAGCCTTCTATTCCCAATTCAATTGTTGAGAGTAATTTTTGTCACGTGCCAATCTCTATGTTGTCTATCTCTCTATGTTGTACCCATCTATTTTTAACGTCCAAAATTAACACATAATTTGTCAAACATTCAAAATTTTATAGAGTATTTTCTGTAAAAAGGTAAATTACTGAATTATTGCTATTATCAAGTGCAGTTATAGTAGAGGAAATGGTGAAGATTAGTTAGTTTTTCATAATGTTCTTAATTAATAAATCGTTATTAAAAAATGTTTTACTTCTCCAAAGACATGGAATAGTTCTCTAATGACAAAGTGCGCCGTACATTAATGAGATTAATAGAAATAGTTATTATGCTGTATTTTTATTATAGCTACCCCATCAGCCGCCTTCCCCTAGTGACTCCACTAAATGTAATGTTATGCCAGAAAAGATGCTGTTCCGTTTCATTACTGTTATATAAATATGCTTTTTGTTTCTGGGAAGAGTGCAAGAAAAAGCTGATATTGTATAATGCGTAGGAATTTTAAACCCACTCCAAAACGACATCTCGCGCCGCGTTGTAATTCTCATTTCAATAAACAATACTGAATCGACCAAATTAATAAGTAAGGCTACATTCAGTGGCAAAATAACGATTCTATAAAGTAAGCACACTAAAACAAGAACGACACCGAACTGTTTAAAAGGTGGCGTTCGATTCATGCCCCACCTTAGTTTTATTTTTTGTTATTTTTATTTTATTTTTTTTCTCTTTATTATTATTATTTTTTTGTTTAATTAGTCTTACTTACCATAACTAACATAGCACCTAAGCCTGAATTGTTACTAACATATTAACCTATTTATATGGATCTCTGGTCTGAATTAAAGTTATTATTATTATTATTATTATTATAAAACTAATCAGTAAATACTGTTTAAGATATTTGTTTAAATACGCGCGAAGGAACGTCTTAGAGTTTTTATATAATCATTTCATTTTATTCATTTTTTGCAATTACACCATACCATAGAAGACCTGGCTTCTCAAACACAGGCTATAAATAAATATATATACTAGCTGATCCGGCAATCAATTAATTATTGGAATATTATTTAAAATTTGACACTGGATCTGACAGACGGCGCTACCATGCGATGGTAGCGCCGTCTGTCAGATCCAATGTTAAACATTCCAAAATCAACAACTACTAATAAATTAAAAATTAATTAAAAAAACCTTGTCCAGAAGACAAAATTGTGAATCTAAACCATTCCCAGATCCCCTTGAACACACAAAAAAAATTTCATCAAAATCGGTCCAGTGGTTTGAGAGAAGTTCAGTGACATACACACTCACAGAAGAATTATATATATAAAGATATGTACTATAAGGTTTGATGTTTTCGGTTTGATGGAGCGATAGCTCAATATTGTAATAATTGAATGTAGCATCCCACTACAAACAGTGCAGATCAGTGCAGCAGATTTGAGTTAGCATTTGGCTTATTATAAAATCATTGAGTCTTGTCAGGACAAGAAGTACGTAAAGTACGTTTAAACAATTTCAACGATTTTTTGATAAAACACAGAACCCGTTTGTGTAACTGATAAAATGTTTAAACGGGTTGTAGAAACAAAATTAAAAAAAGAGGCAAAAGAGAGAGAAAGATAGACAACGGACGTAATTAAGAAAGTGAATGGAACGTGGAAAGAACTGGAAATATTTGTAGAGAGTTATCAAAGACATGGAAACACACCGAAAAGGGAAAAATTATACCTATCTTGCACAGAACACTACAAAAGTTACAACAGAATACATTTCTTACCTACAATGTTGTTGACAAATGGCAGGTGCCTGCCAATATTTGTCATAAACGATAATCTATGGATGCAATTAAGATGGGCCGCATCGGCTGCGTTCTCCGGTATATCCTGTGGTCAGAAAAACATTAACATCTCTATTAATTAAAATCAATGCGTGCGAAATTAACATTGACCAAATTAGTCCAATAATGATGTAAACTTAAGACATTAAATTTTTTGCAACGTACTATGCGGTTAATCCGAGATCTCTTATGCAGTCGAATACTGCACATAAAACATGACAAAAGAATCAAAGGTGTTTAAATATTTTTAAATCTAATTCAGCCTTTTAAAACCCTGCGACTTTACTACTTTAAAATTTAACTCACGCGTATGTGCGAGCTGATAAGGAACTCATTCCTGCCCCTATACCCCCAATGGGAAAGCTCCGGCAGAGGTGGAACAGCCCACATCGGTGGCCTGCCTTCAGCGTCGTACCACACCCACACAGCCCCATCCACCTCCATGCAATCCCAGTTCTTTATCGATATCCCCTTTGGTACTGAAAATATTCTTAAGCTAACTAGGAGGAACTGGTATTCCTGATAAACCGACCAAGGAATACTGTGTCAATGGAGACATAAGTTCGTTCGTCTCGCTCAAAAACTGTGTTTTCTACGCGATGAAAAGAGATAGATATAGTGAACGTAGCAACCATAGTACCTTCTAGATTTTGTCAGTATTTGGCAACAAAAATATTATCTTCTAACTGTAGCTTAGTAAATATGAGAATAGATTTTCATATATTCAAAACACTTACTATTTTGAACATCTGGGATGTATGTGCACGCCCCATTCTCACCGAACCTCCAATGATGAAAGGGGCATTCTATACAGTTGCCCTTTACTGAGCCTTCTATGCCCAAGTTTGCCCCCAAATGGGGACAATAAGCGTCCACTATCCTTGCAACACCGTCTTCACCTCGGTAAACGCAAAAGGTGTGTCCTGAAATAACCGTATTAAACCGCACAAATGATTCGAGGTTCGATTCATAGCAAATAATTAATTTTATTTAGTATAAACAGAGAAAACACAAACACATAACAATTTATAAGAAAAATGTATCGTTATATAGTATATATTACTATTTAATATATTTTAATACATAATGTTTACTCGAACTCAACAGCATAAGAAAGCTTACTTAGGTGATATAGAAGTTCAGAATGCGAAATTGAATTAAATTTCTTTAAACTTTTGTGTACTAAAATTGGATCCATTATAGAAGTTTTATTTAATATTAAAGATAATATATATTGACAGGTGTTTAATAATGTTAAGAACTACCAAACTTACCTAAGGCCTCAACCGATGTCACCTTGCCCACAGTCAATTCTCTGCTTTCGGCTAGGGCAAACCACCCGTTAGGATACGGAGGTGGGATTCTGTCTCCCACCGGTCGATTTTTTTGGGACCTCGCTATGTGGAGGACTCTATCCCGGCCTTTACTATAAGGAATGTGGTCGAATCCCGTATGTGTTAATTCCTGGATTAAAGGTTAAGTATATAGGAAAAGATCGTATTTTCAACATTAGAACAATACAGTTTTAACATATTCGTTGGTATCGAGGCTCGAGCGACTATAATCGCCTACATCTCAACCTCTAGATGTTAAAACTGTCAAGTTCAGATGTGATAATATTAAAAATCTTATATTAGGTTGGGGAAAAAGAAATCCATTATTTTTACGTGAACTTCAAGACTTTATTTAACATGTTTTGCATTGTCCGATTTAGGTCAAATATGCACCATTTTGTTCAATAATTTGTTGCCTCTCTCATAAAAGTCTTGGTCCTTATTAGCGAAAAACTCCAGCAATTGATTTTCAAACTCTTCCCTTGATGCCAATTTCTTATCACTAAAAAAGTTTTGCAATGCAAGAAAAAGATGGTAATCGCTTGGTGCGAGGTCCGGACTGTATGGTGGATGCATCAAAACGGCCAGAATTGGCCAACAGAAGAGGTGTCGTTTTCCATCAGGACAACGCCAGGCCACACACTTCTATAGTGACTCGTCAGAAACTCCAGGAGCTTGGTTGGGAAGTTTTGATGCATCCACCATACAGTCCGGACCTCGCACCAAGCTTTTTAGTGATAAGAAATTGGCATCAAGGGAAGAGTGTGAAAATCAATTGCTGGAGTTTTTCGCTAATAAGGACCAAGACTTTTATGAGAGAGGCATAATGAAGCTACCATTAAAATGGCAACAAATTATTGAACAAAATGGTGCATATTTGACCTAAATCGGACAATGCAAAACATGTTAAATAAAGTCTTGAAGTTCACGTAAAAATAATGGATTTCTTTTTCCCCAACCTATTATATAAAATTCTCGTGTCACGGGGTGCGTTTGAACTCCTCCGAAACGCCTCGACCGATTTTTATGAAATTTTATATGCGTGTTCAGTAGGTGTGAGAATCGAATAACATCTATTTTTCATCCTTTTAAATATTTAGGCTGGTCCAACCCAATTTTTTTTTTATTGACAAACTTATTTTTTCTATAATACAGCACACAAAAATACATACAACCCAAAATTTTCTAAACCCTAAACCCCTCTACGATCAACCCCTATTTTTTATTTATTAATTGAAAATTGAAATCACACGTATGGCAAAACAACGTTTGCCGGGTCAGCTACTATTCTTGTAAATTTAAATATCGTATAAAATTTAAAGACCGAAAAATTAACGAAACGTGTCGGCTAATCCACAACCAACAACCAACAATAGTACATTTTAACTTATGATGAAATCGACGTTATTTAGAGGCCGTTTAAGGCCGATTCAGTGAAATTTGTTTTTATTAATTTCATTAAGTTTAACTCTTGGAAACTGAGACATTTTCACACGTGTGTTTGCTATTTATAAAATGGCCATAGGAAAATTAAAAACTTACCCTAATTAGTAGAACTGGACTGCAATACGCTTTATATACAGCATAGACAATAGTCAAAAGTACAAGATATAAAAGAATAAAATTCGAATATTTATAGATTATGTCAAAAAGCTCCAATCCTATTCTCCAAGTCAAATGTATTAAATATAAAAACACTTCCTCTAATTTCCATTTATAAATTTGACATTGGCCGTTCTCCATTTGAAATTCAAGTGTGTCTGCCATTTTGAGAAATCTGTGGACAAAAAAATTTATTTAAAAGCGCTCCATTAATTACAGATATTGCTAAATTTTTTATTTCTTTGGACTTTCCGTATACTTCAGGTAATATTTGATTCATGTTAATTATATTTTGTCTCCTACTTTGTTTAACATAACTGATTAATAAGCCTGATTTAACTCATACATTAATAACCATATAAAAATATTCAGCTATTTTATGTAACTGGATATAAAGTAATTGTTTACATATACGACTTTGACCTACTTATAACTGCCACTAAGCTAAAATATTTTTATTGGCGCCATTCAACATAAAGATCAATTAAGCATTACTGAATCAGAGTTCAAATAAAGCTCAATTATAATTAATAGAATCAGGCGTTACCTTGCGGAAGTCCATGGTACAAAACCCTAATAGACCAATAGCCACCAAGACCATATTGGTCTGTGAAGGTTTTAAAGCTCAATTAAGTATAACTGAACATTGAGACGTGATTTAAAATATACAGTTTACACTATTATTCATAAAAAAACATTTTTCGAGCAAGTAACTTTTTCTATGGCTATCTCTTATCCGGTTCTATATACAGCCAGTTGAAGTTTCAGGAATACGGTTTCTGTTTTACGCTCCGGATACTTGGAATGGCAAATGTACACTCAGATTTTGGTTTACGACTAATACACATTCTTTTTTATATTCTTATATATTCAAACGGATATAGTAATCATAATATCACACATTTTACAAAGGATTGGGTAACCCTATGTAAGCTATTATGGGTGATAAGAACCATGTACATAGATACATAGGTTCTTTTTCATAAATACATATATATATATATATATACCAGACCACAGCCACCAGATGTACACTATAAAGGATCAAACCTGGGACACTGTTCGTTCGGCACGGTGACCATTGAGCCAACTGTGCCTCAGATTTAGCACATTTTTGTATTAATTATTAATTTTAATTTAGAGCTTTACTTTCCCGTTAATTATTCAACACTTAAGGAGCTTCTAAAATTGGAATACGTGCAATGGTTAGCGCATTCCAGAAATTTTATCAATTTATTTAGTACAAAGTAAATCCGTATGCTAAACAATGTCATGTAAACGTGTAATCGAATCAGCCGATTCCCAGAACTACGCACATATTTCCACGAAATAAAACTGAAGCGAAATTTAATATATATCTTATATTACACTGGCCTTGCCATACCAGCACTTTTATATAGGACAATATTATTATGTATTTAATAGGGTTTTAGCAATTTTTTGCTTTTGTGAAATTGATTGTTAAACTCCTATATATATAACCGTCCTGACGTAACTGAAGTATTTGTACTATGTCATGCTGATTACACTCTTTATTGAACTGAGGTGTTTCCTAAGTAAATAATCTGTAATAATATTATAAAGTGTTTGTTTGGACGCACTAATATCAGGAACTACTGGTGCATATCTTGGCGTTGGATAGTCCATTCGAAAAAGTGTAACAATAAGCTCATGTCAATAAAAGCTTTGAAAAAAGTTGTGTACGCGGGTAAAATTGTACCTCTTCAGACTATAGTTGTACGCGGCTTTTTTTAATTAATCCGCAGGAAATTCAATAAAACTTCGTACAGTATTTAACCAAGAAGAATAATTAAAAAATTTCAATGTCATTAGAAGTAATTAGGCAGAGGTATATCGCTATATATCTCTACAAATTGAACGTCTTACAAAAACTCACTCAAAACTGTCTCAATATTCATTTATTAGGTTTGTGCTGAAGGCAACAGGAAAACTGAACTTCCCTTCCCTTCCCTTGTAGTTAACAATGGAGAAGCACGAATTCCGACCTTTCATGTTGTTCACAGCCATAAGCATTAAGATGGTACCAGAAGGTTTGTCGATCAATCCAAATGATTTTATTTCGATTTTTGTAAAAACGTAAATAATTGTTACAATTTTTGTTTAACATATGAATTATATGTTTTTTCTGTTGTACCAAATATCCGTGGCGCTTCATATGTTTTACATACGACTTACGAGAATCTATTGTTAAGCTCTTGATTTGTATTTAACGAAGTACTACCAAAGTACTTTTGCGTTTAGACCAACGTATGAATGAGGGTTTTTTAATACGTTTGACGTTTGGAAAACACGGAACACAATCTTGGTAATAAAGGATTGTATTATAAAGCTGTTTGATAATCAATTTACTAATATTACCATCATGTGACGGAAAACAGTAAATCGTTAAAAAAATAAATATAAAAAAAAATATTTATGATAGACCATAGACTATAAACTTACCAAAAGATAAACACGATGCTACAGAGCAAAAATTGTTCGCGCACTGATGTTATTCAGTGTTGTTCCCGACTTATATTTAACTTTTAAATTTGAAAATTGCATACTAATAGCGTGCGGCGGCGATTTTTTATCTCCTTTTTTTAAAATTTGTAATAGATTCGATATTTCGACTGAATTTTAGTTGAGCAAAGAAACGGTCCAGGTAGAAAATAGATTTTAGGTTTTGATTTATTTAAGTAAATATACAATTTTTCTCTAACATATTCCATAGCAACAATAACATATATATGTTGAATTACAGACATATATTCACTCAGTTAAAATTGCACATTTTTATCAGGGTCTTAAATTTGTAACAAATGTTTTTTTGATCTTGAAATAACGAGGTTGAATTATTTTAAGCTCAATTAGCCTTATTATAATTGTTTTTTTTATTATTGATAATTACCAAATACGTTATAAGAATTTTTGTGTGTCAATACTAAACTTGGTGGACTGATACTTATATTGCATCAATGAAAGGATTTACCGATATAGGTTTCATAATATAATAGTTTTCGCATAAAGTTGTATGAACTTGTATTTAGACTATCTGGCTGGTTTTGGTATCATTAAAAAGTTTTAATTTCAAAGCAGACAATTTGAAATTCAAGTTAGGAAAATCGCTGATTTTCATTTATTTCTTTTATTGTTAAAATGAGTGAAGAATCTTATGAAGAAATGCGATACAAAAAATGTTACTCCAAAAAAAGGCAAAATTGCAACACAAGTGAAATTTTGTGTTGTTTATGGACCTAATGCTGTATTGAGAGTAGCGCAATTTTATTTATGCGTTTCCAATCCGGAAGTTATGATATCGCAGATGCAAGGCGCTCTGGTTTAAAAAGTGGAGCAAGATCGGCATTTAAGTAGTAAAGTTGCAGCTGGAGAACTCCAAAATGAACACAAAACAGTTTTGGTGCATTTGAATAAGCTGGATAGACAAAAAATCTCGATATTTGCCTCGTGAGCTCGTACTAAAAAGATCGTGGTCCAAGACCAGTCAGGTTTCACTGAGTATGGCGAAGCAGCATTCGTTAGGCAGTATCAAGTTCACAAGATCAACATCACAAGAGGACTGCCAAAACCACTTTTCACCATTTTGATCATACAATACAATAAGTACAAGATTGCAAAAGTTTTCCAATAAAATGACAATTAATAATAATTCATTTATTTCATATACTAATTTCACCTTAATCTATATCTAGTTACATTTCATTTCATTATATATCATTAAACATTGTTTGTTTGTCAGTATCTCTATGCCATTTTTGGCAAAGGCTTCCTCTAAATCCCGCCATTTTCTCTACACTTTGCCAATCTCCATGTTACTCCAGCAAGTGTTACAACATAACATTACATTCCTCAAGTATTACATACATTAGTCAAATGTAAATAAACTTTATAAAAAAGCTTTTGAATGTTTATATAAAATATGAAGATTCATCCTCGCTATCGGTACGATTCCCCGGATCCGAGTACGCTACGACCAAAACAATGCTGTTTAAACCTACTGTCAAAGCTTCCTCACGAATGAGAAAGGTTCAATTTACTAGTAAATTGCTGCTAGCAGTAGAGCTACGATTGTCTGGGAATTGCTTCGCTTCTGCAGTACCGCATGTTTACCTTTGGGCCATCGACAAGAGAACTTGTTAACTAATCTGTAATTGAAGATGCACGCAGAAGGATAAATATGTAGTCTTATATATATGTTATGTGAGATCGTTGGAGATTCTAACAAATAAAAATAAGAGAACTGGTTCTCCTTTATGCAGATTGCGAAGCATTAGGAACAACGGGTTCCTGGATGACATTACCCAGTCATTATGGTGCGCTTAATGAGTATTGGTCTTGCTCCGGTGAGGTGTATTTTCCTAGGCTTTCTCAGTATTTTCATTCATATGAAGATTTTTTTTTTGTTTTTATAGTTGTTAAGTTACGGTCTCTAAAATAGACACTAAGGGAGGCTTGTCTGCATAAATTTGTAGGTTTTCTCAATGCTCGACTGGATCTTCAATGGCAAGGTTATTTTATCTAAATCTAACTCATCATACTTAAAGACTTAGCCAAGTTCAAAACACCCATAACACATAAATCAGCAGATTATATCAATATAGGTCCAGTTCTGGTGCAAATGAAAATGCATTTTTTTGCAACTAATGTACAGTCTCAAAAAATAATATTGGACATGGCTTATTCGATATTTGTACAGAATTTTTGTCACGTATCTATTATGACGGATTAACGTGATGTTTCTAAGAGAAATTTCGCCCCTCCGAAGATTTTTTAATACTTCTCTGAAACTGTTTTCATCTGTAAAGAATACCCCATATCAATATTTTAATAAAGAACAGGAAAACATATGTGAAATGGCGCCAAATAATAAGAAATGTTTAAATAATACGTGTTCCAAATTCAAAATTTACTTTTTTTGTAACAGTATTTATGATACTAACAAAGTTATTACATTATCGTTATAATGATCTTGGAATAACCTTAATATGCTCTGTGCATCGACAATGTTATCGATTTTTGCGTCTATACCTGAAAAGTTCTTTTTTAACCTAGTACAAGGTAATTTAAGAGTGATGTTTTGATTCATATAGCGCGTTCGTCAGCCATTTTCCTGATTTAAACGAATCCCATAAGACCCCTTTGAATCGATATTAGTTTATATTTCTTCTGTAAGTTTTTACCGTCTTAGAACAAAATGAACATAATTTATGAATACTTCGTATTTTCACGAGACTACCGAACTGACGGCCGTGAGATTGATTCCCGGTACAGAAAGCATTTGTTTTATTTATATCAAAGTATATGTATGTATTTATCAGTTATAATAATAATAATATAGTTATATAACCCATAACCTATGAACGGCTTAGTGTGAAACTTGATAGCTGACTGTGTATGAAGTGTATCAAAATTTATGACGAGGTAAATATTCGATTCATTTTTTATATTAGCTCTTAGTTGGACAAAGTTTCTTTCCGTTATTCGTAGTAAAAACGGAGACTTTGGAAATCTATAATTAGCTGACGAATGAGTTATGAGAATAATAATATCTGGATAATTTCTTTATGGAGGAAGGTTATAAAACATACTGTACGAGTATTGTATCTTATGGGAACAGGGAAAACTGTTTATTATGAAGTGTGTACTGTATGGAATTCAAAATGTTATGCAAAAAATATTTTAAATAAAATACTAATAAGTATTTAATATAAATATTTTATATAAAGGAGTTTCCGTGTAAAATATTGTATTTTTGAAATATATATCAGATATATATGTACATATATTTCCCCAATTGAGGGTGGTTGTTGGCATGTCATCCTAATGAAGACTAAGTAGTATGAAAACTTTTGAGAGTTTCCGATGCGTGCCTGAATTTGTAGTGACGCAATAATGATTTATAACGGATTTTCCTCGGATCTTATATAATCGCGAGAAAATTATTGTTTTCTTTATTTTCTTTTTCCTCCATTATAACATAAGGATAATATTGAAAAATCATTCAGAAGTAGGGTCTAAACCGAATGTTTATAACAAAATGTTTACATAAAAAGTCACAGACAATTCATGAATTAATTAATTCAAATGTGTTTTGTCACAGTGACGCACGTTCATTGAATACAATAAAGTTGACATTAAAAATTTAAAAATATCACCAGATCGTTTGTAGATCGTGATATAGAGATTGTGGTTTAGATCTTGCGTGCAGAAGGCAGGCAGATTTTAAAATACGTTAATTAATTGTTTAATTAAGGTGTACTAAAAATATTTTTTATATTACATAAATAGACTGTTAAACTTTAAAATAAATGATTTGCCGTTTTTAATTTGGATCATCACAATAGTACTTTCGATCGGTGAGAGCTACAGAAATATCCACTTCAATGAGTTGGCCAAATAAATTATAAGAACATTACTAGGGGTCTACCGTGACCACGCACGCTGTAAAGCACGCGAAACGTCGGAAAATTTTAAAAACAATGACGTAATATACTTAAATTTTGTAAAATACATAACTTAATCCGTTAACAAAGTGTTTTTCATTAAATATAAGAACATTTATGAATATTGTCCACTACGGATATGTTAGTGTCCTGTTCTAATTTGTAAAACTGATAGCCATAAGCAAAGTATTGTAGGGCGGAGCAATAAACGGTAAAGCTTGCTATATCTGACTGCCCTGTGAGCGGACAAGCTAGGTACGACTTGCAAGCTGAAACTTACGTCGCTGTGTTCCGAAAACGCAATGGATCTCGTATCAAACAAAAACAATACAAAAATTTATGAAATACAGTTGTTAAATTGTAAATATAGTGACAATAGAAACTAATTTTATATATAATAAACGTAATTATAAAGGTAAATGTAATAAAAATAGCATATGAAATAAGGATACTTCCGCTAAGGGCACGCTTTAAAGCTCTTATTGAAAAATACGTAGGACTGTTTATATAGAAATCACATTTCGTTATGACTTTTTTAAGTTAGATATTACTATTTGTTGTCATATACCTACCCTCACTCTCTTAATTAAGTAGGTATTTGATTCATGTCCCCTGAGCGTTACCATGTGCGAAAATGTGTTAAACTTCCCTAATTTAGGTTAAAGGAGGTTTGTCATGTGGCTTCTACAATTGCATATTAAAATAATACGCCGTATATTCGTATATTGGACTATTTACATAAGGTATTTACTAACTAATGCTAACAAAAATGTAGATATATTGTATAATAGTATAATAAAAAACAATGTCTGGTGTTTAATGCATTTAATTAGGCTCTACTATGTAATACAATTGACATGTGTGTGTAATATTTAACAATGTGTTTGTCTTGCAGATTTAAACATATGAGTTTTAGAAATAAGTATTTATATAATTGTATTTTGGTTTAAAAAATTCGTCAAGAAGAGAGTGTTTCTTATTTAATTTATTTTTATTTAGGTAGAGATTGATTTGATAAGAGGTGATTAAGATAAAATTAAAAGTGAAATTGATTAAATTTAGAGATAGCTTTTATAAGTGAGTAATAGGGAGTATATACACTTAAGAAAAATCTACAGAGTAGACCTACTAATTGCATTTGAATTGGTCTACTGGTGCTCGTAAAGCGCGAAATTTCTATGATTCGCGATAAATATTTATTACGTTCTACAATTTTAAAATATTTTTTGGCGTTTTGGTGATAATTGTCTTACTTGCGTGTGAATTGATAAAATTACATTTAAGAGTCTCTCAATAATTCAAAGCCATCCTTTTGTATCGCGTTAAGTGATGTGATTTTTAGATAAAAGAGATGATGCAATTTTATATATTCGATTATCTTTATATATATAATTCTTCTGTGAGTGTGTATGTCACTGAACTTCTCTCAAACGACTGGACCGATTTTGATGAAATTTTTTGTGTGTGTTCAAGGGGATCTGGGAATGGTTTAGATTCACAAAATTATATAAAATTCTCGCGTCACGGGGTTCGAACTTGAACTCCTCCGAAACGGCTTGACCGATTCTCATGAAACATTGTCAGCGTATTGAGTAGGTCTGAGAATCGGCTAACATCAATTTTTCATCCCCCTAAATGTTAAGGGTGGTCAACCCCTAATTATTTTTTTTTTGAACAAAATTTCTTATTTTCTATTTTTCTATAATACAGCATACAAAAATACAAACAAACGTACATTTTTACCCCTCTGCGATCAACCCCTATTTTTATTTATTAATGGAAAATTGAAATCACGTGTATGGCAAAACAACGTTTACTGGGTCAGCTAGTATTTAATAAAATACGTTTATACGCTGGTATCGATCCGTGGATTTTTCCTGGATTACTTGTAGAGAAAACGAGCAAAACTCTATAAGGATTAGAAATATTAAACCAATGGTGTTGGCGTATTAAATAAAATAGTTTAGCTCCTACAGGGAACGATGATATTTAAGATCCGTTCACGAACGTAGCTCTAAATTGTCAACGGTTGGTTTTCGAAAAACTACACTAGCTGATCCGGCAAACGTTGTTTTGCCATAAATGTGATTTCTAGCAATCATGTTTTTAGTTCAATAAAAATAATTATCAGCTTTAAGTGCGCAGGGTGTGATTATAAGCGAAAGCGTTTTAAACAATAATATACTTTATTTAGGTTAAAAAATTAATCTTTATATGACACGTTTGTCGGTTTACCATAGCAGTGCCATTGATTACTTACTCAAAAGTATCGACATCTGTTAGAATCTTTCGGAGTTAATATAAAATTGTGACCTTCAATTAATTATGGACAAATAATTTCCAATAAAATAAAATAGCGACTATAATTAAAGATATAAGCTATCCTATGTCTTAAGTTGGACCAGACTGCTCACGGTGTGCCAATTTAATTTAAAATCGGTTAAGTAGTTTAAGATTCCATCGCGGACAAACATCGTGCCAAGAGATTTCTCTTAATGTATATAAGGAGATTTACAGCAGTAATATAGGTTTCTGAACTCCGTAAAGAGAACTGCAACCGCCGCATGATCCTTCATCACGACAATGCAAGTTCTCACACCGCGCACAAAACAAAAGAGTTTTTGGAGCAAGAAAATGTATAATTATTAGACCATCCGCCGTACAGCCCCGACCTAAGCCCTAATGATTTCTATACTTTCCCTAAAATAAAGAATAAATTGCGTGGTCAGAGATTTTCATCACCTGAAGATCACGCCTACAGAACGGCCATTTTGGAGATCCCAACTTCCGAATGCAATGCTTGCTTCAATGATTGGTTCCATCGTATGGAAAAATGTGTCAAATTCCGCGGAGAATACTTCGAAAAGCAATAAATACATTTTTAAATAGTAATATTGTGTCATATCCTTGATTCTCGAAATTTTCAGTGCCGTCCTCGTACATATATATACTTTAGTCATGTGTAATGTTTGAGAAATTAATTATATAAAATAAATAAAAGAAGAAAAGAAAAGAGGGTATAAGCATCTTAGAGGCCGGCAACGCACTGGTGAGGCCTCTGGCATCGCGAGTGGCCATGGGCGGTATCACTTAACATCAGGTGAGCCTCCTGCTCGTTTGCTGTTTTATGAAAAAAAAAATATACATAGCATACGCAATTCTAATAAAGATCTCGCAATTATCGTATATACACAAAATCATTTAATTTATAAGCTCTCGGTTACTGGAATCTAAAATATAGTTAGTGAAAATTCATCTTGAAATAGACTGGAAGAAAATGAAGCAATCGTGGTTGATCGACAGTGTATTTTTAAATTAATATTTGTGTTTGTAGATTATTTTTGGCAACTAATTTTTATTGCGTGACTAATTCGTAAGATATTTTTACTCAAACCTAACTCAGGGAAGTTTAATTCATACGAGCCTATATACCTACACTCAAAGGACATGAATAAAAGAATACCTACTTCATTAAAAGGCTGTGTGCGGAGTTTATATGACAAAATAGCAATAATCTAAAAAACCCAAAACGAAACGTGATTTCTATATAGACAGTGTATAAATCGATCTCTACATAACAACGATCTACAAATAGTATGTAGATAGAGTTCAAAAAACTATGAATGCAAATATAATTATTGAGGCTTTTAACTGTACACTATTTTCAGTACTTGGTTTGTTAAAGCGAATTTGAAATATAATAAATAATTCAAATTCTTCTGACGCAGATGGTTAATGCATATTGTATACGGGGAATGATCGAAATCGGATACACATATAGAGCACGTTTAAATTTAAAACAGTTTTATTTGCTACATTCGTACTCGTATGTTCAAAGTAGAACATAAATAATAATCTTAGTTAACAGTTTACGGAACTGAAATACATTGAAAATGATTTACAAAACCCTATTAGACCAATATGTTAGCAATACTCCGCGACAAAATCCATAACCACTATACGTTTCGAAACGACACCGGAGCATCCTCAGGAAGTTGCCTCTTCGAAGTGCGGGTTTTGTACTATTGACTTCCGCAAGGTAACGCCTGTTTCTATAATTAATGAAAATGATTTATTTCCTATTTATAATCACAATTTTTATGCTTTTTACTTTATTATGAGCATTTTGGGTAGCCGTTATAATAATATATAAAATTTTGGTAAACCGTTTGTAATCACATCGCGTAAAACTTTAACGTGAGCTGAAGAGAGTGCGTGGTCAAATATAGGCCGATAGATCCGCGATGGCGTAGCACTGTTGACGCCTTCGATAACAGACAATAATCAAGTTAATCTTCCATGATTTTTATTTTTATTGTATTATTTAAGTATCGTAAGCCATTGCCGAACGCGACCACAGTGTCCGTAGTATCTTGAGAGACAAGTGACATCATTCGGTCATTTATAAAAAGGACCAGCCACAATCATACTACTTTCTTGTGTATTTGGTTGTAATACAAATACACATTAGAATTAGAAGAATTTGAATCCAACTCCAGCGAGCTTTTTTATAGCTTTTTCCGTCAATAAAATAAGTTTCACTACAGAGCGATGATTTGAAATTAAGTAAAGAAACTTGATGATCGGAACAAATACTTTCATATGCCCGCTCACTATCGTCTGTCGACACTTAAAGTTGACATGAGTCTTTGTTGAATAAGACCAAATCATGCCCTGAAAGTACGTGCATTCGTTATTACGAGTGTTTATTTTCAGTACAACGAGTACGATTTCAAAACAGACGTATTTTTCGTAATTATTGAGGCATTTTTCCTGATTTAAGAAAAAAAATGTATAATATATATTTAATTAAAAAAATTGCAGGTGCATGTATCCCATTTCACTTTCACAAGATGGCGCCGCCGCGCCGTTACTAACGGTGACGAAAACAGTGTCAAATCACAAATAAATTTACATATATGAATTACGGGGTGAGGTTTCCATTATTTTACAGTTAACTCTTGATCTTATTTTAGCTAAACTTACATTTCATTCAAATGCGCGGAAATTTCCACAGAACGGGGTTGGTGATTTTGAAATTCTCTTGAATTAAGCACTGTTTAACTGTCAAAATTTATCTATAGTCTACGGCGTTATCTTTATAAACACGACACGGATATTTGAATGGGTTCACGTTGTAACTGTGAACCTTATTCAAAATCAATTAAAATTGCTTATAAATCCAAAGCTATAATACTTATTTATAAATAAATAAAGTCTTTATTCACTGACTTATAACAACGAAAAACAAATTAATTACAAATGCTTTTCTATCAACTACTAGTACTTTGATTCTCTTTTGAAATATTTTTCTAATTCATCTAAAATGACATCAGCCCTTTTCATTACAATTTATTCGTTTAAATGTGTTCGATGTCACATTTGCAACTTTGCAGAAATTCACGTCCCAGTCTTTTTTCTTGAAAAATTATAATAATATATTATATATAAAAGTCATAGTTATAAACTTAAACATCATAATTTCTATCTCCAGTGCCGTACTTTCCGACATTGAAGTTTCATTTTTACAGGATTTTCTTTGCATTAGTCATTGTTGCATTGCTGTTCATGTCTTGTATTAATTCTGGCATTTTTTTTCTAGAATGAATCATTTCTTGTGCAATCTTGATCGTACTATGGTGCATTGTGCATAATACAGGTTTCTTTGACTCCAGGTAGCTGAATATTAATTTGTTTTATGTCGAAATATATATTTTGTGCTTAGGTTGCGATAAGAGATAGTTTTAAATAATATTTAATAAATAACAGTTAAAAAAAGCTTTTTGTCTCGCTTGAATTTTTGTAATTCTTGGCAAATATTCTCAATACTGTGTAGTTTCAATGTATGTAGGAACAGGCTACATACATACATCACATATTAAGGAGCACAGGTTTACATTACAGATATCTGTAGTCGAAAATACTAAGCTTATTGAAACGCAAATCCACTATTATCGTTATTGACGGGCGAGATATGCAAACTGAAGATGACCTGCCCAAGGCATAAATTGGAGACCTTCGGAGATGTTATATCAATGCAGTTCGGATGACAATACAAAATTTTAATTTCAAGAGCGAGAAGCATTGAAACGAAGGATATATTCAAATGTTATATTAGTCCTTTCACGATATGAGTATAAATGTTAATTTGATTATATATTGTGCCCCAGAGGTGCAGAATCTCCACTAATGTCCGCCACTGGCGCCTATTCGGCTGTACTCTTGGCCTCGCTCCAGATAAGTCCAACGGCTAGTAACTCGCTTTCGTCTTTTCGGCGCAAAGTTTGACTATATAGTTACTAATAAAACACACACATTTGATATCTAAAATTCATATTTTTATTATTTATATACGTTTCCCGGTTAACTTTATATAGTATATAAGGTGGGCGATTATGTGCTACATAATAATGCAAGCAGCTGTTATAAAACGTATCGGTTTTGATCGAAATTATTGTAAATTATTCTGCAAAGCGTTGTCAGAACAAAAAATTGAAGGTCGCGTTAACATATTTCCGTGTATAAGGGTTGTCACTAAAATTTATTTTTTATCATTTGGGAACATATTTGAGACACGCTTAGTCTCAAGGCAAGCTTTTGTACGCGTCCTAACACAAATGAAGACCTTATCTTCTAGGACGCTAACGTAATAATATCAACATGAGTTGAAAAAAGAATTTGACTCACTCTGCAAAGAAAATATGATTGGACACACACAATATTCCGCATATAGAAACACTACATATAATGCCAATTAAAGTTCAGCCAGCATCCTGAGACTGAGTAAATTCCAAAGGAAGGTAAATAGACCTGGCTAATGAAACTAGTACTTGCCTAAACCATAAATTATAGTACCCACTTTCGTAAAGATACGTAAGACATTTGAATAAAAGGTGGATTCATTTGAATAGCTGGGACCATCAGGGAAAAATAGAGAGTAAACGAAATATTTAAATCTAATTTTTTAAAGCCATTTCATCTGAAACGCAAAGCTATGGGAATCTATCGTGGTGCTCTTCTGTATAGATACCAAACCTGGAAATTTAAGAAAGATCAACAAAATATTTTCTAAAGAGCCGCAGAAAGAAGTTTTGTCAAACGCACCGAAAGAAGACGAAACTAAAGAAATTAGAAAAATAACTAAATTGATCAATGCCGTTGTAAGCTTAGGATTAAATGGGCATGCCGCGAGAGCAGGAGACAATCGGTGGAGTGAACGAGTTCTACATTGACATTCGTGTGAGGGTACGACAGCACGAGGATGAGCTGAAGACCTTGTGCAGGTAGCCGGAGGCATCTGGACCCGGTAATTGAAAGAGAAACATGGAAGGGGTTGGAGGATATGATGGGTCTCACCATAACACAACATAAATTTGACACAAAAAGGTAATTATATAAAGAAGGCACTTTCTGCCGCGCACCACCTCTATGTGGAACCAGCTGCCAAAAGAGGTATTTCCGAAAAAATACGACTTACAGACCTACCAGAAAAGAGCGTATAGGTATCTTAAAGGCCGGCAACGTACTGGTGAGGCCTCCGGTATTGCGAGTGTTCCTGGACGGCGGTATAACTTTACATCAGGTGAGCCTCCTGCCTGCTGGCTCCCTGTTTTATTAAAAAGAAATGATGGGTTTGTGATTGTTAAAATGCTTAAAGGGATCGCATAATATCAGTGTTGATATTCTCTAACAAGGCACCAGTAATAGCTGAGCGGTTACCCTGTTAGCTACATTTACATGTAGTAAAGATAGTTAACTATATATGTGTAAAGAGTTTCGTTCAACCTCTTTAGTTCCATGGAACGGTTGTCATGGCAACAGATTTGTTATGATATAAAACAGTCCAAAGAGATATTTAAATTTTATTATTATTATAAGCTGAACTAAAATTAAATGTATAAACATTTAATGTCGTTTCTTTGTTTTCAGGTAAGATTTTTAATTTATATTATTATTATTGTTTCTGTAAGAGGAACTAATAAAACTTTGTTTTCAATGCAACACATAGTTTTACGCGTTAGTTCCTTGAATAACTTATATATGTATTACTGTTTGTAAAATATTTCTTTTTTCTTTATTAATATATGCGTATTGTTTATATAATAATAGTGAGAAAGAATGTAATGCTTTTGTATAAGTGCTTTTGCCAATAAGTGACAATAAAATATATCAATTTTCTATACGGTCCTTATATTATCATGTTGGCAAAAGATATACCTCAGAGTCAGCCCTGACTTGTATTTTTTTCAGTAAATTTCGGCCCGCCTGAATAAATTGGGTCAAGCCGGGTCACAAATAAAAATATTTTGCTTCCGGTGAAAAAACCACAAAATAATACAGTCTCAAGGATCTGTTATTCATTTCAATATTTTGTCGTCAACGCTATAAGCCATTAAGTGTATATGGACTTAATACATCTCATACAATGATATAATCAGTTCATTTATTCATATCATATTTTCGTTTTTAATCGTTATTTTTCTTCTTCCCTTGCGTTTATACCACCGCTTTGTGGAAGCTGCGATACCGACTTCGATCAAGTTTGTATTACGGTGTTAAATGTATCGCTAACACTTTAATACTACATATCTTATATATAAAATTCTCGTGACACAGTCGGTCTCATACTCCTCCGAAACGGCTTGACCGATTCTCATAAACCTTGTGAGCGTATTGAGTAGGTTTGAGAATCGGCTAACATCTATTGTTCATCCCCCTAAATGTTAGGACTACCCCTAAATTTTTTATGATACAACATACAAAAATACATACAATCCTATATTTTCACCCTTCTACGATCAACCCTTGCTTTTTAATTTATTAATTGAAAATTAAAATCACATGTATGGCAAAACAACGTTTGCTAGGTCACCGATACACAAATGTCACCGATATTTATAATACAACTTAAATCATGTGCATGCATGCAAAGTATAGGAAGAGCTCAATCAATTCGTATACATGGCTTGTAAATCGCACTAAATTTTCATTATTCGTCGCCTGATTTTAGAAGGACATTAGAAACGTGTTGAATTATTTTACATTCGTTATTAAAATTAAGGGTCAGCCCAATTAATTTGTATGTTTGAATAGGATTATAATGGGCATACAAAAATGTGTACTAACGTCATAGATATAATTGTGGAGACGCTCTTGTATTGGTGTATGACATTTCATACTTGGTGGTCTGGTAAATTTTCTCTTTAAATTATGTTATTATAATAATGAATAATTGCTTTAAAATTTAGTTATAATTACTAGAATCAGAGCTTTCATTGCGGAAGTCCATAGTACAAAGCCCTAAGCTCTGTGGTCTTTTTCGCGGAGTATTGCTTGTAGATTGGTCTATTAGGGTTTAAACATTTTAATTTCCATCAGGAGATTAGGATGCAGCCTGGGTGTTGGTGGTATAGAGCAAAAAAATATAATTTAATGTATATATTTTTTTAATAGGGATGAATTGCCTACACAGAGACAAATCATTTAAAAGATGAGGATCTAGCCTAGAGAAAGACGTAAAGTAATTTACATCTAACTTAAATTGCTAAAGAATATATAATATAAGAATAGTGTCCACTAACACTTCTTACAAAATATAATAAAGGCCTGATTCTTTATTTATGTGTACTTAAAAATATATTTATTAATAATTCATTTTATATTTTATTCACTAAATATTAATTATTTAATTTAGAGTATTCTAATCATGCCAGACTATTTAATTGAAATTAACGACTTATACTATGAATCAAAGACTTGATTTTATATGAGCCGGTTAGTCAGAGAAGCGCTAACCGCCCTTAGACACTAGCAATGCCGAGAGGCTTACAGGTGTGTTGCCGGCCTTTAAGGGATTGGTACACTCTTATTTTGTGGGCTCCTAAGTAGTATTTATAAGTATTTAATAGATTATTGAATACGCTGTTGTAAATATATAATATTTGAAGAAATGTATAAAATGTAAGCTCCGTCTATAAGAATTGGAATAAATTAAATAGTCACTGGAAAATTCCTCTCTTTGAATTGATAAATCATTTATGTTTATGCAGATTTTCTTCGTTCTGTCTGAAAATCATTTTCCTGTTTAAATTTTTTTGTCACTACGTTGTATTACCGATCATTGGGGCCCGGGGTGGATCGCTACGGTCAGCAATTCTTCCATGAGTATTTTATTGTTTGTGGTCTCTAAAAAGTATTTATTCACATTAATCATATTATTTGGCACCCATAACACAAGACTAATATATAATAAACCTAGCTTGGGCTCATCGACCGTGGGTGAACTGTCCTGATATTATTAGCAAGCGAAAGATTCACCAGCCATTGTTAGTGTTCTTTGAATAATATTCCGATTGTCTCCTCGATTATATCCAAAACTACATTCACCCGTGAACCACAACAAAATGTTGTTGTTAACAAGAATTTGTTGACGGTATCGACAACAAAATTTCCAACTTCGCAATATGTTGTCGTAAAATTTCCATCCGATATAGCACGAGCAAAATCTATGTCCTTCAAGAAATAAACAACGATTTCGGAACAAATGCGCAGGTGAAATGTGACGACATACATAAAGATATAACCTAGATCTGTCTGGTCTAGATCTTATGAGATAATCATGATCCGGGTATTTTTCTAGGATATTTTGGATAAAACGAAATTAAGAACATTTTCAGTTCTTTAAGTGTTTATTATCACTGAGGAAATGGCAGTGCGTTCAGCAAAAACCTGCAATAACATTGGGAATTTGTCTTACGACTTCAAACCTGGAGGTTTCACTACGACTACGTCCAACCATTACGCCTAGACATTGATTTGCTACGAAAGCTCCTATATAACTATAAAATATTAACAAAAGTTGCAAAATGTACTTTTAAATGGAAACACATCCTTCTTAATGCAAAGGTTGCGCTGTTCGCAATACGCATTGGGAAAATATGAGTTATTTATGCTCTATCTAAACATGCTTCAATTCATGTCTCTTGTATTAAAACTGTGACTAACCCAACTCAATAATAATACATTGCAGAGGACTTTTATTCTAACTCCTGCTATATAAGTTGTAGTTTATGCAAATAAAATTGTTTAAAGAAAATCACTTTATTTAAGTAGACGACGGTAGAGCCTACCGTGACCACGCACGTTAAGTACACGAAACGTTGGTAAAATTTAAAATAATGTATAATATACTCCGAATTTTGTAAAAATAAATTACTTAATCCGTTAATACAGTGTTTTGTCTTTAAATGAGTAATATTTATGTTATTAGAGACTAAATAAAACTGTGTCAAACACTCAGACATACAAAGATACATACATAGAGCCAAATCGATTCATATTTCCCTGAAACAATCTGGCTTTATGGTGCTTAAAGGGCTCTTGTGCTGGTCATACGAACAAAAAACTACGGTTACTCAATCATTTGGTTATTAATGGCCATTTCGACACGTGACAAAGAAGTAAACAAGTTAATAGGATCACACTTGCCCTATTTATAAGAGGACGTATATATTAGTATACAAAACATTCTATTTTTGGTATCAATTGTGGTTAAAGCGATTATCTGCTTGTGTTATTACAATTATTATTTAATACATAGTTTCACACATCAGAAATAAAAAACCTCTTTGGTTTAGAATTTAAAATCTGACGAAACAGCAAAAAGGTTTGTTGTCAGCTAGCTAGTCCAAGCAACTTAGAGAAGATTACTTTCGATTTATATTCCAGTAAAAATTTGACTTACCTACCTACCTATACCTTTAATTAAGCAACCGTTAGGTTAAATTCCCTAAAATTTTATTAAACTAACAAATGATACATGCATTGTGAAGTCGTACATATGTAATGTTCATTATTTTGTAAATTTTTGTTTCATTTGACTTATGTATGGCGTCACTAACTCTTAAAAAGTCAATAATTGTATAAAACTATATTCTTATATGGTATAAAGTGACTCAATACGGATAAAATAGTTTTATAGGATTTAAGGAAGGGCCTCAGAGCCTGAATAGATAATTTTATTAAAACGAACAAATTGTAATTTTAATTTCGCGTTACGATCGCCTCTTATTAATTTTGTTGAAATTGTATTTTCTTAATTAACAATGTTAATTTTTAAATGTGTTTTTAAAATAAAGTATAAACTATATATAATAAAGATAAAACGTTAATATGGATAATAGCAATCAATGGAATGATAAAAAAACTTCCTTCGGGTTATTAATTCTGTCAAAATAAGTAAATTAATTCTAATTCTAATTATAAGATCAGTTATATTATGTAATTTCTTATTGGTTAATGCAATTAATCACTATTAATGCTATTGTCTGTCAGTATGCCTCTGTCGCCTCGATGCTAAACAGTATTTGATAAGATTTGAAAGTAGCTGAAGACTAAGTTCAAGTCAACCCCTTAAGTGGCGAGATATATATAAAAAATTTATATCACTTTACCGAGTTTGATGAATTTTAACACAAACTACATGAAAACGTAGTTGATAGTTTTAAAAGAGAGTTTTTTAAGGTTTAAATAATTAATGTATGGCTTGAGTATACCAGATCTCATTTTTGTAGCTTTAAAAAGTTGAAATTCGTTTGAAATCGTAAAAGAATATGCAATTTTGTATGTGTCTTAGAATTGAAAACCCATTGAAAAAACCTCTCTTGACCCACCTCCATTCCCCGAATTTTAGAAGTGGGCCACTGAATTATTCATTCATTCAAATATTCCGTCTCGATTGTTCCCGGAATAGCGAACGGGAAAATTATTATTGCTCAACGTATGTTAGATCTAGTTTTATTATTCGCTGATGCAATGAAAATAATTTTCCTAGTTGAGTTTAAGCCGCGAGAAAAAAGACGAAGAAATCGTGTCAACCGGTATGACAATAAAGCAAATCTTATATATAAAATTCGTTAGTTTTCGTTCCCATACTCCTCCGAAACGGCTTCACCGATTCTCATGAAACTTTGTGGTGCATATTTGGGAGGTCTGAGAATCGGCTAACATCTATCATTCATCCCCCTAAATGATAGGGGTAGTCCACCCCTAATCTTTATTTTTTAGACATAATTTTTTGTTTCTATTTTTTATGATACAAAAATACATATAACCCTAAATTTGTACCTCTCTACGATCAACCCCTATTTTTTATTAATTGAAAATTGAAATCACATGTATGGCAAAACAACGTTTGCTGGGTCAGCTATAATATATATTTGTGAATCAAATCTTTAATATTTTGTAGCTTCCATAGCGATGGTGGATCATGGAGAAAAACTGTAGTTTAAAGCTGAAAATTTTTGTTTCTAAACAAACAAAAGTTTAGGATAATACTCCTGTAGCTCTTTTGAATGTTTGGCATAAATCCGATAACAGGAAAACGTTTTTTGATAATTTCCGTTGCTCCATATATAATGTAATCTCTAGTTATGATAATGAAAAGTTCTAAAATGTACTATTTTTGTAGCTGTTTTAATAAACTTGATATGACAAGTTACAGCTGCGTTTCTAATGGTGCTAAAATCATCATTGGAAAATGTGATTTTATGGAATACCGCAATAAAATAATGGTAAAGAGGTCTTCATAGATTTTTCTATGGAAAACTTAAGGAGTTCTCGGCGGCTGTATTTATAACTAAGCGGTCTGCATCGTCGGATGGAATTTGTGTGGAAAACAAATTAGTTACAATGCCTATGACGGGACAGAAGATTACAGGTAATTTAATTAAGGAAAATTATATCTTATGGTGGTGGTTTTAAGTGATATTTTCACGTATAATATTTTGAGGATGCGTTTAAGAAAAATATTGAAGTATAATAAAAATAACTGACTAAAATGATAATAACTTTTGTGTTGATCTAGAATATAAAACCCGAAAAATGTTAGCAGATAGATCCATAAACCTTATATCACAAACAACATTTCATTGATTTATTCCACTTACGTCAATGGGACACACTTTGAATTTTGACAAAAAGTAATTCAAGTTCTAATGTAAATTATCAGTTGAATTACTAAGTACGGGAATATTAAAAGTTTTAACTTTCTTGTAACTGTTAAATATACTGGTATATAACAAATCTGTCCGATGTTTTAAAAATATTTTTGTATATTAGGTATATTTCTTTTATGAGTTTTACTGTGTGTGTACTTCTGATTAAATAACTAAAAAAACACACTTTTTGTGTATTTCCCAGTCTGACGTTTAATGCCCGTTTTAAAAAGCTATATTTGATAGAAATTTCGAAATATATTATAAACTATTAAATGTTAAAAATTATTAACATATTCAAATATGAGTCAGTTTATTCAAATATGTTTATAATTTTAAGTCCGCATGTAGTTTTGAGTCAGACGAATAGTAAGTGAAAATTTATCGAGAATATTCTATTTCATATACAATAATTAATTAAATCGATAAAAATAAAAAAAAAAATACTTATCAATTATCTTCATTTGCTAATTATTTCAACTTGAATTTACATGTTAATTTCACGAACAGAAAGAATCAACTGCATAATTTATCTGTGGTATCCATATGAGACCAATAAAAAATATGATACTTATGATAAACAAAAACACTATAGCACGCATTTAAGGTTAAAGTTATTAATAGCGCTTACTGCAACTGCATAAAGTCGAATTCAGCGTAACAAATAGTGAAATAGCATTGCAAAAATGCAAATTCGTTCTCTATATATACAGCCATCATGGCGGTCGCTTGACAGTCCCGACCAGTGCGCTTCCCGCCAAAACTCCTGTCAAAGGTGTTGTCACTCTAAAAATTTCTTTTAAGAATAAAAATGAGTGCGCTCCTATTAGTTGCTCTATGCGCGTTTATCGCGTACAAATTTTTCTCGAGAAAAACAGTAATTGTTTATAAAAATACGAAACATGGGATGGAGAAAGTTGATTTGAACGAAGCGCCCGGGCCTCTACCCTTGCCCATTATAGGGAGTTTACATCTTTTAGCGAAAAATGAGTCGCCATTTCAGTCGTTCACTGAACTGGCCAAGAAATACGGTGATATATTCGGCATGAAATTGGGCAGTTCTCAGTGTTTGATAGTGAATAACTTAGAATTGATTCGTGAAGTTTTGAATCAAAACGGGAAATTCTTCAGTGGACGACCAGACTTTTTACGTTTTCATCAACTCTTCGACGGAGACAGGAATAATTGTGAGTATTTTTGTTTTATAAATTAATAGTATATTTTTTTATAACTTAATATTATATAATTTTCTTATAGGATAAGTTTTAAAAGCCTGGGATTTTCCCATTATTTTTATTGATAAGAATACTATCCGAGTAAGAATTTTAATAAACGTTATGTTAGGTTTACATTATGGCTTCTACATAATCATCTCAATATACGTCCCGAGGGGTATATAACCCGGCAAAAAAAAGTCTCATTATCCCAGAATTTAATGTCTCTCAACCAACTACTATAAATAATACAATTTTGGAAATATATATTTTGAATTATTACGTACATATTCATTTAGGCGTTGAAATCATTTCTAGAACTTTCCGTAATTTATTTCGTTTCAATATAAATTTTAAATAAATCTCTAGTGATTTTGGCTATGAGATATTGCTTTCATTCGGTTGGATGGAGATCGTTTTAACTCTAAAGAACTCTAGTTTTTCCTTATTTTCTATAAGGAAAAACTAGTGCCTTACACGGGCATTAGTTTTGTTATCCAGCCAAGCATTAAATAATAACAATAAGAGCGAATAAAAAATGAAAAACGTTGTGAAAATGGGGAAAATTGTTCCCTTTTTTTTACAATATGCACTGTTAGTTTAATTAAGGTCGGTGAAGGCATAGAATACAGCTAGTAATAAAGTATTTTAAGATCCGAATTATATAATTGTCTCGACTATATCAAAATCGCATCACGACTAATCAATATTTGTTTCGCCAAATCAGGCTGAACAAATTGACAAGTCGGAAGCTGTCATGCATACTCTCTTTCATTCCAATTGTTTTTTCTGAGGTGAATGAGGATTTAATGCAATAAACTATGCTGGCTTTTGAACAGCCATGATATATAATAAATACTTAAGTTTTAATAGCATACGCAGGTATACGCAATATAGAATACGCAGGTATTATATTTCGTTGATAGTAGCAAATTAAGACGGCCTAAGTATGGGATTTTATTACATCTAGTTTGTGTTATACGCTGAAGCGTTCACGATAACGATGCGAATAAATTAAAACGGATTCTAGGAGTTGCATATTATAATTGTAATAATAGTACAATGTTAACACAAAGCAGTCACAAACGTCAAGCTTTATCCCTTACGTGTGCACATTAATAATTAACGATTAGTGCTTTACAGCAATCGTATCTTCTTATGGTGCCATCTCCTTTTGGAGGCGATCATTATAGCTAATTAAACTTTGGATGACGTTCCTGAATAATGATTTCGTGCTTTGACCAAACCATTGCCGAAGATTCTTAAGCCAAGTACGTCTGCGGCCAGGCCTCCTTCTACCCGCCACTTTGCCTTGTTGAGCTGAAGCAATCGTACTGACTAAAACATCAAAAGTTTAGATTCATTAACTGTTGGGTGTGGTACACTCATTGGTGTTCTAAAAGCTCGAGAAGCTCCTATGGCGATTTGGAGTCTATCAGGTTCTTACAGCCATATCTGCAAAGCCTGTAAGCTTCATTTATGTCTATTGAAGATGTTTTTTGACATATAATTGAAAGTTTACAACTATATTTGAAGCGTCATCTTATAAATTGCACCAGACACTTCGTTAGTAATTAAAATATTCCTATTACAAGGGCATACGTATGTTATTAGGTCAAGTACTTGGCGTGTTCCATTTCTCTAGATTATAGTAATTATAGTGTGTCATGAATGTTAGTCTTCATGACTCATGATATCGTTTATTATATCCCTTTAATCACGTGGATATGGCGAGTGCTTAGTTTTTTTTTGGTTTGTAACGAAAGAAAGAAAGAAAGAAAACAATTTTTATTCAGTGTAGACAAAAAATGTTCTTAAAATAAATAAAACTTACAACTAACTCATTGGTCACCTGAAAATGGATGCCAATCAGCATATGGGCCATAGCATGTGACCCAACGCTGATCTTCCGTGGCCTCCAAGGTGCAAAAGTGACTACACGACTAACTTAATATTAGATTAATAACTAATAACACAATATATGTACAATATTTCAAACCACCTTAATTACTTAATTCTTATAGCTCATCCAATACTGATAAACTTCTTTGAAATTTTTCAAAATAATAGAATTTTAACTTAAATTTATAATTATTATTGGTCTCACGATTCAGTCCTGTATGTATATGTAGTTTTGATTATATCAAGATACCAATTATTGTATTGTATTGTGCGATCTAAGGTCAATTAATGCAATGCAATACAAATTTAATTAACTGCAACTCACTTATTTCTTCTAACATATGTTCACTTATTATTTGGTTAACTTAAATATTTTAATATATATTTTAATGTTCGATAAACTTCTTATGAGTATACTTGCACAACTGTACTTGAACAAATTGTTTTGTGTGTACGTAAGTGCTATTTCAATTAAAGGACAGTAAATTTTTTGCATAAATTATCCAAAAATGTAATTGTACGCCAAAGTAATCCATGAACTAATTGTAATTTGATATTTTATTATTTTGACATACTAAATTGTGCTGATCGGTTACTACCGGCGAATTAAATCATTATTAGAGACCTATTTCAAAATTTGTACATTTAGAAAACATTAGGATTTCCGTATATTATGTTGATGTTAAAAATCAAAACCAATTTAATGTTCACAAGTTGTATGGCCACATACATATTTGCAGACCATAAGGACTTATAATTATTTAAGAAAAATAACTGTCAAAACCCATTTCTACAAAATCATATATGATATAAATATGATAATTTTTAAATTATGGTCATGATAAGGTACGTTCTTCTCACAAAACACGGCATAGTCTGTAATTATAATCGTAAATTAACGTAAATAATTCCCCTTTTGCCCTAACACCCTCAGTGTAAAAATTACTTTTATAAAATTGCCATGCTATTACTAAACTGTATGTTTGCATGTACGTATACCATTACCATACATACATAATGGATGCACACATGGGCTTAGACGTGCGCGATTTGAAATTATGATTCTCTTGAATTCGCTAACGTCTAAATAAACCAAATCTATCACCCAGATTTCTAATATAATAAGCCACTGAAATACATTAGATCTAGGTAAAGAAAAGTCTGCCAAAGTAAAGATTATTTAAGATTAACGACAAAGTACATTTTCAACGAATATTACTGTCGTTTAGTTCCTAATACGCTCAATTACTGCATTCTATTTCTATTCGTTTGTACCTATGTACTCTACTTAGAGGATTACTTAGGTTTACACATACATTTAATATATTCTAACGCCTTTAGGCAAAATTTTTAATACAGAGCATATTACAATAATCTAGTGTCAATTGTGTTAATAAATGTTAAAATTCTTTTTTCTTATTTCTTTTGTGAAAGCTTGAATGAGTTTTTCTTTTGTTTCAGCTTTGGCGCTCTGCGATTGGTCGAACCTTCAACTGCGTCGTCGCAACCTAGCAAGGCGTCACTGCGGACCTAAACAGCACACAGACAATTTTGCACAAATCGGAACCGTTGCTACCTTCGAAGCTATCGAGTTAATCCAGACTTTAAAGCAGATCACAAGGACATCTGCTTCTCCTGTCAACTTGAAACCTCTCCTGATGTCCACGGCAATGAACATGTTCTCTAACTATATGTGCAATATTCGATTTGAGGAATCGGATCCTGAATTCCGTAAAATTGTCGATTATTTTGATGAGATTTTCTGGGAAATCAACCAAGGCTACGCTGTTGACTTTCTACCATTCCTCGCACCTTTCTACAAGAAACATATGGAGAAACTGTCACACTGGTCTCATGAGATCCGATCTTTTATCCTGTCAAGGATTGTCGACCAACGCGAAATGAATTTGGACACTGAGGGTCCCGAAAAGGATTTCCTGGACGGTTTACTACGGGTACTACACGACGATCCTACCGTAGACAGAAACACTATTATCTTCATGCTGGAAGATTTCCTTGGTGGTCATTCATCTGTAGGAAACTTGGTGATGTTGTGTTTAACAGCTGTAGCCAGAGATCCAGAAGTAGGTAGGCGGATTAAAGCGGAAATTGACAGTGTTACGAAGGGAAAGCGAGCTGTAACTCTAACTGACAGGCCCTCTATGCCATACACTGAAGCGACAATTCTAGAGGTCCTCAGATACTCATCGTCTCCCATCGTCCCGCACGTGGCTACAGAAAACGCAGCCGTTGCCGGTTACGGAGTGGAAAAAGGAACTATCGTCTTTATAAACAACTATGAGCTGAACACGTCTACAAAATACTGGAACGAGCCGGAGAAATTTGATCCGTCAAGGTTTTTGGAAAAGAGCAAAATCCGCGTGCGACGCAATTCCCTTTGCGACTCTGGAATGGAGTCGGATGGAGAGAGGAATGGACCGATCGACAAAGTGAGAGAGGTGGAGAGAGAGATAGTCTCGGTTAGGAAGAATATACCTCATTTTCTTCCTTTTAGCATAGGCAAGAGAACGTGCATTGGCCAGACCATGGTGACAACTATGAGTTTTGTCATGTTCGCGAATATTATTCAGGAGTTTGATGTCGCAGCTGTGTGTAGAGATGATTTAAGACAGAAGCCAGCGTGCGCTGCGCTACCCAAAGAAACATACCCCTTGTACCTTTTGCCAAGAAAATAAACACTAATTTTATCAGCAAATGGTCCATTTCGGTTGCATCAATCTATCACCTATATAAAATACCTATTTTAAATATGGTATTTTTGTAATAACAACCATTTTATGTTCGGTGGATGAAATCGTAGGTGGATCATTTGTTTATGAATTATTTGTAGATAATTCTTTTGTATTGTATTGTGTTTGTTTAAATTGTCAGGTGTACAAACAAACGAAGAAACCCAATACAATAAAAGAGGAACGCTCAAAAATTATTTATTTCTCGAAATAAGTTTTTGAAATATTTCAGATTTTACATAAACCGTGGATTTTGGATGTCTACTCGATAATTATTTTTTGAAGAAAAACAAAAATTGTTACTTTAATTTTAATAATACGACTGCTTTGTTTATTGGACTTATGATATTCTAACTTAGAATAGTATTAGTTTTAGATGTATGAAGCATGAATTATTGTTTTAGCGATTGTCTAATTAACCAAATTAATTTTTGACAAAACTCATTTCAACATAAACACTTTATTAATGTATTTTTACAAAATTTAAAATGTAAAATATATATAAATTTTGTAAAAATACATAGCATAATCCGTTAATAAAGTGTTTTTCTTCAAATTAATTTTTACTCACCCCGCAGATTCAGTTAAAAACTCATCAAAAGCAGTCCAGCATGTAATACCAAAATCATAGCTTCCCCTCCATCTGTCGTAAGCATTATTGTAGACATTTTTTTTTAATTAGATGAATGTAGCCGGCCCGAAAATAAAAAATAATGTTTCAAGACTAACTAACTATTTCCTTCGCTGAAATGGATCAAAATGAAACTTATAAAAGTTTGTCGTAACAGACAATTCTTAAAATAAAATTTGCAAGAATATATTCTTTAACATTGTAAAATTGTTATATACATTTAACATTTTATTTAAAATATGTACCTTTCTTTCTTAATACTATACAGGTTTAGTCATGTCTATCTGTATATTGCTTTCACATACGTTTTTAATATTTGCAAACTGTAGATAATATGAAGAGTTCCTAAACTTGTTATTTTGTACCAAATACCAGTGCATTTATAAATGTTCTTAAATAAGAATAAATTCTGATGTGTGTATGTTGAATAGATTATAAATATAATATAGCAAAGTCTGTTATGTTTTATTTACTCCAAGCACATTTTAGTGAACTGAAACATCGTTTAAGTTTCGCGTGAATCTAAACTGATGACTACAGAAACCATCTCTTAAGTTGTACTTAATATTATGTATATAAACACTTATGTCTATGTCTTTGACACTATGTCTGACACTATGTCTTTTTTTATCAAATTAATATTTTATTTACAATAGCGATTTATTAAAGTCCAACTTGCTGGTGCTATTATGGTAGAAAATATATTTTACCAACTGCGATGAGCATATTGAGTATAAGTTTTAGGTACATTGGCAATTAAAGTTATATAATAAGAATATGATATATATATATATATATATTATAATTCGGTTATATATATATATATATTAAATTATTATTATTATTTAATTATTATTATTTTGAATTATATTTTTCTTGAAGGTAACTCGTATGTAAGTTCAACCAGCCAAAAGAAGTAGTTCCATATTGGTTGTACATATGATTATAACCTTTAGTTGATAAACATTTTAAGACTTTCATTGAGTAAATGATACACTGCACACATTAACAAGATTTTTTATTAAAGATGGTTGAGTAAAAGTTATAAATCACCAGCAGCGCAGCGACCATTGTCAGCGCGACCTTATGAAGTGTTCAGGTGAAAAACGGCGAACATAAATGTTAACATATCAATAACTCCTCCGAACCCTTTCATCATAAATGAGATAGAAGTAAGATCCCCTACATCGGTATGCAGCGTCAAAGGTTTAAGCGTCTCGGAAAGATTAACCGCTCTTTCTACTGGAGCTCTGGTACTCCCGCTCATTATATGTGTGTGTTTTTATGTGTTTTGTAGTGTATGTGTTGCAACAAGTCGATGCATTTTATATAATTGAACTTCTCCGAAACGGCTCGACCGATTTCTATGAAATTTAATATGCGTTTTCAGTAGGTCTGAGAATCGGTTAAAATCTATTTTTCATCCCCCTACATTGGGTGGTCCACCCCTACATTTTTTTCTATGATACAGCATGCAAAAATACATAGAACTCTAAATTTTACCCCTTAATGATCAACCCCTATTTTTTATTTATTAATTTAAAACTAATTGTTTTTGCTAGAATTATTTTTTATTGACATTAAAATGTATTTGTTACTTTAATAAAGATTAATTTACTGACCTAAATAAAGCATACTTCTATTGTTTAAAACGCTTTCGATTATAAACATATCCCCGCACACTTAAAGCTGATAATTATTTTTATTGAACTAAAAAAATGATTGCTAGAAATCACATTTATGGCAAAACAACGTTTGCCGACTCAGCAAAATAAATTACACTTCTAGAGAATAATTGGCCTGGTCGATAACATTTAATATTAATAATATTTAAATTTAAAAGTAAAACACATATGTATTACGAAGTAATCGTGTTGAATGATTTATTAGGACCTTAAGACGTCATTGGGGACTGACATTGAGGTAGGTCCGGGTTAAAAAATACAAAATTAAATCAACGACTTTGATCGGTCATAGGATATGCAATGCATAAACTATTATTAGCCTGCATTCGATTTCTTTCTCGGTTTTTCGTTTAGTATTCCTTGCATTGAGCAAACGAAACAATAAAATGTATCCACTAAATACGTATTTACTTTGTAAGGTTTAATAAGAAAATGAATAGTAGTAAGTATAAAAATTTATTCCGGAATCAAACTGACGAACTCTGTTTCAACAGATTTCGTTTAGTGTCGTTTAGTTTAAGGTTTATTACAAACGGTGCCTCGAATCAAGTCACTCACTTGGGCTCTGTGAAAATACAATAAACATTTAAATGGATAGGAAAAAGATTATATTGTGAAGGTTTACTTAAATTTACATGTAATAATTTAACTAATAGAATCAGGCGTTACTTTGCAGAAGTTCGTAGTACAAAACTTGACCATATTACCAGCAATACACTATTCGCAGAGGTACCCTGAGGGTACTCCAGTATCGGGTACCGATCCGGAGCATCCTCGTACGTCGAGTGGTTACGGTTTTTCGCGGAGTAAATTTTATATTTTTGTTTAATAATTTATATAAGAATAATTATATTTACTGCTTTATATAAGTATTTGTTTAGAAATATAAGGTTATTGCAATTGTGTTGTATCGAGAAAAAAATATGGCATACGTTCTGTACCCAGCATTCGTTCGCGTCTTTTATGCGATAAAATCAAGTGATCAAGTAATAGACAACTCAGCATGATTGTCCTTAACTTACCTATGAATAAAATAGTTGGGCGTTCTCGTATCCAATGTTGAGAACACAAATCTCGGTATTTGATTCACGAGTACCCAAACCTCGTCCCCGATAACTTTCAAATCTGAAAAAAATAGCGAAACACACATAGAATACCGTAAAATTTTAAACCTCAAGAAATTTAGCTGAACTTAATAAAACCTTATTAGATTAAATTTTTACACAAAAATTTATATTTAAATCGTTAATCATACCGGAAATATACAGCAACTTCTCGTGATCCTGAGCCGCAATGGCTACATTTTCGGGCGCCATCTTAGTTTCCACGTTCCAGCATAAGATGGCGTCATTTGCGACGTTAGCAAAGAATATTGTTTTCGACTTTTCGTGGTATGCATGGCTGCCGCTCTGCGTCTGAGGACCACGGTTGCCTAGCAACTGCAAAGTATAATATAAAATCTCTCGTGTCACGGAGTTCGAACTTGAACTCCGAAACGGCATGACCGATTCTCATGAAACATTTTGAGCGTATTAATTAGGTCTGAGAATCGGCCAACATCTATTTTTCATCCCCCTCAATGTTAAGAGTAGTCCACCTCTATTTTATTTATTTTTTAGACAAAATTTTTAGTTTCTATTTGTTTATGATACAACATACAAAAATACATACAATCCTAAATTTTCACCCTTCTACGGCAAAACAACGTTTGCCAGATCAACTAGTACTATATAATACTTACTAAAGAACTGGTAACATTAAATAATAACATAAATATGTATTTAACACAAATGTGGATTAAAATATATAATTGGCATGCTTCATTATATCAAATACCTGAAAAGCTTGGTCGTTGTTTAATAGCTAGCTTTTTAAATAATAACTTATCAATTATCTGTGTGATAGCTGAATGATGAACGAATGAGAAGCTTACCATAGCATTTCCTTCAAATGAATTGTTCTTTAAAAAACCGGTGTCTATCTTATATTCCTTTGTGGACATTAACGGATGGTAATACGCCATTCTTTGCCCGTTCAAATCTACCAAAGCTAGGCTGAATATACCGTCACGCCAACCAATTGTATGACCTGAGATCGAAGATTTATTTGGATCTACACATCTCAATTATAACATCTGTACTGACAATTCAAATTTAGTTTGGTTGGAAATATTCAGGAAGGCTCCTCTATATATAAATCATACGTTTCGTACTACAGTAAGTACTGAACGTAAATGAAACATTTCTTCTTATGATATTTTAGGAATCGCTGCTTCCTTCCTAAGTGGGACTGGACTGTAACTGATCTGTGGTGTTACAAGCTACAAAATGTCAAATTATCGTATTGTTCTTCAATTTAATAATTTTTGATATTGTATCAGATATATTAAACTAAAGTTGTAGTAAAAGTTTTCGGCTAAATTATGGAAATAGATTTTTACATTTTTACACGCGTCGGTTAGGCCCAAAGCTTTGATAGCTCATATGATTGCTAACACAACTGATAATTATAGTTATAATAGCCATCATTTATGTTCATTACACAAATATTGACCGTACCGGGGATGGAACCCGGGATCCTCTGTTCCACAGTCCGGCGTGGTGACCGTGATAGCGCTAAATGGGTTGTCAGTTTTGACATGCATTTGATAATAAAACGCGTATAAAAACCGAACTGGCATATTAGTCTATATACCTGCGACTGTAAAGTTTAAGGCTGTTTCCTCGAAAACAAATGAAGGGTCGTTTATTCTCCAGGTACTTTTGGTGCTTAGGGAAAACACTATAATACTATTCGTTGCCAAATCCGTAATATATGCGAACGCCTCGTTACATTTTGATTTATTTACATCGACCGTTATTGATGTGAGACCTGAAATCATATATAAATTATGTATCTATGCACATGTATCTATGTACAATAAATAGAATAATATAGAGACTAGAATAAAGATATATATTTAAAAGAAATTTTATATATCCTGCTATTTTATTTAATAAAACTCAGGTGAATATTTTTTTTTTAATTTATTGTCGCATACCCCGACCTCTGGGCCAGGCCATTTTATATCTTTAAGATAACAAGCTCACAGGAGGTAGCCATTGAGACTCCTCCTGAAATATTCAACAATATTTATGGGCGAGTTAAGCCCCCTTCTGTGATCCTGCGCTCCCTACGATTATCATTCATGATTTTTACTACACGCACAATCTTCGCAAAGTACTCTTCTAGGTACGACCTGGAACTAACACTAGTTAGCACATCTGTCCATACTACAGTCTTTAGTTTTTTGTCAAGTTTCTGTTCCAGGTCGTATCTAGCGGAGCCAAAAATCGGGCAGTGATTTAGCAAGTGTAGAACATCTTGGGATAACTCTGTGTCGCATTCGCACCCCGGTGTATCTTTCAGTTTAAATCTATACAGGTATGCACCGACGCACCGTTCCAGTTAAGATCTGAATAATATCCGGATTGGGGTGAATATTAACATGATGGATTTAATTGTGAAATATTCTTCATATTTATATGAACATTATAAATATTAAAATCACAAAAAATAGGAGACAAAAAACGTATTACTGATCTTTTGTTAGGGAAGCGTTGAGTTTTTCGAGTCTTAGATAAAAAAAGTAAAGTGTCTTCGTATATAAACCAGGGCTAACAATCAATTAACTTTCAACTATCTATTTGCTAATATAAAAGAAAGTCGTGTTGATTACACTATTAAAAACTCAACACCATCTGAAATTGGTGGAAACGTTGCCTAGAACCAGGAGAAGGACATAAGAGATAACAGGATCGTGGGACGATTATGGTCTAACAAAGACAAATAATCAGTAAAAAACAGTCCAGCCGTTCATTTCCTACAAACGGTACATAATTAATAGAATAAAGGGTTACTTTTTGAGTATAAAATTGAATTAAATGTTTTACGTACGCTAATACGACAGAACAATCACGAACACTGTAAAACTGTTATTTACAATTGAAAATATCCGGGCTATCGTTTCTTTTAATACACCTTAGGATTAGCGAAGATCTATAACTAGTAAGGAATATATTTGGTGGGAGTGGGAGACTTGAGGTGTTTCAACTAACGCCATCTAGCGGCCATTTCAAGATTTCATTGAACCTGAATTATTGAAGATACGAATACAATGATAACTAAAACGAACAGAATATGTAAGTCGAAGTAACTAGAGGTACATATTATTTCAACAAAACTTGAACCAAATTAAATGAAAAATGAATGCGTTTCCCGCGCTTTTACTCCTAGTTTTCTTTTCAGTCACTAAAATATGTTGTAATATTTGGGAATTCAAAATTCAAATCAATTATCCTCTGCACATTTTTTTATTAATTTTTCTCGCTTTAGGTACCTTATTATGAATGTATATTATAAATTAATGTATGTATATTTACCACCAGAAGTCCTTTCGTTTAATAAATCGCTATCTTTTAGTTCGTGTCTCAATATCAGTTCATCAGTTTTCAAATCGAATACCACAATCGTTGGCTTCTGGACCTGTTGCCTTTCATCTGAAATTCAATAAAATAAAATAATTGATAAAATAATATAGTCTGTGTGACCACAGACTAGTTTTTGATTTCGGCTAATTGCAGTGGATTTACACAGTTTTGGTTTTGGAGTTATTTTCTCTTCTTCTTCTTCTTTGGAGTTCTTGTAATCGACGAATAAACTTGCGAATTTGGGTTATACACAGTACAAGTACAGACATACATTTGAGTGATAATTTCATCATAAATTTAATAATTACCAGGAACTTCCAGAAGACCAGTGTCCACCATCCAGAGCCGGTTACACGCATCTATTCTTGGCCTGTATACAGAGACCAGCTTAGTTCCAGCTGGATAAGGAAGCAGTGATGGTGATTTGTCCCCAAGCCGAACATAATTTAAGGTTGATGGGATTCCTTAAATTATATAATATTTATTTTATTAATTGTATAACATTCTGTATCGGCATAAAACATTTGTATGAACAAGCTCAATCGTTGTGGACAGTGTGGTCATAGATATATAAGATCCAAGTGCTTATAAAATTTGAATCTTTTTTGTTATATATTATATATGTATCTTTATTAAATTGTGTTAACTATTTTTTGAGATTTAATACAATGGTGGCAATTCTGATGTATACACTCTAAACTAAAAATCTCTAAATTTAGCTTTCGACCTGTCAAACAGTTTTAGAGAGCGTAACCTATTCTGTATATCTCTAAATTGGTAGAAATAAGGTTTAAATTGTCAATGTAGAAATATACAGAATAGGTTACATACGTTTGACAGGTCTAAGCCTAAATTTAGAAATTTTTAGTTTTAGATGTGTACATCAGAATCGCCACCGTTATCTAAGAAAAATACTATTATCAACGGTTCATTTATGATCGATATATTTTAAATTGGAAACTGAAACATTACCGTGTCTTCGTCGGGGAACAGTCACAAACACACGGGAGCCATCATATTCAAATCCTATAGGCACATTATTGTACTGTATAAAAAATCTGTCCCTCTCCTCTCGTTCGTCATCGAAATGCACAATGTCCGGTTTCCTTTCGAAATTTTCATTTTTCCTGTCTGAAAATAAAAAAGAATTTGGGATGTACGTTTTAACGGTTTTGTTTTCACTACTAGTCTGGTGACGTGTTGAGCCTCAAGAAATGAGCTTATGCCTACGACATAATAAAAATGATTGTCCAGATGTCATTGAACATGGAGCAACCGCTGACACTACTGACACGGTTGTTCTAAATATTATTGCTAAAGATGCGCGATACACAGATAGCTCACCAAAATAATTGTATGTTTGTGTGTATTTATATGATTTGTATATAAGATAATATTTTAATCACAATAAATTAGATTTGAATAGTGCTTTGGCTTATTCATTTCTCGCGTCCTCTCAAAGTGCTATATCGTGGTGAGGCTGTCAGATAGGTTAGAGAAACTCCCATCACCCCAGAGGTTCAACCTCTGATCCTATACGGTTCTACTGTTCAATGATAATTTGATGTACCTATGACTTTAAATATAACAGATAACCATTGTCTTGTCTAGTTTAAACTGTGTCATTTATGGAATTTTCAAAAGTTTCAAATATATAGTATATAGTATAGTTTTGTCTTAATGCACTATAAATTATATTTTTTCCTAAAATACGTGTAGAAAAAGAAAGAAATACCGTTTGTACTTTGTACATTATTACTTTGTTTTATTATACGCCTGTCATAATATTATAGCAAATGATACATACCTACACAACTATGTTAAATAATAAAGACCTTTTATGAATGTTAATTTTACGAAATATCTGTAACATCCGATATTATGTAATAATAAAATAGCAAGATTACTTACAAAAAACACCGTTAATGTTATAATTCAATTGTTTCCACGAAAACACTTCATTTAATTTATGTGATAGCACACAATTTAAACATAAATAAAATAACAGCAACAGATGTGTCATCTTCGGATAGCCTTAAAGTAACTCGTAAAACTGGTTTAAGTTTAATAATAAACTCCAATGAAGAGATATATTTTATTCATATTTTGAACATAACTTGACATATTTTAACATGCTGTCATTATGTAATGATGTTATTTGTAGCGATTAAAGCGTCAAAATTAAATTAACAAATATGATATATATGTGTATTTGAATTCTTTCTTAACAGTATTTGAAGTTTGTTTTTGTCTTACAAACAAAAACAAAATCATCTTGTGACAGACGGAACGTGTAGTAGATTCCGTTTACTTATATAACTTTAGTATCTGTAGTAGTCACTCATCGTTGTTAATTTTTACTACTTCCTCTACTGTGTTAGTTTTATTATAAATACGACTCCTATTTAACACGCTACTTTATATGGACTATCCAATTTCATGATAATACTAATAATTTCCAAACTAAGATAATAGATTAATTTTAAAATATGTTACAAAACCATTTAGGTATTATAGAAATACAATTAAAGTCGTATAAGCAATTAAAGATCGTAACTAAATTATGTTGCAAAAGTAATTTTGTACTTTTATTAAACTTTGTATATGTTATAGAATATAATGTGAAGTTTGACAACTGACATAACCTATTCGACATTCATGTAAGTTGCAGACTGCAGTGGTCTGTTTTATCGATTATCACCTTATCCTTGGCGTTTGGCATTAATAATTAATAATTAATTATAGCAACCCCGTTCGTTATGTCTAATGCTGTGTTTGTTAAGTGCTTTGGTAACTGTTTGTCATTATCCTCCTCTGTTATTTTATCAGTAATAAAGGATATATTATCAATCAAGTCCGATTTGACACAATTCCGCACGTGGAATTAAATACGACAATATGAAAGTTAGGCATAGGCAGTTAATTATTTCTTAATAAGACTTTATTATATTAGCAGGAATACCAATAAAAAAGGTATAAATTACATTTTATTTTGTTCCATAATTATTAAGTTGCATCAGCACCGTGCTGATGCAAGCAAATAATCTTTAATTATTAATAAATTCATAGAATTGAAAATTGTCGATTTGGTTATTCCGAAGAACCAGCTCCCGTTCTTCTTGGTAACTCCTGATTTTCTGTAAAAAAAAAAAATTAAATGTATTTTAATTTTACTACTGTAGTTACACCTAAATGGTTTCCGTATCAGGGTTTCTGATTAATCTATTAAATTTTCTAGACATCAATTTTTCCACACGAAAAAATGTGGATTTTTGGGCCTGGTACAACATTTCGTACGTAGACGGATCGTTCAGCAGGATCTGAATATCTGTTGTTTTCGAAATGTTCTACAAATCATATACAAGCAGGCTCACCAGAGTGCCCTTTTAACCTTACGTTTGTATTTCGTCAATAGTTAGTCGAAGATATACTGAATATATGATTCAGATTCAGACTCACCATCCACATATCAGGGTCCCAGTTCCTAAAAGCGTTTAAGAACTGTGGTGGCTCCATGCCTTGTTTGACAGGCACTACATCTTGTATTGAATTGCCTATTTCACCAATAAAGGCCTGTAAAGAAAGTGTGAAGTTTAAAAGGCGGCGTCTTCAGGTCGGACTGTACATAACAGTCCGCGAAGCTTCATACGAGAGCTTCCGCACCGAATCACATTGCTCCGCGGAAAGGAATGCAATTCTGAATGCAAGAAGCATACAGATGTTATAAATAAAATAATTATATACTAGAGGTGTTTCAATAAAAGAGTATAGATATCAACTGTACACTAAACATTACGAAAGCTCTATGATTTGTAAGTTTTTAATATTATAAGTACGTACTAAGTTATGAGCTTCTCAAATCGAATTAATAATTGTTACTTTCGAGACTAGGACTATAAGAATTTCAAATATTATTCAAAATCGATCAAGTAGTTGTTAAAACACCGATTTATTTGTATGGCTATCTGCATACAATTGTTATAATGAAAAATATATTTATCATGTGGTCAAAACATTGATTACCTTTGCAACGTTAGTGATTGATTTCTTTTTATACAAATCTGCCTCCTTGCCAATCCAAATGTACACGTCATTTGACAGTTGCATAACGTAAACCTCCGTGTCTAATAAAGCCTAAAATGTGATTAAACAATTAAAGTAAATTTAAAAATTTGTTTTTACTGTCCCCAATTTCTATGTTTAAAAAAAATTATACGTAAAATTCATAACCATTAATTTAATTGTTGTTATAATATTGTTATTTATTTTCTGTATGGAACATACGAGTGTTAATGTAAAAGGATATACATAATTGTAACTAAACATTCTGGTGACTTGTCTATCGCCATACGTCCTTCAATACGACCAATCATAAGTCATCGAAATGCTCAAGCGAATTGATGACAATTTTTAAGTATATGTATGCTAGATATTAAAAACTTACTCCTTGGTTATATTCTGGTATTTTTTCGAAACTTATAGAATTTCGGTTGTCTATATTCACCTCGTATAAACTGTTCTTGCCTTTTTCGTTACCTAAACAAATATTATTTCTATCAATCACCCATACTGATTCTTGTCTCTTTTCCAATTAAAAAATTTGATGAAATTCCTTCCAATGATTCCTGATGACACCACATTTTGTAAATATGTTCTATGTTTCAATAATATTTATAATGTTTCTCCTTAGAAATAATTCAAAAGAAAACTGTTTTTTTCTATGGTTGCAACAAAGTAGTTTTAAAAGAAGGTTACATTCGACTTGTGAATTAATTATATATTCACAGATAATATTGTAATACTTAATTCTCATATGATCCCCATTCAATTCCAAAACATGCTTCATAATGAAATAATTCCCTAGCGAAGGTTTAAATAAAAAACATGCAGCATTCTTTTATTTTTATTTTATTTGAAGTACAAAGTTGAGTACTACATGCAAACCCCATATGAATTTTCCAACACGCAATCACAATATACAAATATTTTGTTGTGCTAGTGACAATTGATATAAATTTTTAAACACGTCTACAGTTTCCGGTTTTTCGTAACAATTTTATGGAAAATTGATTTGAAAAATTATTATAAATTGTACAAAGCATTGGTAATAATAAAATTTAATGCGTCTGTAAAATTTCACATATGAAGCGATTATGTCAACAAATTTAGAAGACTCATTGTGTGGCTTGGGAAAATTCACTCCAGCCATCACTACTAGCCGCCATCACATTTGTTGCTATCAAATTCTCAAGGTCTTTGTACAACTTAAAGGAACAACTAGATTTAATAAATCACTATTACTGTAATATTTAGTGTATAGCGCGTAATGTCACCCATACGTAGATGCACAAACATAAGTATTTTTTTGTGTTTTACAGACCGATTGATCGCACCAATCGGTTATGCGACATTCCATTGTCACGCCACGTTGTGAAATATTGCTTGAAGGTAGCAGGCTCCGTGCCTTGGGGAATTTTCACTACTTGCACCTGAGAAAAAATCCAATATAAATCATATATAGCGACGTTTGCTGCTGTAAACAGGACAAGGACGATCTATCTTATTAACCTCTGTATACATTTATATTTAAAAAATTTAAGTATGTGAATAAATTATATATCTACTAAAAATCGATGTTCTGATCCGACAAATGTTGTTTTGCCATAAATGTGATTTCTAGCAATCATTTTTTTAGTTCAATAAAAATAACTATCAGCTTTAAGTGTGCGGGGATATGATTATGTTTGGAAACGTTTTAAACTATAAAAGTATGTTTTTGTCAGTTTGCCATAGCCGTGCCATCTTTGATTACTTACTCAATCCAGTCGAAAATTATCGACATCTGTTAGAATCTTTTCGAGTTTCAGATAATTGTGACTGTCAATTATTTATAGAGAAATAATTTGCAATAAAATAAAATTGTGGCTATAATTAAAGATCTAAGTTATCCTATCTCTTAAGTTGGAGCAGACTGCTCATGTTAAATTAAGGAATTATATTGGTCTACTTACCCATGATGGATAATTCTTCGAAGCCAATAATTGTTGAGCTTTCGCCATGACCTCCGTTTTCTCCTGAAAATGCCATTGCCATATATATTTTTGTCTAAACGATCAAAAAAGAGGTGCCCTTTGGCGTTAATAGTGTTTTTCTATAAATGAGTAATAGATATGTCAATAAAAGACAATATCATAGTATTTTTTTTTAAATATAAATTCTTCTACGAATTTACCCAGTTTTCCTCTCTATCACCTTTTTCAAAGTCGTCGATCAAACACAAAACAACAGTTAATGGCCGGTGTTTGCTTTATTGTATATTTTGAAATGTTATAATCGACTGTTACAAAATTGTTTGTAACCGGTGTGTGTGGTGTTAAAGACAATTTTACCTTTGGTGAAGCCTGCTTTCCGATCCAGACATATATACTTCCGCTCACTGTGTCTAATATGTAGGCCTCCTGTTTATAAAACGGTAAATATTACTTTTAATATATGCGGTATCGCTCTCCGTGCACCGAAGATAACTTATTTGTTTTTTTTAGCTTATATACACTGTACTGACTACATCTCAATTTTTAGATAAAACGCGAATGTTTTTAAGTATACATGGATGTTTGTTACTCTTCCACGTAAATACTAATGAATGGATTTTAATGAAACTTATTACAATAATAACGCTTATAAATAAAAGTAATAGACTAAGATTAATATATTATCTGAATTGTTCAAACCATTACCTTAGTGTTAAAAATCTACAAGTTTTCTAGGGTGTTATGTCAAAACAGCTAATAACACAATTAATGTATTTTGTAAATCTTAAATAGTCCTTCAAATATAGCCCCAAAGTATACCTTATATATGAGACATTCTAGCCGAACCAGGTAACTATAACTACATAAAAAAATTGTAGTTCAAATAAGGCTTAAACTGTGGTTTTGAAATATATAATAAAAATACAAACCTGCGGCTTAAGCTGAGCTTGCGTATATGGTTTCTGTAGAGCCTTGACTTTGACAGACCCCGTGCCATCAGTCACCTCCGAGAGCGTCACAATGTTCTCTTCATTTTTTTCAAACGCCTGAAAAATGTAAATGTACTCTATGAAAATCTAAAATCTATGAGAAAATAAAAAGTTGTCCATGCTGCATTTATAAATACGAATGACTATCATTTTCAAATGTTGCTAAATTTATTGGATTATTTACTAAATTATTATACATTACCTGGTCATCACCACCGGCGCTTTCTTCTGGCACAAGGTCCTTGCTGCCGGATCCGAGAGTCGTGAAGAACTTTTGTATGTCCACATCACTTGAGTACTTGTCTGAAAAGTAGACAGACGTTTTAAATTCCACCCACTTTGCTCAATGGTCACTCGCCATGACGCGATTAGTTCCTAGGAGGCCGCTCGATGGCGCGGATGGCAGCATGCATCGCGACAAATCTCTTATAATGAGAGGAAATAACTCATTATAAACTAATGTAAAATTAGTTTTTAATAGTTACTTCCCAGAAAATGTGTTATACTTCGGATCAGAGTGATTAAGTAATCAGTCACCATGCCGGATTTCCGTCATACAGGATTCCGTCCTCAGCAGAATGGTCATAATTAGGAATGTCAAGACACAATAATAAAATTATGAGCACTTTTCACACAGTCGGTTAGCCCCAAAGTAAGTTATTAATAGCTTGTTTTGAGGGCTAACACAAATAACTTACGAATTATGTATTATATATAAATAATGAAATCAATAGAACTTAATCAAGGAAACGTTACGTTGCGGAAGTCCATAGTATAACATTCTAAAAGACCAATGTCTTAGCCGGATATCCGCGAAAAAATCCTCAAACACTCGACGCACGACTCACTTGTTGCCTCTATTGATTTCTCAATAAACGGAATTCGTTCCGCAAACAATAGCAGAGAAATTGTAGTATTGTTAATAAATTGGTCTATTAGAATTTATATGTCCAGACATAGCCAAACTTATATCTATTGCACAAATGTTGACCGTACTGGGAAACATCTTTACTAGGTATTTTTGTGATATGTATATACTCACATACCATATATATATATATACTCACATACATAGATACCACAAATTACCTAGTGAAATTGTTGCATCGAATCACGCGAAGACCGAGTGAAACTAAGATTTGTTTTTATACTCACCAACGATCTCAACTTTTCCTCTTCCATGGTGATCCTCATCTCTGATCTGGTTGGCCATGGATGTCGCCTTCAGCTTCTCTACATTTTTAGCTTTATCGCCGACGAAAACAAATATGTCATTGTCTTTCTCCAGAATGAAACAATCCCCTTTGTTCATGGATGAAAATAGAGGGTCTACCTGAAACATCATACGAACTCTATAAAAGCTTATTTCTAGACAAATATTTGTTGGCCAACAATATTTTAATATTAAATTTTAATTGTCTCAAACGGTCAAATTGTTTCTTATAATAACTCTTTGGAAATGCACTTTCAGTTGTGGAACTAAAAACACTAAGAATTGTTTTTGTACTTTCACAAAATGTAATTTAATATATATAAATTATTACTAGCTGATCCGGCAAACTTTGTTTTGCTATACATGTGATTTCAATTTTCAATTAATAAATAAAAAATGGGAGTTGACCGTAGAAGGGTGAAAATTTAGGATTGTATGTATTTTTGTATGTTGTATCATAAAAAAATTGAAACTAAAAATTTTGTCTAAAGAATAAAATTTAGGGGTGGACTACCCTTAATATTTACGGGGATGAAAAATAGATGTTGGCCGATTCTCAGACCTACAATACGCTCACAAAGTTTCATGAGAATCGGCCAAGCCGTTTCGGAGGAGTTCAAGTTCGAACCCCGTGACACGAGAATTTTATATAATATTGTGAATCTATATCTATCTAAACCATTCCCAGATCCCCTTGAACACACACAAAATATTTCATCAAAATCGGTCCAATCGTTTGAGAGTAGTTCAGTGACATACACACTCACAGAAGAATTATATATATAAATATTTAATCAACGAAATTTAGCATATGAACGTGAAGGCAGATTTTTAGGACTATATTTTAAACACTTCCTTTCCTCTCTTATAATCCAGTAGTCGTTGTGTAGGCATATATAGAAAAAAATCCTCTCTATAGAGTTTACACCAAGTACCTGTCTAACTCTAACATTCCTCTTTCCCTTGACCTGATACATTTTCTTCTCCGACCCGGGATTCGTCACCACGTGCTTGAAACCTGATGGGTTACCACCGTCCAAGTACCGTAATCCTATAAAATGTAAATATGTGTGTAAATATCCATTATACTTGATAGTATAAAGCTGACAAGTTTTTATGTTAAAAATTAATATCTTTTTCGTTATTTCGGTTTCATTTGTTTCCATTCCGTATCCAAGAAAAAACCGTACCTCCACCCTGTTACTGATACTCATTGTCCGTATCCCATGAATTATGATGTTGAAATATTTTTGAAATAAAATTAATATTTAAATGGCTTCCATACAAAATTACCATTGCTGTTTTTTTTTTTATAAAACAGGGGGCAAACGGGCTGGAGGCTCACCTGATGTTAAGACTGCCGCCCATGGAGACTCGCAATGCCTCATCAATGCGTTGCCGGCCTCTAAGATGCTTATGATAACTTTATCTCTTTTGCCAGGATTTTATATTATGTATTTATATAGAGTATTTATGTTTATCAGTTATTTAAAGCTATAATATAATACCTTACCTCGAGGCTAGCTGTTATAATTATGATAAACAAAACGTTATCAGTAGCGAAATGGCTATTTGATAAAAACCAAAGATACAAGAGTAAAACATAGTTTGTGAATGTACCAGGAAAATATGCCTTGAACTGCTGACTTTCCTGGCCCATAGGCTCTCGATGCTGTACAGCCTTTCCGTCGAACTTGTCATCCAAACCCACGGTCAAAATGGCCGCCGCACCAGATTCATCCTGAGTTGCCTGGCTTCCAATCCAGTAGTGAATGTCCCATGATAAATTGTTCTTTTTATCAGCTGTAGTCTGGAAAAAATAAGTTCTTCTCCAGAAACATGATGTGTATGATATTAATATTTATGCAGACATTTGCATGGTCACGATCAGGTGATCAGTGAAAGGTTTCACTCTCGAAGTGACCACGAGCATCCTTTGGCATAAACTAATTTATTACAAATAGAGTTTCTTATATAGTATTTTATTTAAGTTAACTAACAAAGAAAATATTAAGTTTAAACAACGAAGGTTTTATAAATATTTTTCAGGTTCAATAAAAATAATTATCAGCTTTAAGTGTGCGGTGATATTCCGCTAATCCGCAATCGTTTATAATCGAAAGCGTTTTAAACAATAAATGCTAGAATCTTTTGGAGTTCACAGATAATTGTGACTGTCAATTAAGATTTATTATTATAGAGAAATAATTAATTTGCAATAAAATAAAATAGCGACTATAATTAAAGTGTGCCAATTTAACTTAAAATCGGTTAAAAAGTCCATCGCGGATAAGCATCGTGACAGGAGATTTATATATATTAAGAAGATTACCTTTAAAATGATGTAGGAGTCGCCCTTATAGAACTTTCCAAAATCATTCTGCGAAACGACAGTTGGCTCGAAGTTCTGCAAATAACCATAATAAAATAATCACGAGTTACATTCAAAACCTATGGAAATGGTAATGGTGGCGATTGTGTTGTACACACTCTAAACTAAAAATCTCTAAATTTAGCTTTACACCAAACAGTTTTAGAGAGCGTAACCTATTCTGTATATCTCTAAATTGATAGCAATAAGGTTTAAATTGTCAATGTAGAAATATATAGAATAGGTTACACACGTTTGACGGGTCTAAACCTAAATTTAGAGATTTTTAGTTTTAGAGGTGTACATCAGAATCGCCACCAATGACGTTGCAGTCCTAGATAGATGAGCTAATTTGTTGTTCAGACAACCGATGTTATAGATACAATAGACGTTAATCGTGACGCGCATAAGTACCATTTTACCTGTTTACACATTTCATTTATCTCCTATTGATTGTAGATTCAAATCACATTAGTAGTTTCTAAATAGTGTTCAGCTGAACAAACTGCTACTTTAATATCGGTATAAACTCTTGAATATATATTAGAAACAAACTTACATTTATTCTCCACACTTCAATGCCCGCGCGTTGTCCTGCATTAGCAAAAGCTGGATGAACTCTGGCTTTTTCTCGTGCATCCTAAAATTTGATATAATAAAATATAATAGTATAATAAATAATATTATTATTAATACATATTATCGAATTCGGTAAAAGAAAATCTTTCATACACATCCGAAAGTAAAATTAAAGAGCTTTTTAAAGTAAATATATTAAAATATACGAGTTAAGAGGCGAGTTTTAATTACAAATAATTTCTTTACAACTTTAAAGAAAAGATCTGTCGGTCTAAGTCATATGACGAAGCATTTTTCAACAATAGTCTTGTTAAGCAACAGAGAGAGAGAAGAAAGATAGAAGAGGGAAGAGAGAGAGAGACACTAACCATGCTGACGTAGTATATTAATTGGCGTTGGCTTCAGCCATTTTAGTTTCAACTTTTCAGTTGTTAAACTACTGGTGCGACCGTAGTAGAAAGTCGTCACCGGCCATCTTTGTCAAACGATTAACAGGTTTTAAGATCTCAAGGCTTTACAATAAAAATGGTTATGGATTACTACTATCGACCATTGAAAAGTCCTTATTACTTTCTCAATACTGCTACGTCCAAAATAGTTTCAATGTGTTTAGACTGATGAAGTTACTTTAATGTTGTCAATTGACCCCAATATCGTCTTTACTCAGACATATAACCTAAGATGAAGAAACCTTAAGGTATAAGGTTATATGGAAGCTAAACCGTAGATATATATTTTACTTAATATTTATTGTTATTGGGGCTGTAAAAGTTCTATAGTCGGTAACAGACAGCGGAGTCTTTGTAATACTTTTATTAACTGATTAGTCTAATTGATTTACGTTCAATGGTTTACTGTTTTCAAAGAATAGCTTTAGTTTACTCCTAACTAATGAACAAGCAAATTGCTCTAAACGATGTTTTTCCAATTGTGAGATATAATTGGTCTACTATGAGTCATATATAACAAACTAATTACGTAGTAACAACGGCTCGTTAGTTTTCGTTTTATAAGTTAAAAATTAACATTTACACTTATTTTTGATTAGATTAACATTTGTATATTAGATTAGAGAGCAATTTTATCAATAGATTATTATCCGCTGTAATTATCATGTATGGGTGAATTTTATTGATCTGTTTTTACCTAATCGTTTGTTTCCTTCGATTGCTTTCACATGATTCAAAATACCAATGTAACTTGTATCGACCTACGGCAACGGGAAACATTTCCCTCCCATGGTATAAACCACACGGTTGTCAACCATAAGGTTGAGCTACTACTATTCTTTATAAACATTCAAAATTAAGGTAAATATGTAATTAATAAGTTAGAAATATACGTTGACTATATTTCAAAAATCAACTTCACTTAAAGAATTAACAGTAACTAAAAAAAGCTGTCTTACTTTAACCACCCGAGCTGGTGGTTGACAGTTGCAGATCTGAAAATCTTATTAAAATATTATTACCTTATCAGTAAGTGAAGTGATTTGCGGTGAAATAGGAACGGACTGCTGTCTGTTTGTCACTCTCGCAGATGCGCAGGCGCATAACGCCAAGACTGCTACGTAGATGAGCTTCATTCTAAAAAAATTTAAACAATTTGTTACTGTTGTAAGATTCAACTACTGAAAGCTTAGTTTATTATCTTTACAAGAAATTTGAAAATCCAGTTTTTTCAACCTTTCATCAACCCCCCTAGAATAAAAAAAATTTCGCGACCCCCTTTGACCCTTCGGTTTTTTATCATGTATGTATGTGTATGTTACAGTATTACTATTAGCAATATGAATTATCTTTATTGTTTTTTTTACTAAACCCCCACAGAAGCTCCGCGACCAATAGGCTGAAAAACAAAGACTTATACTTGCCATTGGCCATTCAAAACAAGTTCAAAATCAAAACAAGTAGGAACACCATTTACAGCGGTTCTAAATAAGCCTTATCACTTTTTATAGACCCTCATTTCATTAAAAGCAGGTTTCGCATGAGTTTACCGGGATCACGGTAGACTGCAGACAAAAGGTGTTTTCATTTTATTTTCCTCACATCGAAATATTTATACATCTTTCATCTAAACAAAACATTATACAGCTCCATTGTAAACAAGGAAAAATACCAAGTTAATTCATTCACAATGGCCTTATACGTGATAATTCGAACTTCCGTAGCTTAGACTATATTCATCATATCACAATTATCTTGATAGAACACGTATCAGATTTGAATCATCTTTTCATATACGTTTTCACAAAAACATATTGTACCAGTATGAAGTACACACACACATACACAATACATGTCCCTAAATTATAAACACGTATTGTTTTTTTAACTTTAAAATTAATATATGTAAATGACATTGAAGCGAATCAAACGTGTGACCCCTGGGTCGGTTTGTTATCTGCGATGACTCAATGGTTAACGTTTTACACATGAAAACATTCTAGAGAAAACAGTATATTTTATGTCATACCTCTAATCAAAATTAAATTAGAAGGTTAATTAAGAATTTCATTCAAATTGTAGGGATTTGAATATATTTTAAACAATCTAGCCTTACCTTAGGTAATTTAATTTTACCTTTATTTTATATGCATTGATTAAAATGTATAAAAAATGCTTCAACTTTTGTTGCGTTTTGTTAGTCTATAGCATATAAAATTAAGAATTTAAACGCTATTACTAATAAGTTTATATTAAGATATTAAATCAAAATTCAAGTTTTATAACCTCAATCACGCTATTCGATTTAAAAATAAGGTTTTATATTCTGACCACCATACAACTAAGTATGACTAAGATGTCATAGTCGATCACTTACCTCAGAGGAAGCTTTGAAAACACAAATAAAACTTATTTATTGCGTTACATAAACGTCTTTATATAATGCCCTCGCGATATAAACTGTTTTACGTAGTCGCTTCTGTGAACACGCTTCTTGATCAGCCAGGGTCGGAGTGAAAGCTTCGTTAGATGACCGGTTTGAACAAATTTCTCATGAGATCGTAGCTAAGTTTGCTAAAATAATTTTACACCATTACTTACATACTTTATTTATTATGGCGACAGCAGGTCGCTGTAATATAGTTTGAAGACTTAATCACAATACAAAAAATGATATAATAAAATTAATTGTCGGTGATAACAGAATAATTTTTACACTTATTTCTAATTTGGCAAAACTCCTTCTAAAAAAATCTACAAGGCGTTACAGTGCATCCATATGGTAGGCTAGGCCTTTTTATATTTATTTATAACTAAATCTATTTAAATAAATCCTTTGAAGCCTGTAAAGAAAAGTAAATATTCATGGCTCTCCTTTCACATTTGGAGTATACTAACAAGTGATAAATAAGTTCCTATTAAAACAGTGAATGTATAGAACTCCTTGCCCAATTCATTCCCTCACCGATTATAACCCACCTCGATCCAGCATTGGAATAGACACCTCCTAATTAAATACACCGCATCCCGTTAGACAATACTAGATGAGGTGGGGGCCGTATAAATACCCGTATAGTTTTCAATAGACAAAAGAGTCACTTAGTTTAATGATATATTTTAAGTAATTTACACTTAAAGATCAGTAAAACTAGTTATTTCTAAATACGCCCCTGTGTTGGTCAAATGTCAAACAAACAAAGATAGCCATAATCGGAACTAGGCAGCCTTGCGTACGTTTTGAGATTGCTCTCATTGTGAGGAAAAACATTCAATGCTTTTTATCCGTTGTCCACCCGAACGGGATCAGATCAAAAAACTGATCATCTATTTGGGGGATGATGGGATATATTTTCCGAATTTCGGCCAAAATATAAAGGTAATTCTCAAAGTCTTATTTTGAACTCTTACTAGGCTCGGAATGAAGGATGAATTATAAAGTCTGGAACTATCCATCTGCTTCTTTGAAGACGTCGACTGTCGGTTGCGGGCTGCGTAGAAATAAGAAACCTCATTGAACATCGAAGGCATTCTATATATGGTGCATCACATTCGTTCTAAATACAAGGCGCTAAATAATTATCACTAGTTACCTCACTAGTTTGGTTGTTAAAATATTTGATACTCCAATTCTGGTTGGACATATTTACATTCAGTTTGGCTTCAATAGACATGAAGAAATTAATTTTATACCGTCCATATAAATATGGACTATCTTTAATACTAAAGTAGTAAAACATTTTATCAATAAATAATGAAAATATACACAAAGTTTGCATTATTATTGTAATTGAATCATTATCAAACACATGATGATATCCAGGAGATCTGATAGGTTATGGAGAAATCATTAAGAAACGAAACCATATACGCTTTTTTAATTCTAATAAATAAAAAAAAATCGATTGTGCGTAATTCTCTTTATTTTGTTATTTAAGTACCACTTACTATCTCACTTACATTCTGATGTGAATTATATAAAATAATAATTAGTAAAAATAGTGGATATTCCTTATAACAGAAGCATAATATTAATACTAAACATAGCAACTAAAATCTTTTAAGAAACTATCAATGAATTTAGATGCCGGCTAAATACAAAGAAAGAAAATCACAATGTTAATATATTATAACAAGATTCAAAATGTGTGTAAATTAATCATATTCGAAATAGGCACATGTTAATCTAGTTCCAGTCTTCAAAATATTGTTTGAACGCAGTCGGCTCTATTCCCTCTACCACCTTAGAAATGTGTATCTGAAATAAATAATAATCTGTTAGAATAAAATACAAATCATTATGTTTTTACCGACGACCTTCGGCAGGTAGTCGGTAGTGGCTGGATGAGGAAGGCCCAGGACCGATTGTTGTGGCGCTCCTTGGGGGAGGCCTATGTCCAGCTGTGGACGTATAGGCTGATGAGTGTGATGATGGTGATGATGATGTTTTGAGTAATTAAATACATAAATGTTTATTTCATGTAAATTAATAAAATGCTTTTTCGCTTAAAATGTCTACCTTAGCAAATTTCACATAAATTAATAAATTCATAGTATTTTAGTAAGGGCAGAGCAGAGGTGATTTAGTAGAGAATAGATAAATATTCGACGTTTTATCGTTCGGTGGTAGTATTTAGTTTAGTCAATCGCCTTTATGTTAATTAATTTTAGATAATAAATAGTTATTTTTTGATATTGTCTTTTATTAACATAATTGTTACTCATTTAAAGAAAAACACTTTTGAACGGATTTAGTTATGTATTTTTTTGCAAAATTTAAATATAATTACATTATTTTAAACGCGTGCTTTACAGCGTGCGTGGTCACGGTAGACTGAAGACAAAAGATGTTAACTGTCAAATTAAGCTGTCCTGAGAGGTTGAGTGTTATCTATATTCATTGCCCCGTAGTTATTTTTGATTTTTTTTCCATCGTCTTAAATGAACTAAAGTAAATAAATTCCCATTCTATGAATGTACCAGTGTGCCAACAGTGCCAGTTTACTCAATATAAACTATATTTTTATTTACAAATAAATAACAATTTTATTACTCACCCACGAAGGATAGTTGTTAACTTTCAAATACTGTTCAGCTTTCTTCATCGCTTCAGATTTTTCCTGGGAAGCAAAAAAAAAAAAAAAAAAAATAAACAAAAATGAACAGAAATCATGATAACTTATTAATAGGAAAACTGTTGATGAGTTTGTTGCCTCACGATAGATAAATCCGTTGGTACATAGTCGGGATTCAAACTGATGACCACAGGGTTGAGGTGTAAATTTAAAGATTGCAAACAACCGCCTATGTATACGTGTCAAAATGCAAATGCGTTGCCGACCTTTCATATGAACTAAGGCATAACCACAAAATAATGACTTCACATACAAATCTCAATTCGTTTACATAAATAATATTGAAATATCTTTAAAATTCCCAATCCCACGTTTTAGTAGGAGCGTTTCAACATCTTTTTTTTTTATCTATATAGCTTAATTTGCTATAACTATCGAATAGCTGGGTTCTGACGTCAGAGGCTAGTAAAATTAGTAATATACCTCTCCGTTTGATTCCTTTCCTCTCCATACATAAATGCTGCTTCCGGTGTCCAATATGTAACATTCCTGGAAAATATTTAAAAAATAAATTTATTAGAAATGTTAATATATGACATTATTTATAAAATAGGTTTTGAAAAGATCATGGCAAAGATGAACATGATGGTCGCCAAAATGTTCATATGATACAAATTGGGGTCAGCCGACTGTGGGTGAAATGTAATATATTACCTTCGCATTAAGCATTTCTTTGGTGTAGGGAGGCGCCAATCGTCTTATCTGCATGGACCCAGTACTGTTTGAAACTTCATTCAACACAACCTCTTTTGCGGCACCGCGTTCAAAGTCCTGAAAAGAAAACAGATTATAATAATGGATACGTTTTTCATTTATACTTATATATCTAATATATAAATTCACCGAAATGGCTTTCCCGATTCTCATGAAATTTTATCTGCATATTGGGTATGTCTGAGAATCGGACATCATCTATTTCTCATCCCCCTAAATGTTAAGGGAATTTTTTTTTTGACAAAATTTCTTATTTTTTATTTATCTATTTATTTATGTATATAAATACACACAATCTTAAATTTTAACCCCTTTACGATCAAAAACTATTTTTTTATTGAACTAAAAAAATATGCTAGAAATCACATGTATGGCAAAACAACGTTTGCCGGGTCATCTAGTATATATAAAATATTGATAGCTAGATGTTATAACATTCACTCAAAACTTGTCTATTCCTATTTGTATTCCTTCAACGAAACTGCTTGTTTATATGAATAGTATACCTCATCATCACCACCATCTTCCGCATCAGGAACAGAGTCTTGGTCACCAGAGCCGAGGGCTGAGAAGAATTTACTCAGATCACCTTCGTTTGAATATGGATCTGTAAGATATGAGCAAATGAGAAACCAAACTTAAAAAAAAAATTCTATTTAGTTTAATATATTAAAAAATATTTTAAACTATATAGTTTCAAATCGTAGTATAAAAATAAACAGAAAAGATTTTATGACAAAACATGGATGCATTGGATATAAAAATTAAATAATATTACATCATTATTTACAGAAGAAAGTTCCAGGCTAATGAGAACATTTGATATCATAATTAAAATAGTAGGGTAATGAAAAATTTTTATATCAGAATCAAAATTGCATTAAAAAAAAACTTCGGAAGTACATAGTACAAAACCCTGACAGACAAAATGTATATAATATAAAAACTCTGCGACACAAGTTTCGCCTCGACACCGGAGCATCCTCAGGAAGTTGCCGCTTCGAAGAGGCAAATGGATTTTGTCGCGGATTTGTTTGGATTATTGCTTATAAATTGTTCTATTAGGGTTTTGTACTATGTACTTCCGTAAGATAACGCCTGATTCTATGAGTTATAACTTCGCTTATTAAATACGATCCAATCGCTATATATGAAGACTCTGAGGCACCATAGTTCACTGCCGGTTCCAGGTTCGATCCTTGGCTGTTGTGTTTTCTTACCAATAATCTCAATGTTGCCCCGTCCACTGTGATCCTGGTCTCTGATCTGGTTGGCCACGGAGATGGCCTTCAGCCTCTCCACGCTCTTGGCCTGGTCCCCGACGTACAGCAGGATATCGTGGTCGACATCCAAAATGAAACAATCACCTTTGTTCATTGATTTTATAGATGCTTCCACCTGGAAATTGAAAATGTACTATTTGATCAATGTAATTTCGAATTTTCATTTCGAGCAAGGACTATATTTCTATTAAATTAATAATATATTATTATTTCCATTAAAAATTAAATCATCTTCATAATTTATAATCTTAAAAATAGACAATGAAATGAACTTTAAAATTCTTAGGGTTCTCCATTTTAACCAAAGTATTTATTTATTTGTTATGACCTACCAACTAAATGTACAATTATTAATCCTAACATAAACATAACTTAAACAATATTTATTTGTACATCTAACTTTAAGGTGGGCACTGAGTTGCTAAAAACGTTACACTATACAGCTCCAACACAAAAAAAAGCAAAAGTGTACCCAAATGAAATGTTAACCATATTAAGAGTTTAATTTAATCAGAGCCTCCACAATAATTTTCTTAAATTTATAGATATTGGTGCGAAGTATTATTTATTACGTTTGTCTAATTGTGTTTATATTTTGCTGAATACGACAGATTGGAAGAGATTTTGTTAAAATGGTGGACACCTAACCAAATGTGGTTATCATATAATAAGGATATTAATTATCTCTGTTAGTTTAGCATTTAGTTGTTAACTTTAGACAGTTTTAGGCCCTGTACTGACTTTTTAACGATTGCCTGTAACTATGCGTGTCCGCATGTAATATTATTTGATATAAGCACTCGCTAAACAATTTGTTGTCTGTTTTAAAGCTATAGAGATAATGAACGTAACGGGAAAGTCGCGAACAAAAGATGAAATTTCTCTTTCTTCAGTATGAAAAGAAAAATGAATATAATGAAGTAACTTTATACCAATTCGAAAGATTTAGAGCTTTTCTGTAAAATGGAATATAATAGTCAAATACAGATTCAGATAACCAACATTAATATAACATTTCAATTATTATCAATCAATAATTGTGTATTGATTAGTTTCGTGTTTTGTGCATTTTTAAATGATTCAAAATAATTTCAATTATTATTATTTGAAAATATCGAGTTAATAATGACGATTTTCATGGATTAATTTCTTACCTGTCTCACTCTTACGTTCCTCTTTCCCTTGATCTGAAACAATCTCTTCTCCGCGCCTGGGTTTACACTGACATGGTTGAAACCTGACGCGTGACCACCTTCCAAGTAACGGATGGCTGGAATAGACCCATTAAGGTGAAATTAGCAGGCAATTTTAAATATTTCTAAAATAGGATAACATCGCTCACAAGTGATATACAACAGAGTTTGTATTATCTTATGTATTTAGTATGGCATATATAATTAAGTAAAGTTATAGTATTTATAATATAATACTGATATGTTAAACCTATTTTTAAGTAATTTCTTAGATATAATCAATACGAACTAAAAAACTATAACAATAAAAAGACAATTTATGCATCTATGTATAAAATATAATAATTAGTCTATAAATAATATATAATATATGGTAAAAGATTTTAAAATTAATCCAAATGTTTTAGACTTATAAAAATTTTAATTAATATGTACAAATTATTTTTAGATTTATTTAGTCTTGTACTTTTTAATGTCTCATTTGATTAAATATAATGTATGACATTATTATTAATTTTTGTATGTGCGCGTTTATTAACATTCGATTAATAACAAGAAATATTTCGTATCTGAAATCAAAAGTAGCGAGTAATTCGTCTTAAATCTCTCAAATAACTAAAGCAACGTACCTGGCTCAAAGTACGCCAAGAACTGCCTCGACTCGTGACCCTGTGTCTCCCGGTGCTGCACAGCAAGACCTTGGAAGCCCTCATCATCCAAGTTGACAGTCAAAATGGCTGCCGCACCCGCTTCATCTTGGCTTGTTTTGGATCCCAGCCAGAAGTGTATATCCCAAGATAGATTTGATGAACCGGTCGTCTATTACACATGTTTTTTAGACGAATTAAAGAAATAACTTTACTTACAATTGAAAGCACGAGCTTTCAAGGAAGCTTTTCTGAGGGTAGTTTTGGTTTAACTAATTACATATTTCATTTATATATCTCATAAAGATCATTAATTATATATAAGTTTGACCCTGATCAAATTTGGCAGTCTCTTTAAGTTCCTTAGAAGCTCCTTAGGGAAGTTTTATATTTTTAACCGATAGTATAAATCACTTCAAAGTTACGATACGTAAAGTTGTAAGCGATCGCATTTACAATGTTTCTATATTAAATTTTCCTTTATTATGAAACCTATTATATATTTTCCGCTGTACGTCATATTCTGAATCACGGGAAATAGTTTCCTCCTACTTAAGACTTATTAGGACAACCTTCATTCTTTCTGACTCAGTAAATAATTGGTCTATTTGTTAATCTAGTATATACTTCAAGGAAATCAAACAGACATACTCATAGAACAAAAATGATATAAGAGAAAGGAAAAAAATTTCATTACAACATTAGTGTTAGGTTACTGGTATTTATATGTGTATAATTAATTATAAACGAAATAACCTTTAAAATGATGTAAGAATCCCCGGTATAGAAGTTTCCGTACTGATGTTTCGGTACAGCTACGGGTTCAAAATCCTGAAAAATGTATAATTGTTATTTTTAAAGACCAACTTCAAATAGTATGATATATACTCCTATAGAAATGCGTGAAGAAACTGAACATCTGATGAGAAAACTTGGATAAATCCATATGTTTACAAACATGCTAAGACATGATTAGTAGGTAGTTACATTGTCACCCATATATCCAGAACGCACAGTAAGCGTTAATGTAATCGCTACAGAGAATGCTTAGTCTTTGTCTCACATATAATGTTCAGCCATGATATGATTACTACGAAGAATGTTATTTTATCTCATAAGAGTTTTAGCTGTAAGAATAGAATTATATTAACATCGACAACCGTTTAAGAAACTTGTATTCACTTAATTAATTAAGTATAATTTTTAAAAAAGCTTTTGAATACCGTCGCGATTTGACTAGGTGCCGATAGATTTGTCGACAAACACCTACATGAAAACCTACATAGATACCTATTTGATATCGACCACCATCCGCAGCTCAGCTTTGGCACATTCTTATCAAGTAGCATATTAATGTATTATAAATAATTTACCCATTACAGTTTAAATATCACTTTCTGAGTTACCATCGTTTTTGTTTATTAACTTCTATTGCATTTGTATCTGTTTCTTTTATTATTATTATGAAATAACCAATGTTTCATATTTAAACAACATATTTTTGTCTACTTTTTTAAATGCATGTGTTAACTATTAAGGTGTACTATAAGTAAGATTCTTAGTATAAGCTTTAGCCTAAGATATATAATTCTTCTGTGAGTGTGTATGTCACTGAACTTCTCTCAAACGACTGGACCGATTTTGATGAAATTTTTTGATTCACAATTTTGTCCGCTGGACAATGTTTTTTTAATTTATTAGTAGTTGTTGATTTTGGAATGTTTTACATTGGATCCGACAGACGGCGCTGCCATCGCAGTGTCAAATTTTAAATATTCGAATAATTAATTGAAAATTGAAATCACATGTATGGCAAAACAACGATTGCCGTGTATCAGCTAGTGTAGATATATAGCTAATACCTGCTTGTAAACGATTGAAATAAATAAATTACAAGACTAATAAAAGAAAATTTATATTTGAAGCGAAATATTTGTTGCCGCACACATTAATCGCACATCAGTCAATAAAGTTCGTTAGTCGCTTTGCCCCGTCTTAAATTTCGCGAACGCGCCCGACCAAAATAAACCACATAAAACTGTGAAGACAAGATGCATATAATTCCGACTTGTTTACGCAAAGTAGTATATTATTAGAGTTCGGAAATACGGATTCAATGCTCGTCTCGCTCGATTTCTCAATTTGCTGTTGTTAAAACCTTCAAGCAAATCTCGATCTTATAAAAATATAAAATAAGGATATAATTACATTTATTTCTTGTTTGAAAATTATAGTAGCTGGACACCCGTCAAACTGTCCGGCCCGAAGGACCAGCTGAATACAAGTAGTTGTCGTCGTTCGTCGATTAAAATACTTTGTTAGATACGGAAGCGATTTATATTGCGTTTTGTGCTGTTTTTTTCTATTACAAGTTGATTGGTTTTGATTAAACTAGTTAGTATTAAGAATCTGTTACCTCCACTCTCCAAATCTCCAATCCCGCCTTTTTGCCGGAATTTTCAAACGCGCTATGTAGCTCTGGCATTCTGTAAATGAATGTTTAAACTGAATTTCTCTTTAATTAAAATGTTTACAAGTTACGCCATTATTTTCAGGAGTGAATAAATTTTGTTAGTTGGGGACAAATCAGTGACTGGCGAAAGTTCCATGAAACATATTTGGTTTAATTTTGTATTTGTTATTGTACAAAACATCCATATATAAATGCCGATGAATCGCCTAACCAGAAAGCCAAAATTCAGTAAAACTGACCCAGCTTTTGAAAATAATAGAAATTGGCTTTAAGTAATATTAATAATCTCAATTGATATGCAAAATGCAGTATCGTCCTTTGCACATAATTATTTATGTGTCCCTAGATGCAAAAAAAATATTCTCGTTTAATTAAAAATCAAATCTTGTAATTAATACTCTAAGCGTACAAATCTCGCGTGTTTTAAAACTATACAGTAATCTTGAGATAACAAAACAAGGCTATGAGAAACACTAAATATATAAAAATCTCTATCCTAATTTCCTTGCTGTGTACTGCATTTTCTAATCTACTCTTTTCTCACTTATAAACATGACTTTATTTCTTTCTTTTTGTAAAAACACCCTTCCTTTTTAACTTCATATTCATTTCAGGTTGCCTGGAAGAGACGCTTGTTAGCGATAAGGCCGCCTTTTATTTACATACAAGTTTGTATGTTATTAACATAACTATTACTCATTTAAAGAAAAAACACTTTATTAACGGATTAAGTTGTGCATATTACATTGTTTTTAAAAAGTCGGGAAAATTTTAAAAAATAATGTAATATACTTAGATTTTTTGTAAAATACATAACTTAATCCTATGTTTTTCTTTATATATTAGTTTATAATTGTTTTTGTTATTTTTTCCGTTATGTGGTATATTAATATAAAATAATAAATAAATAAATAATAAATAAATCTCCTTGAATTATCCAACTCTAATATGTTTTCCCTTCGATCCAGACAACAAAGAAATAAAAAATATATATACATATATAAACAGCAGTCGTATAGGTACGAGAAACTCGCATTACTTAAAATTTGGGTAAAAACAAATTCCCAGATATTCTAAGACTTCTATATATCCATCTATGTACCTCGTCTGACTCAAGATATTTACAAACAATTAACACAGATAAAGCGATAAAAATGTTAATTATGTTACAGTCTAAACAAAATCCGTAATTATTATTAATTTGAACGGTTTAGTTTAAATAAGCTTATTTGTTGGTTTATGGAAGATAATAAAAGAAAATCGTTGATAACCGGTCGTTGGGAAAGGGGGGTTGTTTAATATATTTTAACATTATAGATATAGAAAAAAATAATATCTAACTATGTCTCTTATTGCTACCGCTACAAAAAAGCCATTATTTCTCGCAATTGTTATATTTATATAATTAGGGACACATTTCTCATTTGTCGGTATCCACAAAGTTTTTATAAATACTCGTTTATAAACCAAACCACAAACAACTGATACGACTATCACACGATATTGAACGGGGGTTAAACCCAGCTCCCTCTGTTTGGTAGTCGAGGTTGGTCTGGAGGGATTAATAATTAGGTAAAAACCAAAAATTATTAATGATTGAATTCAAAAAAAATTTTCGTTCTAAGCGAAATCAGTTCAAAAGATGTGATTATTCTAAGATAAGACAGGCTTTTGAAAGACTAAATAAATGTCGTTAAAACCACCGTTATATTATTACATTTGACAGCGTCACTTCTTACTTAGAAATTGTTATAGTTTGACAATAATGATATTAGTCTCGTTCTACAATTGGACAACAACATAACAGCGTCCTTCACGCATTATTCATCCGTGTGAACACTGAATGGTGTCCATTTTATTTACTGACGACAGCAAAGGAAATTCTTCATGTTTAATGTACCATTCTACAGATATAAATATTATGGCGGAAACTGGATGTAGAGACATATTTTCGCTACTTTTCTTACCTATAAGGCACTTTTTTAAGTTAATGTATTTATTTATTTACAAGTAAATATAACAAACACATCACAGGAACAGAATATATAACAGATACAATTTATAAAAATAGATGCGTCCTAACACATGTTTCACAGATACAATAATCAAAGTGGTACATTAACAAACGGAAACATTCACAGAAAGATCCGAATGTATTTGGTGAGGTTGGACAACGAAGCGGATAGGCAGGCTATTCCACATTTTACTAGCTTTCAAAGAAAAAGCTCCGGAGATACCAGAGCATTTGGGCTTTGTGTGAAACTCTTGGATTTTGATAGCTTTTCCAAGTCTTCTCATATGAATATTGGGGTTTCCCAGTTAATATCACTTTATGCAGCGTAACTGTAAAATGGTGGTCTCTGTGGTGTTTCATTTTAAGTTTCTTATGTTAATTCAAAAAGGTGTCAATATGTGCTCGTTTAGGAACTTAATGGCAAAACCTTACACATGTTGAACTCTTTGTATTGCTTTTCAGTTCTGTCTAAAAGTCATAAATGTGTTGTGTTCTTGTTGCCGCTATAAGAGCGAACTAAATTTATATTTCCTGCGCGATTCGCACTTGGCCGTTTGTTTATGCTAAAAATACATGAATAATGTGTAAAAAATATACTCTATCGCGTGTCATCGTAGTTTTAAACACCAATCGTAATTATGTGACGGATTTTTGTGTTGAGATGTTTGAATACCAATGGCGGTTCAATTTGTATAGTAAAAATTTTCCAAAAAAATTTTTTTTTTTTTTTTTTTTCCATCTGTCTTTTTATATGTATCACTGTATATCTGAAGAGCATAGCTTTCTTTTTACAGGTACTTTGGAAAGCGGAATAAAGGTAGAAATTAAAAACCTTTTTTTCTTTTCTTAAAAACAAAAAACCCCCCCAAACCCCCCTGCAATGTCTTGGTTCCTTTCGTTTTTATTATCTACTGTTTGTGGATGTGGTTTTTTTTTTAAAAAAAAAAAAAAAATGAAGATGGTTTTCTAACCTATCGTTAGAACAGTAGTCATATAATGATCATTAAAAATCTACAGACTGTCATCTCCACATTCATCATTATAATATTAACAGCATTCAACATACATTGTAATATACCAAGATTTTTTTTTAATATAATGGAAAAAGGCCGTTTTTTTTTTTTTTTGGGGCCCCCCTTAAATTTTTTTTTTTTCCCTTTTTTTTTTTTTTTTAAAATTTTTTTTTTGGGGTTTTTTACAAATTTTTTTTCCCCCCCAAAAAAAAATTTTTTTTTTTTGTTTCCCCCCCCTGGGAAAAACCCCCCCCCCCCCCTTTTTTTTTTTTGGGGGGTTTTTCCCGGGGGGGGGTTTTTTTTTTTTTTTTTTTTTGGGGGGGGTTTTTTTTTTTGGATTTGATTTCATTAATGTGTAGTACAAATACGACTTAGGAACCTTCAAGAAAAGAGCGCATCTTAAAGGCCGGCAACGCACTAGTGAGGTATTGCAAGTGTCCATGGGCGGCGGTATCACTTTACATCAGGTGAGCCTCCTGTCCGTTTGCACCCTGATTTATAAAAAAAACATTCTAAATCGTCAACATCTGGACAAAATAAATTCTTCAAACTATCGTCAACTAGGCCAAATTCGTCATTTGATAGATTTGTCACTTTAAGAAAAATATGTTTTGAACGAATCCTTTCGAGTTTCCATAAGGTAAGACCATTCAACGTTCCTGCCAGGTCCTACCTTCATTCAGAGCCAATATAGAGGTTCCCCGCGCCACTCTATTCTCTTATCACGGTATGTGATCTATATAAGATTCTCACCAATGCAAATGTCGACCTGTTTTCGCACTCTCCTACTGCTTCGTTTAAGAGTAAAGTCAAGCGATTATTACTGGCGTAAGATAGTTTTTAATAAATTATCTCTGTATTGGTTTATCGTACTGAATATACAATAGATGACCACAAATTTACTATATAAGTCATATAGTTATGTTTTCGGAAACCTTTTAGGTGTCCAATGGTGGCGATTCTGATGTACACCTCTAAAACTAAAAATCTCTTAGTTTAGGCTTAGACCTGTCAAACGTGTGTAGCCTATTCTATATATTTCTACATTGACAATTTAAACCTTATTGCTATCAATTTAAAGATATACAGAATAGGTTAAGCTGTCTAAAACTATTTGACAGGTCTAAAGCTAAATTTAGGGATTTTTAGTTTAGAGTGTGTACATCAGAATCGCCACCAGTATCTTAATTATTCAACGTTTACCGCCATACCGTGATCGATTGTATGAGCAGAATTAAAAATAGGTTTATAAACAATAATATTCAATACAAACATTAAAAAATAGTTTAAATATGTACGAACAATATAAACATGGATAAAAACACTTAAATACAATAAACATATTTATGTTTGATTCATAATAATAAATACCAAATAATACATAAAAGCAGCAGCACAAATTTCCACCCTAGAAATATTTCAGGGTAACATATGTTTGGGTTTCTAACGAGATCGATGTACCGAGCCTATATTTATCTATGGAAGTGATAACGCCAATGTAGTCATTATTCTAAGCCTCTAACACAAAACATATGCCATTGATACAAATAAAATAGCCTCTTGATAATTCAAGTACACTATTTACGGCACATTGATAACGTACAGTAAGATGCTGTTAAATGAAAAACACTTTGTTAACGGATTAAATTATGTATTTCTACAAAATTTAATTATACTACATTATGTCAAATTTTCCCGACGTTTCGACCAGAACGTTTCAATAAAAGATAATATTAAATGCTGTTAAATAATACAACAACAATCATAAACAATTTTAAACATAATAGGCATCTCTTTTTTTGACAGCTAAAACTAAATTATGAGATGCGTCATGTGAGCAGGCTAATGAACCACAGGAAAAGAATCGTAGCTTAGCCACAAGTGTAAACAAGGCAGTCAAAAAAGAAAATGGAGAGAGTAGAGACATATTGTCACAAAAATGTGTCCCAGGCTGGATGACCTCAGCAATTACATGGGAAGGTTCAAGGGAGGCCTACACCGCAGAGGCGACCACTAATTAACGACTTAATATAACTTAATGATATATAACTAAAATATGTATGTATAGTATATATATAGAATTAGAAAAAAAGAAAAATAGATGTTGTCCGATTCTCAGACCTACTCAATACGCTCACAAAGTTTCAGGGGAATCGGTCAAGCCGTTTCGGAGGAGATCAAGTTCGAACCCCGAGACACGAGAATTTAATATATTAAAAAAAAAATATATATATATATATATTTAATAATCTAGATTAAGATTAAGTATAGAGCAAATAAAGACTTTATTTATGTATCTGTTAAACAATTGTTTATTGGCAATGAGAAATATTTAGCATCAACATATACGCATATAAAATTCCTTTAAGTGATACATTTTCCTGAAATTGATGTATATTATTAATTTATGGCTAACCTCGCCAATCCCCTAAGACCGCATAAAGCTATATAAACCATTATAGACGCACCATCGACGAACTTTTTTCAAGGTCCACCCACTAACGATCCCAGATCCAATCCATTAACGTTGCGATCTAGGGCGATGTGTTTTATAAAGGAACTATAACATTGGTAATTCAAAAAGCTTTACAATATTAATATTGGCGGATTACAATTAAACTTATGTTCATAATATTGTCTTTTATTATCATAACTGTTACTCATTTGAATAATAACACTTTATTAACGAATTTTTCGCGTGCTTTACATCGTCTACCGTGACCACGCACGCTGTAAAGCACGCAAAACATCGGAAAAATTGAAAATCACGTAAATATATTTAAATTTTGCAAAAATACATAGCTTAAATGCGTTAATAAAGTGTTTTTCTTTAAACTTATGTTTCAAGTAGTCATTAAAATCGTTAATCAATCCCAGGTCTGAGCTGAGACAAAAGAATTTTAACATGTTATACCCAATCACTCAATTGACTTGCACGGTGCTTCTAATGTAAATTATTAAAATAGTTAATTAAATACGTAATTATACATTTTATGTCTTTCATTATGCATTACTATGGGAGTTTTTTTGTGAAGATTAAGAATAACATTCCACGCCCAGGGACACGAGCGTTTTTTTTACTGAAATCTTATTGGACACGTTATAAATATAGCATATATCGACCGTTGCACGATTTCCATTCCCGGCGAAATATTATTAATTGTAAAATATATTCTTGGACAATAAATTATATACAACTACGAATAATTCGTGTTTCACCACGCTCCTGTCGCTTTAAAAATAAAAATGAATATTATTACGATAAATGAATGCTTCAAATTAAGACCGTGAAATACTTTTCAAAATATTATCATTTTCGTTGAGTGCACGCGAGAAAATAACTTTCAAACAATGTTACTTTCGTTAAAATTTACATAAATTTACTCAAATAGACCGTTGACCGTTATATATATTAAATACAACTTACAACATTTTTTTTTTAAATATATTTATTTCTTATTCAAACGTATACATATTAAAAAAAAACAATGTAAAAAACCGAACAATGATAAAAATAGACACTAAATTACAGAATAAATACGGGTAATTTAGTTTTGAAAGTTTTTCTAACCTATATTATTATAATGCGAAAAAGAAGTTAACAATGTAAAGACAAAACTATACGATACGTAAGAATATAATTTAACTGAAGCCGAAACAAATATCGATCGTTCCATTAATATTGGGTTGTTGTTAGTATTAAATAAACATTCGATTAGTTAAAAAGTTACTTACATGACGTCTAACACAAACAAAACACTGTCGCAAACTGCTGTCAGAACTCAGAACTCGGTCTCGGAGTCTGCGCCGATTTCAATGTCATTGTCAAAATGAATCATCGTGTGACGGTTAGCAAGTTGATGAAGATAATGTTTAAAATGCCTGTTTTTAATAATAATACATTTAATTCACATTTAATGATACAAATAAATCATTTCCGGGATCTGAACATGTTTTTGTGAGTTTAATATTGCGTTTTTTAATACAGTGCTGGTACATATGATTAAATGTCCCTAATATGGCTTTAAATTTTTGTACAAGACTGTTTAATCGTTTACTAAAACCAACGTAAAAATCGTCTTTAATTTGAAAATTATTAAGATGAATTTACAGTTTTAAGGGTAAGTATAACACCGTAGTCCCTTTATATTTGTCATATTAAATTATATATATTATAAATGTTGTAATAATGATTGTTATTTGTGACAAACTTCGAAAATGTATTCGAATATATTTCAACGCACAGTCTTTTAAATAAGCAGAGTTTCATTTAACTTTATTTTTATACACGCATATTTTAATAAATTAAATTAGTTAAACCAAGAAACTATGTTAATCCTCGACCTCTATTTTCTACAGACCACGCGAGGACGCCTTGACTAATACCGGAAGATTTCTCGACACAAGTATTCGTAACGCGTCAGTTTATTGGAATAGTCTTAAAAATGCTTATCATATGATCTCATTGATAACATCGTTTATCGATAATAGTTCATACAAACCTAGATAACATTCACAAAACCTATATAAACATTCATTTCCCTGATAAGTGCTAACTTTAATAGCGAAGTTTTATATATGTGGATAAACAATTTATCGAAGAAGGCTTTAACATCTCCCTACTACTAATACGTGAGTAGGAAAAAATGTTGTAAAATCGGGGAACAGTTGTTCCTTTTCTCACTACTGTATGCATAGATTACACACTATGCATACATTTCAGGAATGAATATAAAATAAAAATTGCAACGAGACATTTTTAGCTTTACTGCTTTAATATACTCCTTTATTTATCATACTTTGGAAGGAATACCTAAAATGGGAAAAATAGACCGTAAAAATAACAACGTGAATTTTCATATTTTACCAATCGTTTATTCGACGGATATTTATAAAAAAGTTGTATTAAAGATTTGACGGTAGCATACTTTTTAGCAGGAAAACGGCTGCCAAAGCAACCGCTGTTACAATTTTTTTTGCTATAATTTAATCCCATGTTTCAACCGGTTTCGTGCTGTAAACAATATTAAAAAGTGATACCGTTTTTTTGCTTTCTTTCTTTAAAGTCTTTTTGGTTGTAATATAACAAAACTAGTCTAGTTTTGTCATATCACAAAATACACAAAAAAACATAACAAATCAATTCAATGTATAAATAAACATTGAATAACTTGCAATTACTACATAATACATCATATAACTATGGCCATAAAATAACTTTTTACTTAAAAAATGTCTTACAACACTGCTCACGGCTCCTCACAGCGGACTCAAAATGAGACTAAATATGATAATTTTAAAACAATGTGCTTATTACAAACGTAAATAATGTCTGATCCTAATAAATATTTCTGTCGTCGCAACGTAATTACTAGAGGATGAAGAAAATAGTACTGTAGGTATGCCTCAGTAAAAATAGTTTGTTTACTTGCGTCAATAATTGTGTCATGATCATTTGTTTCTGTATAGGTAAGGTGATAAGCCTGTAATATACGCCTTATAATTATGGGTTTTAAGTCTCTTACTTACTTTTACGTAGTATAAAAAAACTATTAATGGACAGTCGACTAAGACCCGAAGAAGAGTTTGCTTTCCCCAGATAATGAAAAATATTCTGGACTATTTAATTCAGCTTAGTTAAAAAAAAAACAAACGCGTAAATCGGTAAAAAATCACCTCATATGAAGCGGACGTTTTGCGAGTTTGCCATTAATTTTAATAAGGGGTATGTAATTATGTACTTACCATAACTATCCAAAGAACTGTGTATTATTCTTTACATATGCAAGAGGGTGATAAAAGTATTTAGACCAACCAATATAGAAGAAGACTAATATAATTAGATAAATTAACGATAAACAATTTATGCGAAATCACTTTCTGGAAGTAAAAAGTTTTCTGGTGTTGCCTGTAAGGATAGGTTGCCATGTTAGAGATAACGTTTTTTTTCATTTTAGTTACTCTTTTTTTTAATTTTCTATTGTTGCATAAAGAAATTTAGTAATTTTCTTCCGCAAATATATAAATCGGAGTGTTATCTGTTTATGTGGCAAACCTCGACCCTGAAATTGTGTATTAACTAATAAATTAACTTGACCCAAATTTGGTGGAAGTGGCACAGATCCTACGCATAGTAAGTAAAGGGCAATATTGTTGTTATAAATGGAGTAACTTGCAAAGTAGTCTCAATAAGTAAATGAAATATATATATAATTTTTAATCAAACTCTAACTGATTGAAAAAAATCCATTATTTCCTATAGCAAACATTAACAGTTTTTTTTTTTATAGAATGTGTAATACTTACTCTTACAATTTTTTTAAATAAATTGATTGTTTATGCTACGTTTGTTAGGAATTCAACCTGAAGTTCAAGAGAAAAGCGTCTCTCAAACAAGGTGCTTCAGTTTTATTTTATTGATATATTGGCAACTGAGCGGTAATAAATAAATATTTAATAAATGTAGAAAAGCGGCTTAAAATTGTATGAGCGAAGAATCCCCGCGTAACGTACTCGTATCTGATATGAGAATAGATTGTGTCATCTGTGTTTACAAACAGTTATTCGAAGAAAATTTTTATCTTTATGAGTCTACAAAAGAGCCGGTGGGTCACTTGTAGAAGTACATACATACTAACTGCGTGTGGACAACTTCAATGACTTACAGATGTGTTGCCGGCCTACTACTACCTATTTGTGTATACATTTTAGTCGAGTCAAAATATATACTTACCATTATATTTCTAAATTTATATTTTACATTAATCCTTGGTTCAATCTCTGCTGAGATCTTGTATTAGGTTGGTCGACATAATTGCTTTGCTTAAAGAATATTTTATTATATTAACGTGCTGTATGTTAAGTCTTCACAGCCCATGTACATAAATGAATTCGTTGCCGTTTCAAACAATAACTTATCGTTAGTTCTTAATTTTGACATATCTTAACATTCTAATTAGAAAAAGAAGAGATTAGATTTCGTGTTTAAAATATTGGCATTAGAAATATTGTTTGATAAATTCATGCATGTTGTATTAGCTAAGGTCTGCTTCTATTTCATATTTTAACAATAAGTCTTATCGAGTAGTGTATTTGAGTAATATCTATTATTATTTAAAGATACGTTTAACACCTAGCGCGCCGTATTAATTGTAGTACTCATCCATGACAGAAAAGGAACAAACAATGCTTTAGTTGCAATAGTTATTTATTATCATCAGATTTGTGAATATGGTATTTTAATAGAGCTTTCGTTTCGATTGCGTCCTAACAATTAGTACCTAGTTTGAAAGTATTTAAGTTGTGTTTTGTGTTAATTAAAATTGAGGGAGACGGTATTTGGCCAAACGGTTTTCGGTGACTTGGTATAAGACCAGCGACGTAAGCAATGCAATAACCAGCTTAGAATATAGAAGATATCGCTACAACAAGTCAATTGTCATTGGAATGACAGCAGACGGATGACATACGCGCCAATTTTCAAATTGCGTTGACGCAATGAAGTTAACGAAGCGCCGCGCAATCATCTCACAAGCATTCTGCATTCATAACTTATTTATAAACAGAATGACACAGACGTGAAATAAAATTCAAGCCTTTCAATAATGTTAAAAATATTTGTGCTTTTGTGCATCTCCAAAGTTATTTTGGGACAAAACCTTGGTTACTTCCAGGAAGTCTTCGCTTGGAAACAAATAACATACGACATAAATGGAATACAGTGTAAGTTGCCGTCATATAATATTATTAATTATATTATTACCTCTAATACTAATATATTAGTATGATTACAATTAAAGTAGTAATATATTACTCTGAAATCAGCCAAAATTATCTGTTCATATTCCCTCTCGTTCCTTGTTCATCAACGCCGAAAACATCTAAAGTAAATGAAAATGTTAAGAAGTGTTTTATACAAAACAAATGTAAACACTTAGTGTCAGTTATTAAATAAC